>JAYRBT010000001.1:51011404-51025317 GCA_036023395.1 Myiotriccus ornatus
AATTAAAACAACATCACTATAATACTTAACTCTATTATTGTATTCTTATCACAACTACAATACACATGGTTAGTCTACTTTGTCTGCAGACCTCTCTTAGTTATCTCAAAATCATTATGGTCGCTCCTCACACGGGGCACCAAAAATGTCAGGGTTTGACTTTGGCCATAACAAAAAGAGCCCAAATCATGGTCATTCTAGACTTCTATATGCCCCTAGGGATGTGAGACCTAATACACTGTGACAAATTGCAATTATAAAGGTAGAATTAAGTCCCATTAGTCAGGAAGTAAAAACAAAATAGTAGTAAGAATTCTTAGAGCCTTTTCTGTGAAGATTCACTGTATTTCACATTCCTGGCTTTCCTCAGTGGCTTGGAGAGTTCTTTGTGTTAAAGGAAAAAACCTCAGAAATATCACAACAAACTATTTAGCACAAATCTATGACAGCCTCTGAGTATCAGAACTGAAGCCTGCAGCTTTCTACCAAAATACTGGGCAGTTTTTGCAGGGAAAAACTCCTTTCGAGTTTCATGAGGCAAAGTATTTTTGAGATTTAAAATGTTCTGTATTTGATTATTAGGCTAAATCATGTTGCTCTTTTAATGCAAGAAACTAAAAATAATGTGTTGCCCTTTTCCTGAAGATTCCAGTGTTTTTCTACCCAATCAGCTGAGCAGGCGATGACACCCTGCATTACTGCACAGAGAGACTTCTGTTGCTTCACTGACTGATTTGTGTCAGCATGGCAATGTGAAAATGAAACAAGGCCAGTCATTTTGCAAGGGGCAGCTGCACGTGCACATTCAACCCATAGCTCAGTCTAGCTTTAATTTCCATGGGACTGCATGCATGTGAAAGCTAAGCATGCAGTGTCTGTACATTAAGGACTGTTTACTTTTGGTAAGAGTAAGTATCTATAAAGAGAAGAATAAAAGCTCTTTGCCAAAAGTTTTATGAAATAACGGAGCTATTTCAAATAAACACAGGCTAGTAAGTGTAGGATTTTTTCTTTTTTTTTTTTTTTTTAAATAAAAAGAAGACATGTTTTTGAGGCTAAATTATTCCAAATATGGAAAATCTACATTTTTCTGTTTGTGTCCTAAAATATTTTTTAGAAATAGGTCTTAGACTTCTAAGTGTGGGGGGCTCAGACACAAAAAGTTACTCCACTGCTTCAGTCTTTGGTTTTGTTTTATTTCCCCTTGATTGTATATGTCATTTTAGGTATGTAAAAAACATTTCTTTTAATTTATAATACTTTTCATCCTATCCAATTTTAAAAATTTTTGGTATTGTAAACATATTCAAGACAGTTAGATGCATGGAAAATGTTTTCTTATTTAACATAGTGTTACCTGGGGTATGCAGATTCTCTAAAAAGGTCTGAAAATTCAGTTTGAAATTAAATTTTAAAAGACTGAAGTGATAAAAATAGGCAAAAAGTAATTCTTGATAAGCATCAAGACTAAGCCATCAGAAACTAATGGACAAATAAAAAATAGCAAGTCACCAAAACCTCTTGCTAGATTTGTTTTTTCAAAGACAATGTCAGACTAGTAATATAATGCTTCAAACACCAGCTCATTTAATCTCACAGAGTATTAGACATCAATCCCCTGAATATGTTCGAGGCAGAATTTTGAGCTCAGCAACCGATGCATTTGTGTTCCCAGGGATTTAGTGGGTGGGGCTGAGATGTTTTCAGAAATTCTTGTGGGCTCAAGTTCATCGTGGAGGTGCTGCTGCTGAAGTCACAACATTACTCACTCATTGTCTACCCTTTTATTCAAATAGAGAACCCTCTGCAGCCTTTGCTAAGGTACACCTTCAAGCGCATTTTGCCAGAGAGACACAAGGTGTTGTCAAGCCAAGCACTTTTCCAGCTAGGTCTGGGTTATTCCTACCCTTTCATTCCAAAATAGGATAATGCTGAGAGAACTTCAGTAGTCTAGAGAAGACTTAGCTACTTGCTGATTCAGTGACAAAATTCCATCAGAGACAGTGGGCTGTAGCTGGGTCAAATGCCAAAAGCATCACACTATTTTATGAGACTTAGCATCCTTCTTAGGTTCTCCTGTTAGACTTGTTCTATTTTATAAATATCTTTTTTTTGATGAGAAGAAATAGAGAAATCGTGCTTAGATGAGATTTGGGATGCCTAGGTTTCTTTTAGAGTATATATTTCACCTAAGAGTGGAAAGCTTCCTCCAGTCTGCCAAAGATGCTTGAGGTATTGACAGTCTCTTTGTAGATGGGCACCTCAGAGAGAGGAAGAATTGCAACCTGTTCTTCTAAGCTGAGTGTCCTTTAAAATAGGTCTACCAATATTTTGGAAAGATGACCAGTGCTCTTCTCACATAGGAGTCTAAGTCAGAAGAAAACACTTCCTTCCCTTTTCCCTCTTCAGTTTTCCCCAGACTAGCTGAAGCAATTTGATACTTGGAGGGTTTTTTTCTAATCCTTAAAAATCATGAAGTTTGGGTGCTAAACAAAGCATCTACTTTTTTTTCTTTTCTTTTAGTAGAAAAGCCTAATTCTGCTTCCAGGTATATCAGTAAAGTATTTAATTTTCAATATTTTGTTAAAACGGCAACAGTGCAATAAAGCAAATGTTAGCTTCTCCTCTGTTGTGACTGTTTCAGTCTCTGAAAAGACATGGTCTAGGCATCAGGAAGCATGCTTTGCTATTAAAAATATATGCTTGATGTCATATCAAAAACACAATCTAAATGAGTCCAAGTCATTTACTGGAAAAATCCAAAGATCACAAGGTCATGATTAGCAAACAAAACATAATTAAGAATGGAAAATATGTTACTAAAATACAACATATTCTCAGGGAGTGGAAGGGTAGAACATTTCTGGGAAAGAGCTGAAAAGTTAAGTATTGTTTCATAGCCAATAAACAAAGTAAGAAACTAAAAGAAAATAAATCAGTTATTTCAATTAATTTTTTTTAAATTAATTTGTATCTAAAAAGGTTAAAAAGGAAACAAAATCAGTTAGTAGATTTTCCAGCAAATGGTGGAACTTCTTCAGTTATCTTCCTCTTTCCATTTACTGAAATGGTTATATTTGAAAGAAGCAGTATGAATCTTAGATGGGAAGGTGTAAAACACAAAATAGGCTCTAAGCTGGAAATTAGAAGCATGAAATACAATCCTAAATCCTTATTGCTTACCATCATTTAAAGTCAGACAACCTATTCTGTGAATAGGTGTATTAGACTAAATGTGTTAACCAAACTGTACTAGAGGTAAATTCCAACTGCAGTTTCAGCTGTGTATGGTTTTCTTCAATCTCAGTTCAGGATTTTAGATTACTCTTCAATATTTGTAGTGTTTGTTTAATGCATCATATCCAAAGAGAACTGAAAAAAGATCATGTAGTAGGCTGATGTCTTGACTCAAAAAGTGTTCTTTGGTGTTCCGTCTCATACCTAATACTGAAAAATGATTGAAAAAAAATAATTTTGAGTCACACAGCATGTGAGATGAAGAATATGTTAATCAGGTTCAAAGATTGGTTGCATTGTTGTGATATATGCAGAGTGAATATACTAGCTTAGAAATTGTGTGTGACTGAATGACTGACAGTGCACATCAAGGACAGAGGAGGGAAAGAAAGTATAAAAAATGACTAGGAAATGTGAAAACTGGAAAAAATAGTGGAACTGAAGGACTCAATTTTGAAGGATGTAGAGTCAATAGTAAATACATGTAGAAACAGAAAGGAAGATAATTTGGAATAATAGGTAGAAGCTTGAAAAAGAAAGAACCAAAGTGAGCATAGAGGTTTGTATATGGTTCACCTATGTCATTTACTGATTGAATGATTTTGTGTGATTCCTGAAGCAGTTGATGAGTATGTGACTTAGTATGCTGCACTCATAAATTCAATTCATTATTGCTATTCTCACTCAGATAGAGTGGGAAACTGAGGCATAACCCTCTTGTTCATACCACGCAGCTCAGTCTTCTATCAAACTGCAGCACCTGCAGATATAAATATTTCCAATAGTCAGCAGTCTTGGCCTGTAGATGCAATACATAGTAACATTGTTATAATTTAAATTCTAAAATTTCCAGCATATCTGTTAACTTAAACAGATGTAGTGAGGTACGTTCCATCTTGCTCTGGAAGATGTACCTCTGCACCTGTACCTATTTCTGTGTTTCATGGGATAGTTAATGTCGTCTGAAGTATAAGGATGTAAACTAAGTAAAGTCTTTCTTCCAATTGTATTCCTTCCATGTCTTTTAAACTTAGAAAGAAATATGCTGGGGGCGGGGGGGAGGGGGGGGGAGTAAGCAAGAAAAAAAGCGTGACATATTTCTCTGAATTTTAATAGTTGCTTTGACACAGTCAGGAGATAAGACACTGTTGCTATGCTTTCTCTGATATTGGTAACAGTGTCACAGAAGATCAGTAAGAAAATCGCAGGTGAGATTCCAAAGTTGACTAACGAAAATACTTCAAATTGTATTTTAATACTGTCCCGGGTAAATTGGGTTTTTCCTAATTTCTTATAAAAACTTTTGTCTTTTGCACTTCTAACAGCCAGTTCCAGGTTTATAACTGCTTTTATTTTGTCTTTCATCATTTACTTCTCCTGACCCTGCTGGATAAACCTTGGATCAGTATCATACATCTGGTTCTCTCTTCATCAGCTCCAAGGGTGTGAGTGTGTGGGAATATTTAATGTTTCAGAAGTTATTCATGTTCTGCAGAAATAGAAAACAAACAAACAAGCAAAGAAAGAAGTAGCTCCCAAAATTAAGTGCTCTTTCCCCACCATACATGGTCCTTAATGAATAAACTTTTTCAGTATTCATTTCTCTGGGGAAATGTGTGCCAGATTTGGGTTAGAGTCT
This sequence comes from Myiotriccus ornatus, assembly GCA_036023395.1. NCBI lineage: Eukaryota > Metazoa > Chordata > Aves > Passeriformes > Tyrannidae > Myiotriccus > Myiotriccus ornatus. The sequence goes on from JAYRBT010000001.1 coordinate 51,016,281, forward strand.
GACTTTCTAAAACTCTGGATGGTTGTCCTGTTTTAGACAGACTTAAATACTGAAACTCTCTCTCACATATATTGTGCTTTTATATTTTTTGTATTATCATTATTATTCTTTATAAATTACTACAAATCATACCTAATGATTCAGTAAGTAAATAATTTTTGTGGACTCTGAAAATGAGCAGAGCATATTTCCTTGTGGATGAAATCCTGACGTTTCCTCCATAAGGATCTGATTTCAGATCAGAGTCATATAATTCAAGGAAAATAAATTCATTTGGGAAATGGTCAGGAAGCTTTAGATCTTGGGAAGTTACAATCCTGTAAAAATAAAATCAGTAGAACCAGTCTTCAGATGAGGTCTCTCATAATGGTTTCCTGATTTAGAATGTCAGTTAATAAAATTCTACTAAATTACTCAACACAAAGTCTGGATGTCTTGCAAAGAAACCCAAGAAAGCAACTGTATGATTTAAAAAATAGGTGCTGAAAAAAACCCCTCTAAATTTACTTAGTAAAAGTGAAGGTAACTAAGAATAGTAATAAACACTACACTAATTTCATAAAAGCAGATCACTCTCAATTTTCTTTTCTCTGCTTACTTGTTTTTCTTGGTGTAGAACTGGGTTCAGTTAAATTAGTCATAGAGAAAGACTATTTCCATGCTTGAGTAGCTGCATATGGGTATTCATGTTTGGGATATGGCTGGACGATATTTCTCAGTACCACATTTAATTCATCCAAATAGAACTATTTCTAGTATTCCCCAGTAAACTATCCTGTAATCCTATGGACAGGTTATATTGAGATGATGCAACATAAAATATTGCTCGATTTGCTCTTACTGTCTACTTTTAGAAACAGGTAGCAGAAAAATGTAAGATAATTATCTTTGTTAAAGAAGTAACACATTCTCTGTGAAAACAAAACATCAGATAGGAAAGAATAGAGGAGGAAAAAGGAATGAAAATTACTGCAGAAATGAACAATTGTGTAGGACTTTATGAGTTTCTCTGAATGTACTTGAATACTTACTTGAGACATGTTGACTCAGAAAATTATGTATGCCTCTCCTGACTTGTAAACTCTATTTTGCAGACTAAAAGGCTTAATCACTAACCAGAATAACTTATTTTGAAGTTATTATTCTCACTTGGCCACATTTAAGAAGCAGTCTATGCTGTCCATTGAATTTACAAAAGGTTAGCTCAATGCCTTCACATGTTCTTAGGGTACTAATTATACTACAAAACCTCATGAATCTCTAAAATCTGAAAACTCTCTGGGGTTTTGGGGGGGTTGCAGGGATTGGTTTTGTTCTTTTCTTAAATGGAAACTGGAGTTTAGGGATACAGTATTTCAATCTGCACAGATTTGCTATTACAGTAAAAAGAAGTCTTTTTACTAACCTGCTGAATTGAAACACACAAATTTCTAGAAGGTTATTTTATCTTGGTCATTAAGCATGGACTTTTACTGCCTGTTTAAAAATCCATGGAATGATTTTATTGTGAATGTTCTGGGTTTTTTTAAAAAGCTGAGCATATGAAACAGAGATAGCTGGGGCTATTCTTGCTTTTTCCGTTCCATTGAAAAAAGCGTGCAAGCTCTTACGAATTAACTCTTGATTCCATGCAGTGGAAGAGTTTTTCATGAGTTCTGCTTAGTCAAAGGATGCTGTTAAGGAAGACATTCTAGTATCAAACACTCTGTTGAAGAATTTTGAGTGCCCAAATACCATAAACTTCACCTTTTACAGTTCCCAACAGCTACAGCTATGTTGAAGATATAGATTCGCCTGTAACTAGGCACTAATTATTCACAAAAAAACTCAGATTAGGCTAGTCATAGATTTTTTCATTAAATCCTGACCTATGGGAAAAAAAAAGAAGAATGCTGTGTGAGGTGTTCAGCTCATACCAGTCAATGTAATGGTCTCAATCTATGGACAAAGAAAGCAAGATTAAAACCAACTGCAGAGCTGTGGTTCCTCCCTGAAGAGGTATCTACCTAGATTGCTCTCTGGGGATATTGTACCACATACAGGTAGTGTTGTGGTCTGCAGCTGGCTCACTGGACCCTTCAGTCTGAACCCTCTGATGCATGGCTCTTACCTCTGCAGTGCCCCTGAGGGCCATTGAAACATGTAGAGTTTTTAAAAATGTTTTAAACAAAGTTTTCTTAACACTCTAAACAACCTAATATTGGGATTAAACTCCTTTTATTTAGTCAATTTTCTAGCTCCATGAAACATTTCAAGATTTTAAACTCTGCTTCGAAAGACTCTCTTTCATAGGGGTTTATATCCTGATTCCTCCTATATTGATGCTAATGGAAGCTGTAGGAAGGGACAGGTAGGTTTGAAGTTTTTATTTCTCTTGAGGAGAAGGGATGCTCAGTTTTGCAAAGCTTAATAATGCCTCTACTGTGGCATTACAAACCTTGCTCTGTGCACCTCTCAATCCTTCTTTGCATAGATGTCCTCTTAGAGGCATCCAATGAGAAGCGTTTAAGGTTTTCTTGGCTGCTGCAAAGCAATAAAAGTCCATTACCATTTCAATGTAGGACATATTTTGGGCTCATATATTTCACAGAATGAGGTACTTATATGCCATTAAATTTAAATGGAATGGCATCAGTCCTTACTGGTGTCAAGCTTCGATGCTTAAGAATAACACAAAAATAGAACAAATGTTGATTTTAAGTATGCTTTATTTAATAGACCTATGTTTCAGTATTCAGCTATTAAAAAAAAAAAAAAAGGCAGCAAAACACTGACCACCTATTGCTATACAACACAACATCATGTCCCTATGACTAAGTAACCTGCCCACCTGTGCTGTTCTCGCTGTTCTGTCTTGTATCTACTCCAAGACTTAGTCTGATTCCCAGCACAGTGGAGTGGGCATGTGATGGTGTGGCTGATGTTTCAGGTTCACTGTACAGTGCTGGGAACTTCATGCACAGGAGGCACAGGTTTTAATGATGACAGAAAAATACACAGAGCTCAGACCTGTGGTAGTTAACTTTTTCTGATAATAATGATGTTGGCATTACAAATACCCTGGTCAGGCACATTTTGTCTGGAGTGAAACCATGTGGCTGGAATGTATTGAAAGCCCTTTTGAGTAAACACTGTTTGTTTTGAATTCGGCTAGTGAACGGGTAGTAAGCTTAGGACTCAAAGGTGTTACAAACCATGATGAAGAATGAGAAACTGAAATCAGTGGTGGAGAAGGACTGTTAGCTGGGACATAGAAAACTTCGTGACAACATGTGACACAATTACTTTACGGCATTTTTAGCACACGTTACAGGACAAGAGAGAACTCTCTAAAAGAGTTTACCTAATAAAAATGATATGAAGGTTTTCCACCATTCTTCTTATTATTTATTTCTTTTTATACTTGTAATAGTTCAGGTGCTTTCCAAACAGAAAAGCTGCAGGCCCTGCTCCGAAGAGCTTACAATCTACAGGTGGACAAGGAGAGAGACGTGAAGAAGAGAGGGTCTACAGAGCAGTCAAGAGGCCAAGATGGAAATCAATGAATCAAATATGGTTTGAATGCATTATTGCAAAGCTACACAAACTATTTTCCAATTACAGCTCATATTTTCCACTTTGGTTCAACCTTATTTGCCATGACACAAACAGATATGCAGGAAAGAAGCTTTCAATGCATGAGAGAGAGAGTAGCACATGTGAAAAGTAGAGCTGGAAAACTCACCTAAAGGTATAGAGATGAGAGGGATTTGCCTGGATTGTCAAAATCCAGTTCAGTACCCGGACAGTTTAGATGCAGAATTATATGGCTTTGGGTCAGTTCCCACAAGGTGGAAGTAACTTGTGATAGATTTAATCTGAAATGGAAATGTACTCTATGAATCTGGAGTTTCCTTAATACAGGCTAATATGTACTACAAAATCTATCATAGCAGGGCTAGGGAAGTTAATGAAATAACCACACTTATGTGGTATATTCAGGGAGGACAAGACTGAGAGTTAGATGGTGGTCATTCTTAGGCCAGTTGCAAAATTACATTTTCAATAATGTAGGACACCAGTCAACAATTAAAAAGAAACAGACCATTTAATTTTAAAAATACTGTTTTTGACTAAGACAATAACTTACTCATCAGTTATTAAAAATACTATCAAGTTTTCTTCATACATTTAGGTATTTTTTATAAAACATCCAATCAGGTTCCCCCAAATTCTGAAATTGTCGAAGAAACTCTCTTAAGGCTTGCCTTTTAAAATTTCTCAAAAATTTGTCATATTTATCCAAGTACTCAGGGGTCACTGTATGCTTGCTGAGTCCTGAAGTATCTTTCTCTTAGCAAATGCAAGTGTATTGTGAAGGCAAAAGCTAACAAGCAGCTGAATATTAAAGTGCATAGGTTGTTCATGTTAGGAAAAATTAATCATTTAAGAAGCAGTAACTGTGGTGATTAAAGATTCCTGGGAAGTAATCCATAATCAATTTTTAGCAAACCACAGATATTTTTTTCCTATAAGAAACACTTTTTACAGTCTTCAAATCCTGCAAATGCATTTCTAGCAATGGTATCAGGACAGTGATACTCCTGTTGCTGTGAGGGAGAAGCTGTAATTAAATAATCAAATAGACTGATCTTTCATAATTTACAGGTATTCACGTTCCTTCAATAAATAAAAGAATATAATTTATTTTTTGATTCTGTATAGCTTCTGAAACAAATCAAATTTCTAGCAATTTAAATAAATGATTCTAATAGCTTGACATGAATTATGCTGACAGGAGCCACATATGATTATTATGATGCCCAGAATATTTTAAGAACCTACAAAGTTAAATAAAGGTTTACAAGTCTCTTAAGCTACTTTTTATTTGCATAGAAAAATATTTATCATAGGAGTCAACTATCATATGAGAGAAATTGCATTTGTTGTAATTCAAAAAGATAGCTAAAAAGTTTCTGTGGGTTATTGCAACAGTACAAGAATACAAGATGCTTCCATTTATTAAAAAATGTAAAACAAATCGTGAAAGCTAAAGCAGGCTACAAAACAGAAGGTCCTCATTTTATCTTTCTCTTGACTATTATGTTACAAGATCATGTGCCACAGTTGAGTACTATAAAGAGTAATTCTGCATTTGCTAATATAATTCTTAAAACATTCCCCCCCCCAAAAAGCACTATGCAAAATATATATATTTGTAAATGCTTCCTCCTGTAAGCATCACAACCTTGTTATCACATAGTCACCCTGAACAACTGTTTCCTGTTTTCCAGCAGAGTCAACGCTAATATCCAATGCCTTGTCCAGCTGATCCTGGGGTGTGGCAGGTTCTGAGTTCTGTAACTCCCTTTTCTCTGTTTCTAAAATACAAATACTTTCCTCTTCCTGTGAATCCAAAGAGTCACTGTTATTTTGTGACTCAGCTAATACACATTTTTTGTCAGGATTTTGGATATTTAATTCACAGTTCATGGTCAATTCTTCCTGTTCCAGTTCATCAGTTTTCTCACATTGTTCTTCTGCCTGTTGACGGGAAACTTCTTCAGAAACAGTGTATATTTTATTTGTACTCTGCTCCACAGAGTTTGCTTTTGATCGTCTGTGAAACAATCCAAAATTTTTTATGTCTGTTACAAAATTCACACGCTTTTGTTTCTCCTGAGTGGATTCTGACACCATCATTGCTGAGCCATTGCTTACATTATGCCCTTCAGATGCAATATTGGCTGATCGTGGGTGAATCATCGTTGTTATGTCAAAAAGGCTGAAGGGTTTTTTCTTTCCTTTCTTGTTTCCTTCACTCTCACTACTTTCTTCATTTTCTGACAGAGAGGCAGTGTCTTTGTTCATCTTTGCAGTCTGCAAATTAGACAGCTTGCTTCCTTTCAATAAACCCAGGACTTCAAAGCGAAAGCTGGAAATATCTTGTTTTAACTCCTAAAAATTAGGAAGAAAGATGAAACATCAGAGCATGAAAGCTAATTTGACTTTTCTTTTTGTAATTAAAAAAAAAAAAAAAGAGAGAGAAAAAAAGGTTTATGCCAGGGATCAGTAATAAACGTCATCATCTGGATAATACCTGTTATTTTCAAGGTAGAAGAACTTGCTCTAGAAGGTTAGTTATATGCTACTTTGCTCTAGGAAGTTAGTTATACGCTATGAACAACTAAATGTGAGTCTTATAATATCTTACTAAAACACCTATAAACATAAAAATAAATGCATACCTTAAAATTTTCTTCTGTCAATCCTTCTTCAGTTTTGGCATCTCTTATCATTGCAGCAACATACCTCTTAACCAGATTTCTCATCACTTCCTAAAAATATAAAGCGTTGGGTTAGGTTTCTTGGTATTAGTTACGAAACCTACATTCACTGGCTCTGCTTGGGCTTTTTTGTGTTTTAGAAACACGACAAAAACGTATAAGACTTAGATCTGTTTAGAAATTGGTTCTGCTTTTTGATGGAATGTACTAGTATTTATTATCCTGAGAAGGGCTACAGTGGGTTTGACCAAGGGTGTCTCATGCCAGTAATGTGCAGCCTGGCAGTGAGCAGTTGCTGATGCCTCACAAAGAGAATAAGTCTAGTGTGATTATATAACACTATTTCCAGATATTCTCTCTCAAGCCTCTCGTGCTTGAGATTCAAGTGACTTTCTGAATCAAAAATTATAGTTCTAGGTTTAACTGGCTGTGACAGGTTCTCCTGTGCATTTTGAACTCACATAAACTTTCAGCATTCAGAAATCCTCTGCCAATTAATTCCATGGTATAGCTGCAGCAAGATTCCATTTGGGGGTTTGTTTATTTTCAACCTGAACTCTGATAGTTTCCACTGTTGCCTTCTACATCTAAGAATCCCAGAAATTACTTAGGTTGGAAAAGAAGCCATGTGCAGTCAAGTGCAGAATATCTCCAGGGGTGAAGAAGCTGCAGCCTCCCTGAACAACTTCCTCCAATTCTTTAGTCCCCTCACTGTGAGGATGTTTCTCCTTACCTTACAGAATTTCCCTTCCTGCAATTTGTGCCCACTGACTCCTGTTCTTTTGGTGTGTACTTCGAAGAAAAATCTGGCTCATTATCTCTAACCACCCACTACGTTATTTAAGATAGCAGTTATATTACCCTTAACCTACTTCAGGCTGAAATCCAAGATTTTTTTATGTCAGCCCTCTAACCATCTTGGTGGCCCTTTGCTGGATTCCTTCCAGTTTGTTAACATCTCTCTTGTAGTGTGGGGCCCAAACAGCACACGCTGCTCCAGATACAGTCCTGCAAGTGTGGGCTGGAGGAGAATAATCACTTTCCTCAAAGGGCTGCCTGCAGCCTCTCTAATGCAGTGTAGTACGTGTGTGGTATTCAGTTTGTGGATAAATGATAAACAGCTGCTCTGTGTTCACCTTCCCCATGATTGTACAGATCCCTGTTTTACTTCCACAGCTGTCTCTTTTTCAGGTTGGAAAAGTCATAGTTTTTCTAGTTATTTTCCATATGGAATTCATTATTACCAAACCTACAGCCCACATGCTGTTTAACTTGACACCCTTTTAACACAACAAAATTCAAAACAAAGCTGAAAATTATTCATTGTATTACAATAATCTCAAAAAAGCAGAAGCTGAAGAAGGAAGGATTAAGAAGAACTGACTACAGGGGATCCTGGAGTAAGCCCAGGCAGAGGGGTTATTAAGGGAAAAGAAATTTCTCTAGCCTATGGGGGACTAGAGCTGGAGAGATGAAGAGCAGGTTGGAGCACATCAGTGAGCTGCACATACACTCCTGTTGAATCCCGGGAGGAGTTGAAGATATGTGTTTGGTTTTTTTAGAGGCACTCCATGTTACAGTGGACAAAATACTGGCTAGCATGTTACTGCTCTAGAAAATACCCTTTTGCTCCTAAAAAAAGACAACCATACTTCTCAAAAGCTTTTTTTGAACACCAAAATTTATAAGCTTGTTTGCTAAGGTGAAATAAGTATGCATTTTGTGGTTTTTATTTATTTATTTATTTATTTATTTATTTATTTATTTTTCTTTTCTTCTTTCTCATGAAATTCTTGCCTTTTTTTTTTTTTTCCCTCATGAAAACATTCTGGAAGCATAGAAAAAAGAATTGCTCAAAAATAAACACAGGTCTGTACCTGGTATTGATGATGTCTTCTCAAATTGTCAGCTGCACGTCTCTGAAAATAGAAAACCCAAAAAGCTATTAATTCCTGTCTGGAAGCAAAATACATAACCACTGCAAAACAGCAGGTCTGTGCACTATAAAGTATCTACCAAGCTGTGAGAAATGATTCAAACTCTGCTGAAAAATGACAGTGTTGGAGTAAAGCGTATCATTTGCTTTACAGAAAGGAGAATGCTGCTACTGGGAAGAGGATTTTCTACATTTTCATCGAAATGCTGTTATTCCAGTGTTGTCATGGATGTGATGGGCACCCAGGTCATTGCTTGTCAGAGTCTGTGATCTCGAGTTCTCTGATCTGAGATAGAAGGGGAACAATGGAATCATGTCACTCACTTGCACAGGTTGAAGAATACTTTACTGAACTGAGAAAAGTTTCACTTGTGTCAAGTTAGATTTTTCTTGGAGGTGCACAGCAAAAGAACAGAAGTCAATAGACATGAGTTGCAGGAAGGGAAGTTCTGTATGGAAAATCATCAACAGCGGGGGGTTAGTAAAACCATGATGTTAGCACTTGCTATGGCTCCTGATGTCTCATTTGAGATAAAGCTAACCAAAACCTGCACTATAAGAGAAAGTTCCTGCTTAGTTCTCTGTCAAAAACACTTAGTCACAGAGGGGTATATGGAAGAAAGAAATTTAGCTTTCAACATAGTTAGGTGTTGATAAGGAGGGAAGGTAAATGGGACTAACTCTGAAAAGGAGCAGCAAAAGGAAATGTGGTCAGATGAAATAATGGTACAGGCTTCAATCAGGTGTTGCATTAGATGATAATAATAATGGCCCGCCTTCGCGAACGAAGAGCCGGGGAAGGTCTTTACACCTTCCAGCCTGCGCATTGGATTTT
>JAYRBT010000001.1:51025417-51104285 GCA_036023395.1 Myiotriccus ornatus
CCCTGACCAGGAATCGAACCTGGGTCTCGGCGGTGACAGCGCCGCGCCTTTAACCACTAGACCACCAGGGGCTCCTGCATTAGATGATACTGCCATATCTAAGTGCTATCCAGGAGAAGATGGAGGGGAAAAAAAGGCCTGAATTATTTTTTCCTTGAATTACTGTTGTCCTCAATTGCATACTGAGTCACATATCCCTATCCTCTACCTTAATTATCCCTGACTGGTGAAAGAAAGATTTACAGCTTTAACTTGGGTTCTTATATCTGCTGTTGACAAGAAAAGAATGTGTTTGACCACTGACTGCATTTCTACAAAACAGAACACTTACAACAGCTTTAAACAGGGGAAAAGGACATCCAAGAGACTTGTTAAAATTCACCTCGGTTGCATAATGAGTCAGGCACAGTAAGTTATTTTGTCGTCTTCTTTTATTTGAAAGAAGTGATTACCAGTTTCCCTGTACTTGGAGTCAGTTTACACTTCAAGGTTGATTTCTTGTTTGCAATTAATGTAAGGGATGCAGTGGCTGTGTGGTTGGGCTTGGCAAAAAATAACAGATAGGAGGAAAATCATTATTTCCTAATCAGTCTGAACAGCCAGTATGGGGGAACGCTTTATACATAAGCATCTTGTCTTCAGTAATTTCCAGATCATGTTTCTGCATCTATGCCTCATCCAAAGAGAAGATGGAAATTCCTTGTGTTTAAAAGGGTGAAGGGATGGGTTAGTCTGCCCACCACTGGGGGCAGAGGGGGCAAGGCAGGTGTGGGAAGGCTGATACCCTCCCAATACCCATCTTTAGCCGTTTTGTAGGGAAAAAAAAAAAAAATCTCATTTTTTGCAGTTGACCACACGATGGAGATGTTTCATTCCTGATGAGAGAGCACTAAGGGAGTCAGTGGCTAAGAGAGCTCTCAACAACAAATCTAACTCACAGGAAAAGGGAAAAACATTTCAAGGTGTAATTGAAACACACTTCAGGTAAAATGAATAACTCCTATAAATAAGACAAATGCTGATCCTTGTCTGGAAGAATACTTTCTGCAGCTGCTGTCTGCTTGGATTACAGTGAAATGTGAAATAAATGTATAAGTTTAATTCCATACCTACCTACAAGAAATACCTTGCTTAGCTTTTTTTTTGCAACCACTTTGGAAACTCCCAGAAACAGAGGCTGCGGCTTTTCCACTCAATGCAATGCCAACAAATTCAATTTAGGATGACTACCTAAAAAGATTTATTTTTCCATACCACTGAGAAGCTGAAAGAAAATTGATTTAATTGTATGTTTTCATACAAAGACACATACGTGCTGCACATGATACTATGCATACATGAAACCTATCAAAGTTATTAACCCATCAGTTTTCTATCTCCTGTTTAAATGTTTGGATTCAGTCTCCAGTTCATAATTATCTTCTGATTTCTTTTGAAAGCAGAATGAATCTTTGCCCAAACACATCTGAAAATCAAGCTATTCGCTGTAAATAAAATATCATTAACACTCATATTGTCCTTATTTAGTTCTCAGCCTGCTTTTCTCTACCCAGTTATAGTCTAATTTCTGGTTCAAATTTTGTTTTGAGTAATCATTGTGCTACCTGCTTGAAGAAGTTGAAAACTACGGCTGACAAAGGGATGAAAGTTAAATTTTACTAAAAATAGCAACAAGGGAGAAACATTCTTCTTAATGACAATGTGGAATGACATAATGAAATTGAAGGGGATACTGCTGTCACTTTCCAAAAGGGGGCACTAATATCCTTTAGGAAGTTTTAACATTAGTTCCACTAGAAGTGATACTTATTTTGGTCTTCCTATTCATGCCCTTCCTCCTAATTTTCAGTGTTTGGAAGAAAAATCTTTTTAGTCAAAAATTTGATAATGTTGAATTACCTCATTTGAAGTGTTTAATAAAGCAGGAATTGAAATTTAATGTCTGTATTTGACCTCAAACTACTTAGTAAAAAAGGTCCAGAAAATGTAACTATTGTCTGAATTCACAGGATATATTCCTCATCTTAAATAGAAGCATCACATAAAAAGGATTAGAATTCATCTCTGTTGACAAAGAGGCTTCTCCATGATATGGTCCTTGGCTATACAACAAACACTCAAGATTACCAATTTCCACACCAGGTGCAAGGTATTTCTTTGCTCAACTTCCCATAACATACATTACAGAGAAAATAGAAAATGCTCATATTCACTTAGAAGTTGAATCATTTTCCACTGGGATGACAAAGAACAGGAGAAGGGAAAAGGAGATTTTCTCTGACAAATGATAATAAAATCAGGTAGGACACTTGGAAAATGGCATAAAAATCTGGATGGTTAGAAAAGAGGTAACAGTTTATCTAAACACCAGATGCACACACAAAAAAAAAAATTACTGAAGATATCCCTGACAATACTTTCCATTTTCTCCTCTTAAATACTTAAAATTGTAGGTAAAACACTTTTTAGTGATTGATCAGACATAAAGGAAAATGTAATTTGAGGAAAAGAGTAAAATTTATTCCAGTGGGATTAGGGTTTCTTTTCCTATATATATTCTTTTTTGGAAATAGCATTGGATTTCAGATGGCCAACAGGAGTAGCCTTGACAAACCCAAAGTCTTGTACAGTCAGGAAAACATCAGCATAATCAATAGAATTGTATTACTAATCTGGCTTTTGCAAAGTGAGCTGAAAAAATTAACAGATCTGATATTTTTATATATATACACACACACACATATATTTATATATATAAAAAGAAGGACACGTTATTTCAGAGTTTTAAGTGCAGGAGATAACTGATAATAGCTAAAGAGAGTGCCGCATACCTGGGATATGTCAAAATGACAGAACATAAAAATATGCTGAACTCTGAATGGTAGAAGAGCTCTGTCTGATTCATAGCAGAGCTGAAATCCTAGTAAATCACATGTAAGCATCTTGGCCTTCCTTCAGATGTAACTGTGGCTAGAGAAACTGCAGTCAGCATGGCTGTGCACTGTGTTGTTTTGGAGAAAAAAACCTCTCCCTTGAGAAACCTCCCCTTGACTTCACCACCCACTGCTTCACCTGTCCTAGAGCAACAAAGGACAGAAGATTCATGGAACTGACATCCAAGGAGAAGCAAATTAATCAGCTTTCTTCAGAGGCACCTCACCACCCCTACAGACCCTGTTCTTTCCCATGATAGTTCTGTTATAAACAGCAACGTAGATGGTCCTCCCAAGCAACCACATCATACTTATTTTTACTGATTTTTTTCTTCTTCCTATAAGCCAGATAAATTCTTTCACTAGCACGTGTGCTGCAAACTATCCCGATCTTGAGCGCTTTCTTTACATGTTCTGCCTGCGCATACTGCACTGTCAAGTGTACACATATATAAATTTTACAGCTGATTGTTGAGACATCATCCTTGATTCAGTCCTAGCTTGTGATTCCTGGCTTCTTGGTACTAAGATTTCTTGTGCAGAGATCATGAATGATGCTTGACAGCTTCATTCTGTCTATCATCTGTTTTGCATCCTCTAGGACCGATTCACAATTTGGATGCACACTATTGCTTTTCCTCCTGGAAAACACCATAGTATGTCACCATGGATTAGTGCTTCCTGATAGGAAAAGTAACATTTAGAGATTTCAGAACAAAATATTTGAAATCTGAGTTTTTCCTTACAGACAATATGGCATCTACATACCCATATATCTAATACAAGAAAACCAGTTTATAGTGGTTTTGTTTGGGGTTTTTTTCCAGTATTGGTTGTAGGGAAGGAATCAGAGTTTATATGCAGGATGCAGTGAAAAGGAGTAGGTCCCAACAAAGCTTATCTTGTAGCTCTGAGGTCAGAGTTATTACAGGGGAGATTCCAGTGAGCCAGAGTATGAGAGCTGTCATCTGAGATCCTTGAACAAAAGGCAGAGAAAACTCTTAATTTGCTTTTGGTTGAAAGGGCATAGAGGTTCCAAATTTAATTTGTGATGTGGCTTGTTGGGACAATTGAAGAAGATCCAGGAAAACAAGGCTGAGCTGTGGGTGTTGGAAATAAGTTTTTCAAAGCAAGTGCATTTTTCAAGCAGTGCATTCCCCCAGGACAAACTGTGAGATCACCGTGGTGTGTCCATTTGTTCTCTGATGACTTCACCTCTTGGGGAACATCCAGTTAACATCATCTGGTTTGCATCTATCTAATGTGGAAATCAGAGCACATAGTGCATACCCACATCTTACTTCATTTTGGAGCTTGGGTGCACAACCGGGCCTGGAAATTGCAAAATGTTCCAAATTGAGATAGCCCTAATAGGGCTTCTGTCGTGCTGAGAAGATAGCTGAGGAACTTTGTAGTCTTATGAGATGCCTACGTGATAGACTGAATCTGCCTGGTAAGCCACAGCCACTCACTTCTTCCAGACAGATGGAAGTCTGGTTGCCATGATGGTTCTGCTGGTGAGCTCTTTGCTTCAGCGGGGTTTCAGCTCTACTTCCAACTAAGTACCTATTCTGCAGGGGAAACTAGTGATGGATATGGCTCTACTGTTTCACATGCTTTAGGAATTCACTTTCATCAAACAATTTTTAAAAAAACTTTACAGAAATTAACTAAGAATGTCCCCTAAACAGTTTAGTAATTAGTGGTTCGCATTCAAATCATAAGAAAGACAGGTTCAGCTCCTTCTTCTGTTCTCTCAAAACAGCACCTTAACCCCTGCAGGTTCTTAAAGATCTTCACATAGAAATCTCTCCTGTCAGAGCTGTTATGCTTGGGGTAAATAATTAAATATCTACCCGAGAATAGAAGTGAACCTAGGTCTCCCTTAGCCCAAGCTATTTGCTTTCCATGGCACCTACTCCTTCTTTCTTCAAACAGGAATTCCATGCTGAAGCTGAAAAGTCTTTCCCAACAAAAGTTTCCTTGAAACTGGATTTTATTAATGAAAAAGCTTGGAGGTTACAGATTTTGTATTTCTTTTTCATTAAATAAACTGAAAATTCCATTTGGAAAATTTCTCCAGCAGCTTTGTGAAGAGACTGCCTACCCTTTGACTCTTTGCCGCACCAATTTTCCCAAACCAAAGATGTGGATTTCTAGAAGGTGATATTTATGTATCCTAGCAGGAGGTAGCTGTAGGAAGCAGGAGGTGATCTTTCTGAATCCCCCTTCTCACCATGCCATTCAACATAGGGCTGGGAGCACCCCATATTTTTCTTTATTATTCCACAGATCCAGGAATGAGTTTATCCACAGATCTGCAGTTTGAGAGGTAAGAAAAAGGAAAAAAAAATCCTCATCCTGGATGGAAAGTCTGACAAAAAATATTGTTCTGAAGTTTTAGCTAGGATGTCTAAGGGTATTCTGGATGTGTCTCAGTCAAACAGGGACATTTTGTTAACCAACCCTCTGCTATGCACTGGCATCATGGCACTAATTTTAATATAACTCAATCAGTTTACACTACCTAATCATCCCTGCTAAATGTTTAACAAATGCCTAGAAGCATTGCGCGCTCTCCCACACACACAAGTACATCACACTCTTTCTTGATTTTCTCTTTCTAACAAAATCTCATATTTTTTCTTCCTGTAAGTCTCTGCATTTACTTCTTTTCCTTCCTATGTCACACAGAGATGTTCTATCCTTAAAATTATTCCCCACTTATGCTAGCTCATGTTCTTTTTAAAATTTCTACTATTAATTCTAGATTTCTATTATTATCAAATTTCTATATATATATATATTTCTTGTAGTCCATTACTGGTTTGTTTTAATGTCATTCTCATGCTTACAAGCTTCTATTTCTGGTTGTTTCTTTGCTATGTACAAGTACGACAGCTAAGTGAAGCAATTTTGCTTTCACAACACAAATACTGGCCAACGAGATCAGTATATTGCAATAAGCCTGATTGGAAGCTTTCTACAAGGAGGATAAAATTCATTCATCAGCTTAATAATTGTGAATTAGTTTTATATGTAACTCTTCCTCTTTATCATATATCTATACACCCATGCGAACTTGTTCCTCCAAGTATATCTACAGATTAAACTGAATTCCAGGATATGACATAAGAATAGACTGGAAAAACCAATCCTTATTACTCACTTATCAAGAAATAGTGAAGAAATACAAAGAAAAGGTTGATATAGTAACGCTCCATCAAAGAATTGTATCATATTCCCTGGCTTTTTTGAAATGGATGGAAGTTTTTCTACCAGGGTCAACAGCATCAGGACTACATCCCTTTCTTTCCCCCCTTATCCACACCTGACTCTTATACTCTCACTTAATGCTTGGTTATCTGAGTTTCTAACAGACTTGAAAAAAATTATATTCACCAAACCCCTATGGTATAGGGAAAGTGCCACTATCCACATCTTACCCAAAATAGTTTTCTTTACCTGGAGTTGCCTAAATGAAGTCTAGTTACTCAGGTATTGACTTGCTCTTAGGATATACAGAAAACATAACTAGAGACATTTAGTTGCTGGTGGGTTAGGATGTTGCGTGGATATTTGCCCTGACAAGGTAGAAGAACTGTGTTGCTGACTGAGGTATCTCAACTAGATGAAGTTAGGAAGGACAAATTCAAATCTGCTTTACCCACTGCTACCAGAGAACGTATGCATCTGATATATCACACAGGCATCTGCTGAATCTGGGTGCAGGACTGTTCTCAGTCTCCTTATGTACCTTTTCCCCTCTATTTTATTTTTTTTCCTCTAGAAATTTCCCTGCTAATCAGCACTATTAGACTAGAATACCAATGTGATTCTGGAATAACTCTACTTGTAAATTTAATTAAGTGAGTCCAGGTAAGTGCTGTTACCTTTCAAAATGTTTTCTTTAATGGTAACAGCTTTGGGTAAGAATGTTTTTATGGTAAACCTATTTCATTACATGTAAGGAGACAGAGACACAGAGAACATCCCATGACAAATACTTTGTACATGAGCCTGTGGTTCACGATATGTCAGTTCCACTTGAACAGTGACACTTGGGCTGGAGATCATCAACCGAAAATTCTCGGATTGGTAGGCAAGTATACACGTTTGACCTCTTGTATTTTGTATCACTTTTAATCTTTCTTGAATTATCTCTAAAAAAGGCACAGTCACAGTTCATATTACCATTGCACAGGGATATCATGCTTTCTCTTCAGTCAAATACATTGGCATGAATGTAAAAAGTAAACATTCTCTGCTAGAATTATTCTCTTACTCATATGCACATTTTTGGACAGTTCAGATGCTCTGTAAGGCTGAGAAAGGCTCACCTACATAGCAAAGAGGAAGACTAAAAGCAGAGTAAATTCCATTACTTACCCCTATTGTTCCAAAACTTTCAGGCTTTCTTCTGATTTTTTTCTTGCAAAGGTGTCTCCATAACCATCTGATCAGATACCACAGAGACTTTGGGCTTGGTATGACATTAAAAGGAGTGGGCAGAGTTCCTCCTTCTTCAAAGTAACTCATCCAGAGTTTTGTTCGAGCAAACTTCCACTCAATGTCTGCATGGTCCTGCACACAAGAAACACAACATCAGCACAGATATTGCTGTAATTAAGGAGGTGAAACAAACCTCTACAAAAATCTGAACAACTAAAACTAGAACAACCCTGAAATACTAATGAATTATCTTGCTAAAATACTGCCATCTTCTTTTGAGAAAAGGTCTTTAATGCAAGGCAAAGATAAGTTGCTTTACTTCAGTAAAGATATGGTCGGTATGTAAAGTATATATCCACTTATAAGCATTTCTTTCCCTGTTACAAGCTTTTAAATTATTAAAAGTCTCTCAGAAAAACTGAAAGCGTAATTACAAGCAGAAAAATACTACATTTCTAGAAGAAAGGTTTTATTATAAAAGCAACACATCATTATTCCATATAGATCAGTCTAATTACACTGCTCTGTAGCAGCTTCAACAAGTCAGTAAGTCTCATGCCGGCACCCAAATTGCCAGCACCCAAAATTCACAAGTAAGTTATGCAACAAATCACGAGGCTACTAAAACTGTTTAGTCAAGTATCTTTTTTTTACTTCTACTTCAGAATTGTATATTGGAAATAGGTTGTGGGATTTTTCTCAATTTTTATTTGAAATTTTATTTCTTTTGGATTCTATATAGTATTATATATTTCTGAAAAGTTTGGAAAAATCAAAACTAAAGTTCAAGGAAATATTTCTAAATCCTAGCAGCTGAACAAGAAGTTTAAATCATTACTATTAGATATGGATAAAAAGCATAGCAGCCAGGTCTAGCCCTAGCCATACAGTAATCAACATAGAAATTGTGAAGTCGTAGTAGCAAAAGTATACTACCTACAGCCAAAGTTTTGGTGAATGGTACTATGTTGTGATATTGTGCACCAGACACTGACAACTAGTGTTATAAAAATACAGGTAATCAGTATTTCTTTTTGAAAAACTTGTAATTTCCAGATTAGAAAAAAAGGGCACATTTTAAAATCTTAAGACTGAAGCTTTCTTTTACTTGTTTGCTTTTGGTATGATCATATTTGAATTATCATATGCTGAATCAGTGTTTATTTTCTGTCGTCTCCTTAGTAGACAGTTGAAAAATAAAAATGGGCAAATAGCTCTGACAAGGATAAAGATAGTTTTCATTAAAGGAGAAAACAGGACATGGCTGAATGAGAAGACATGACATTTTGATGAATTGCTAATAGGTCCAAAATTGTCCATGGAACATGGGCATCCAATTTCTGTTAACTCCATATTCATGTATATTCATGCCAGATAAAAAAAAAAAAAAATAACAGCCTTTCAAATGCTAACAAATATAAAGCAGAGACAGAAAAATCTTGGGCAGTCTCTTGTTCAGAAAAGGTCTTGTACAGTGCAGCTTGGGCAGGGCTCTAGCCAGTCCAGTTTGGGTCTGGTTTCTGCATCCTTCCAGAAAAGTGCAAAAGAATTAAAATGAAACAGAAAATTTGTCCCAATCTCCTGCCTGTAATGTTTTACTGCCAGAAAAACAGGATCTAGCAGCAGAGACAAGGCACATATTCTACATGATCTAAGAATAAGGAGCAACTTACAGCAATAAGTTGGTAAGAATTATTCATCATGGCTATTAGCATGTTGAGTAGAACAACCAGGGATATTACATTATAGGTACCAAACATGGTGGCCCCAACAAATTCAGTAAATTCATGCCTTGCTTTCACATTGGTGACATAGAGATTGATGAGTCCAAATATAGACCAGAATAACGACTGCAGCGTTTCAAATAATCTGAAAAACAAAACCCAAAAGGAATAGCTGTATAATAACAACATATTTAGTTTTCAGTGTTCAGTTTTTTGCAAAACACACAAAAGTCCTTGACTTGACTGAGGCGAATGATACTTACCACAATATAGCCAACATAGATGGAATGTCTTTCTAGCAAAACAACAGCTTAATATTTCAAATCTGAACCTCTAGATATATAATACAGAATCTAGAAATTAGCCTGTCATCAAAACGCTGATTTTGTTCATACTTCAGAGGGATAAATATAGCTTTAGAGATCTTATGATGGACATCTTCCTTTGAAGCACTTTGAGCCTTTGCCTTGACTGAAGGGAGTAGAATAAGGATTCAAAAGCTACTCAGTGTTTGTGTTTCACCAGGATCTTGAAGAAGTATGGTATCCTCATACCTAGTCAAATAACACAGTTCTGGTTTGTGTTGAGAGCCACTGAGATAAAAGGAGTTGTATAATTCGAAAGACATTACTATCATTAGCATATGTTTTGTTTTGCAAAGAAGGGAGACAGAAAAAAGACAAACATGCTGCTCTCAAAAGAAACTTGTTCTTTTATAACTCAAGTATATGATATTCCCTTAGGGAAGTTTTGGACAATGGCTAGGAAGCTAGTAACAATGATTAACTTTGGAAAATAATCCTCTGAAATTAGATAGCTTGAAAAATTTTCACTTTTGTACAATATTCAGCTACACTATAGTGTTATAAGCATGGCCCCAGTGATGCTTTTTTCTTCTCAAAAGTTTGGAACAAGATTTTCTGCATATCTGGGCCCATATCTTGAGATCAACTGGAGTGAATCTTCCCTATGGCCTCTCTCCTGCTCCTTCACCCCAACACCAGAAGCATGTTACCCACAGAGGATGTGTGGGCCACCAGTGCTATCCCTACTGCACTCAGAGCAGGGGGGTTGCTGAACTGCAGGGACTCGTATCACCCTGCATCATCCCACACTCTGGGATGTCCTGTCCGGAGATGGACAAAATGTAACCCTTTGGTCTCCTTCCCACCATGTGTTATCATCTGTGAAATGTTTCCATGCAACCCAGTACATTTCTATCTTAGAGAGAGAATCTGAGAGGACAGGTCCTGAATCTCTGCTCCTGTAACACGGTGTATCTGAGTGGTAAAGTACAGCTCTGGAGTCTCTTGTATGGTTTACACTTGTCTGAGCACAAATTGAACAACCATTATTCCACCCTCCTCACAATTGCTGAAAAGGCTCATAAGGCATCACAGTTTCCTTGGCACCATCTTCTGAGACTCGTACCAGTAGCCCCTGCTATTTCCCAGATTAATAATATTGCTTCCCTGAAAGTTGAGCTCTAAAAATTTCCCTGTCCTTTTCTGTTCAGATCACATTAGACCTGCATAGATGAAAGATAAATATGCTGTGCCTGAGAAAAGAGAGTTGATTAACATGACATAAAGGCGGCTATTTTTATAAAATTATCTACCTTGAGAAGCAACCCATTGGTAATAATTTTATTTTAAAAACAGCGTAGATACACAGCAGTAAGTAGGGAACAGACATTTATAGCAGGAGTTTGATTCAGGCTGGAAGTTGAAAGATAAGATAGAGAATTAGTGCTAATTTGGTAGTATTTTGGTACTACAGATGAACTAAAAACCAGAATGAAGTAAAACTGTTTTTAAAGGGAAAGAAAAAAAATTATTTATAACAAAAATTAGAATAGAAATTTGATTGTGTGTAGGGTCAGTAGAAGATTGGACTGCATGTTCTTTTCCTGCATCAGTTTATCACATTTACAAGAAATCTTTATGTTAGACAGCAGACTTATTTAATGCTTCCAGGTAGACATGGAAGAAATGCAGAGTTAGAGCTGGCTGGATAAGTAAGGTCTGATCTAGTGACCTTAATTCTAAATATATACCTTCTAATCTCATATATCTTTCTCTTACCTTTATTTTACCTTTTATCTTTCGAGATATCTTAAACTGCATGGACTTCACTGTGGTATGGGGTGAAATTATTACAGAGTGATGTAGTATTATTTTTTTTTAATATTTTAATTAGGGTAATACTAAATGTGGTTGTCAGGACACCAGTGTAATACCAATAGAAAAGGGAGTCTCTTTCCTGTAAACAGCATCAAAGTGATTAAAATATTTGAGGCAGAAGGGGAGGGTAGAAATAGATCAGACACTTACGTTGAAAATGCATTATTCTGCTTTTCACATCGTATTCCTTTGCAGTTTCCAGGTTCATTTGTCTCATAGTAGAAGTACAGCTGGTTCAATCCATTTGCAAAAGCTAGCAGCACAAGGCAGTATATGAAGAGAAACTTCAAAATGTCCAGCAACATTCTTCCTAGAGATATCTGCAGAGGTCCCAGGTGAGAATTTGCAGTGAATAACGAGATCAAGCGCAGGGAGCTAAAGATGTTTGCGATTGCAAACAGGGCCTCAGCCACCAGGGTTGGATGCCACATGTCCCAGTTCTCCCGTGGAACTAACCCACTATACTGAAAACAAGCAGAAGGGAAGAAATTACTCCTCTATTTTTATGCATAAACAAATATGCCAGTTTCTTTATAAACTGTTCAGTTAATTTTCAGATATCACAATAAATTTTTACAGCAACAAAAGCAAGTCTAAAAATTCTGACAGAACAAAAGGAACAGTTTTGAACACCTGGATTTTTAGAATTATAGAAACTTCCAACTGAAAATCAGGTAAATGATTTCTTCGAAGAACAGTACAGTGCTGACAATTATGGATAGAAACCCACAAAAAACTGGCAAGTAGGAAGAAAGCATTCAATCAAGGAATAAGTATATAACTTAATCACTAATACTAGACCAATGATGAAAGAGCTGCTTATTAATGAACCATGGCAAACTGCTTGTGTGCCTCATTATCAAAGAGTCTGATCGCTGGAACAGAGTCTTTCCTGTTCCAACTCTACCAAAAATGTCTTGAAGATGAAAGATATGACTGAAATTCGGCTTAACTACTGTGGCAAACTCATTACTATTTATTTCATCTGTTAATAATCTGTTTTATGGAACATATCAGAAGACAGAATTTATGATATGAAGCACTCTAAAAAGAAGGGATAATATAATTTAAAGTTCCTTTCAAAGAGGGACTATGGTGTAGTCTGTATTTACCTACTTTAGGCCACACAGATGCATCCTTCAAAGCCACTGTGCATGCCCTCAGCAGCAAGGAAGGGACTTCTCCGTGTCACTGGGGCAAGATGAGACAACACAGGCACCACAGCATTTCAATACCACACTCATCCTCCAAAGAAGGTGACTACTCTCAGAGTGGTTCAAGACCACCTGAGGAACTTGAGCATACATAAGTCTATGGGATCTGATGAGATGCATTCCAGAATCCTAAAGAAACTGGCTGATGTGGTTTCCAAGTCACTCTCCATGATACTTTAAAAGTCATGGCAGTCAGGTGAAGTCCCTGGTGACTGGAAAGAGGGAAATATTGCACCCATTTTTATAAAAAGGGGAGAAAGGAATACCCTTGGAACAACCAGGCTGTCAGCCTCATCTCTGTGCCTGGGAAGGTCATGGAACAGATCCTCCTAGTAACTCTGCTAAGGTACATGGAGGACAGGGAGTTGATTCAAGACAACCATAACACTTTCACTAAGGGCGAGTCCTGCTTAACTAATCTAGTGGCCTTCTACAATGGAGTGCTTAAATCAGTAGACAAAGGAAGGGCTACAGATGTCATCTATCTTTTGTCCTTTGACACTGTCCCCTGCAACATCGTTCTTTTTAAATTGGAGAGAGATGGATTTGGTGTGTGAACTTTCTGGTGGATAAAGAATTGGTTGCATCCATAGAGAAGTGGACAACAGCTCGATGTTCAAATGGAGATCAGTGACAAGTAGTGTCCCTCAGGGATTTGTGTTCTCACTGAAGATGTCCCTGCTTATTACAGAGGTACTGGACTACCTGACCTTTAAAGATCCCTTCCAACCCATCCTATTCTATGATTGTGTGATTCTATGATTCAAACTGTAATGGGAACTGGGCATTGTGGACATTGATCGTTTGCAGAGTACTCCACCACATCAGGGTTTCTCTAAATGACTGGTAGTGCATGTGCAACTATCCCAGTGCCTGACAGTAATCCTTGCCACAATTTCATTTACTCATATACAAGCAGTCATAGCAGTTGACAGGTCTGTGGATTTGTAGATGGGAACTGCAAAATAAGAGAATAGTCCATTAAAGAGTTAAGAATTATTCAGCCTTGTATTTAATTCACCAGTAATACTTGTTCTCTACAGAGCAGGGAGTTAAATCTAGACCTGCTGGAGTCATGGATCAGTACTCTCTTCATTAGACTATTCTCTCCCTAATGATCATGCTGCAAAATCAAGTCTTACTGCATTTGGAATTATAGCTTCAAGAGACATGCTCTTGTGCCTCATGCACTATTGCCCTTCAGTTCAGTTCTGATTGATTCAAGATCAGTGATGAAAAGCAGGCAGGAGAAAACAGAATTTAGTTACCAGAGACAACAGCTAAGAGATAAAACAAGAAGAAAAAGGAGAAGAAAACTTTTTCAGTGTTTATTGAGAAGAGAGAGCTGAAAACTCCTCAGCATGGTTCCTACAAGGTTTTTCTTTGAATAATATTATACAACACAGTATCGCAGATTCTCATGGCACTTCTATAACCCTCATAGCTGCAAACTTGTACCCATTAAATAACTAGGAACAATTGTTGGTACAAACAAAAGATTAGGTGCTGAACTTAAGCCTGAGCATCTGAGTAGATACTCAGATTGGGGAGAAGTACATTAGGTGTGCTGGGGGAATAATTTTACTAATAAAGTAAAATAAAGAACATATTTGGAAACTCAGAAGAGATGGGGGTTTTGCTAGAAAATCAAAAGCATCAAACTGCAGACATGAGGGAAAGTAGTGGCAGATTCCAAGGAAGTTACAGAAGAGGGGGAGATGGGAAAAAACTAAGGAACTCTTCTGAGAAAAACATGGAACTACAGGAACCTGAATAAGTACAGCATATGATATAGCAAGACAACAAGGATGAAGCTGAATGAATCAGATGCGGACAGCCATATCTGTGCTCTCTGTCACCTCGTTTTGCAGTCAGCAAAGAAAAATGAGCATTTCTAGAGTACTAGGAAAGCAGATATCCCAAACAGGTCAGATGAGTTGCTCTTTTAACTTTCTCATTTTCTCCTCAGATTGTTGGGGAAGGGGAGAGCTGTAGTCTGGCTAGATGTATACAATGTCACATTTTCTAAAAGTAATGATGTTGAGGAGAAAGGTGAGAATACAGGACTTTGTCTGTGATGTCCTGTATCATGAGACAAAACTTGTTTGTTAAAACATTCATAAAAGATCAAATAACCTCTTATTTGTAAAAATGGAAATCAAAGGCACAACTATGTCATTTCAGCTTAACGGACTCTGCCTTTATTGGGCCCGAATTCTTCCTGCATGTGTGGATACAATTCAAAAGGTGTCATGGTTGTAAGCAGAGAGTGATGGCTGTTATTTTAGTTTTGAAGAAACATTATGTAAGAGAACGGAAATACTTGGTGGAAAAAAAACGAGAAAGGTGAAGGCCTGAGAAATAAGTTGGGAAATTATTTGTGAAACATATTAACTGTAAGAAGACAGAAAGAAAATAATGAGGATAAGAGGACTCTAGCAATAAAAACCTACTGATTTCACTAACTACAGTAGTGGACACTAAAAAGAAATCTAGAAATATCAACAAAAATCTAGAGAGCAAAGAAACTTCCATGTGAAAAGGAAAATAAAAAGAGGAGCAAAAAGACAAGGTATACTAAAATCAGGAACAGTGACAACATGAAAAAGAAAAAAAAAAAAAAAAGAAGAAAAACTGTATCGTAGGGTCAAACAAGTCAAAACATCCAAAATTCAAAATTGTAGTATTTGTTCTCTCACACATGCTTGTTGATGTTCCTCTGTTCTACATAGAATAAAGAAATGGTTATTGTTCTAAGGAATGGAAAACAGTAAGAGCAAATATAGCAACACTGAGCTTGCTGTAAATCACGATGTTGATACTCTGCAGTCCTCTATTATTTTGTGACCCTGATGAATTTCTGTCCCAACTTGAAATGCAAACAGAACCTTTCGACACGTAACAAAGCCAACCATCACTTAATGTGATTAAATAATACCTATTATTGGCTCACTGATTGAAGGAAATTTACATGGCACATCAATGGAAGATTAAGAACAGCAAAAAACAAATTGAGCAGCATATAAATAGTAGAGTTTAAAGGCAAATATATGATGCTTTTGCTATGTCACCCAGGGCATACAAGATGGTAATTCTTGATCCTTACTCAAAGGAATTCCAATGCAAATCTAATATAAGAACCATTTGTGAAAAAAAAAGCTGAGTGATCACTGTTTTCACATTAAAACAAAAGACATGATCTGTAGATCTTATGAAAGCACCAACAGAAATCAAATAGACATGTAGATCAGGCTACTTGAATGTTTAATGGGCTGTCAGACCTTGGTCAAAGGTGACCCCCCTGTTTCTGATCACAAAAAGAAGAGTTAATAATATTAATTTCAGGAAAAGTACTTTAAATCCTTCCCTCAGAGGTCATACGTAAATGTGAACTCTTTCTATTTTAAAATGTATGACCCAATCTTTGCAGTCATTATGCTAAATTTCAGAGCAGCAGTGGGAAAGGGGTAAGGGGATGACCTTGCAGAGAGCTTTAAAATGGTAACTACACTGAAGAATTGAGTCCGTAAGTTCTCAGGGACAGAGGGGTGTTAATCCTCCTATATATATGGACATTTGGTCTGCGAATCTGGTAAAATATCAATCAAAACCATTTTACAATGCAAACATGTAAGAAGATGTTAGCTTCTGCAGAACTGGTGGCAGAGGAAATATATAGATAAAATATATATAAAATTTATATAAAATATATATATAAAAATATATATATAATTTTATTTACTACTGTAGACCTGACACAGTGATCATTACACCAGTAAATATTGAGACAAATAATGTACTTTTGGTTACTTTTCAGACTTCTTTCCCTGAATAGGAACATGTTTCTCTACTACTTCTTCATGTCAGAGCTGAGACAAATTATCAGTAATATGAACTTTCTAGCAGAACTGAAAACAAATCGCACTAGGTCCAATGATCAGGTTTAACAAATATTTAAGATAAAGCAATCAGGTTCTACATAGAAGTTGGCACTGCACCTAATTTTACACATCAGTACAAAACCATCTATCTTTCAAAACCATAAAAAGAACCATTTTTTCCTAAAGCACCATCATTTCTATCTATAACCCTCCATCAAAACAAATGTGTTGCTTAAAATTTGTCATCTTGTACTTTCAAAAAATGTCTGACAATGCATTATTTATTATGACATTTTTATGGAGAATAAAGCATTTTCAGTGGACATACTGGATAATTTAGAAAGACCTCACATGTTGATACACAGAGACAAAAAGCATAGCCCTCTAAAAATTATGTGATGTACTCATTTTATTTGAATGTTGGCAATGAAACTGATAACTTTATCTTAGCAGTCGTCTCATCCTGAAATTAAATGCTTTGGTGTATTTTACACTATCCCATCAGCTGCTGTAAATATCCATCTACTTAACTACTGCATCAGTCAGAGAGCCTTAAATGGGCAATAAACACTAAGTTTTACTCTGGGAATATTTATCACAGAGGAGAGTAGCATGAGGGTGCTCATAATTTTATTCAAGGGAGCTGGTCAAAATGCTTTTTTCGGTGTCTTGAGCCAATTCATATGAGCTTATATATTTGAATCAATAAATACAGAAAAGCTGTAACTTAAGAAAACCTATCTTGCAGTGCTTAGGAAAAGAAAATTAAAGCTTTACAGCAAAACATATTGATTACATTTGGCCTCTTCTCAAGCTCATCTGGCAGAATGGTAAGGAACTCTGTTGTAGGTATGTGAAGGAGATGTGGCTGGGTATTAAATCACACTTGTATTAGTCTGTTCATTATATCATCATGTGTTTCAGTTGAATACCACAATTGAGGCTTTTTAAAGGAACAAAAAGGTTTTTAGATACAACACTGAACATGCAGTAAAAAAATAATAGCTGCAGAACCAAAGAGTGCTTTATGCACTGTGTTGATTATCACTGACATGTAAGCACCAATTTGGAGAGTAATGGATGCACAGATACTGTCACCTTGGAATGTGATTACTGTAAGCAGAAGCTGTCTATGAGATGAAAGGATTATAATGCCTTCTAATTAATATTATTCCAAAGTGAATAATTGGTCAACTCCAATACTTTGGAAACATCTGTTTTCAATGAACTGTTCACTTTGTTACATGGGAAAGTGAAATGACTATTTATCTTCCAGTCACTTTATAAGGCATCCTTGTGTATAAAAAGGCATTTCATTATCTTTAAATGATAGCTTTTCCCTTTTTGGAACACCTTCCTCTTTCAGGGAACAGCTCCAAATTTCTTTGAGTGAGAAGACTCACTCAAAGGTTTGCAGTCAGAGACCCAGCATACCAGAAACCTTT
Source organism: Myiotriccus ornatus (assembly GCA_036023395.1). Taxonomy (NCBI): domain Eukaryota; kingdom Metazoa; phylum Chordata; class Aves; order Passeriformes; family Tyrannidae; genus Myiotriccus; species Myiotriccus ornatus. Next base: position 51,043,250 of record JAYRBT010000001.1, read on the forward strand.
CGTCAAAGGAGAAGTCTAGTGTGTCACCATATCCCAGGTCTTTGCTCATCCTTGCTCCTGACCAGCTGGCATATGGACATTTGTCAACAGACACAAGAGTATAGAAATTAGAGGCTCCTAAGTTACTCTACACTTATGGCAGGGCTGCAGCAAAAACAGCTGCTGCTTGAGGAGAGGAAACTGTAACTAGCTACTTGATGGCTCTCTCCTTGACCCAATCAAAAGTGTCTTGGCAGAAGAGAGACTTTCCTTCCATGCATACAGGGTAGTTGGTGGCGGGGTTCTTGAAAAAGCTGAAATACAATGCTGATACAGTGGCCAGTAAAAATGGGTTTATCTTTACTTGGATGTGATAAAAACTCTGTGACAAAGACTAAGAAATGCTTTAATTTCCTTTCAGATGTGGTTTTCTTGTGCTCAAGACTATTTTTTGATTAAAATATTTCATTTTATGAGGAATTTCTATCATACTATGGACTCATGTTGAATTCAATACAAAATGTTCATACAACATACTCTGTGGCTTCGGAAAGAATGGCTGTTCTGCTGGAAGATACTTCAAACAGTGAAATATAAAACTATTCACAAGTCTAAGAAAAGGATGAAAAAATGAACATAGCCTCAAGTGACCATTTTGTCCATTTCAGTTTTACTTTTTTCATGTTGCATTTATGATATATTTTCAAAACAAATTAAAATCTTCCACTTTAGTTCCCCCTCAATTTTGAGAAAATATGTTGCTAGTAGCCCTGTCTGAAAGTTTTGCATGGTGTATAAATGTGTCTTAGGGGTAATAATTTCTTAGTGAAAAATAATCAATATTAACAAAAAACATAATTGTATGCAAACACTATAAAACATTATTAGTAATTTTCCTTTTACAAGAATATATCAGTATGACAGTTCACGACAAAATAACAAAAGATTGCATGAGGCAAGAAGAAAAAAGCATAAAACCCAATGTTTTCTCTTCTAGCTCCTTGCCATTGCTGCAGAGGATTCAATGAGCACATCATACATCTCTTGCACTGCGAAACCTGGGCAACTCCAAATACAGAGGAAAGACTGAAGAAGCCTCATTTCATCTATTTTAAAAATTTTGCTGATTTAAAAAACCCCAAAACTTTACCTTTGAAAATGCAACAATTTTCAAAGAGATTGTTGCTAAGTACAAGGAGTTCATTACAAAATCCATGAGGTTCCACCAATCATGAATGTAGTCCTGTAATCCACCATCCCACATCTGTTTAATTTCACCCCAGATAAAACCTGTAAATAGAACACAATTCATTAAGCATGAATATTAAATAAAAAGGGCTGTGACTATTCTAGACACTTATCTATAGGTCTAGACACTACAGATTGATTCTTCTTACATCAAGTATAAAGGGTAGGTGGATAAGTACTCTAAAAACCAAACAACCAACCCTCCCCCCCAAAAAACACCCCAAAAATAAAAAACACACCAAAAAAACCCAACCAACCAACCAACCAACCAAAAAAAACCCAACAAACAAAACCTAAAACATCTGCTTGTACAAGGAACCATTTCTTTGGCTTTCTTCAATCTCTTTTTCATGGTATCCTAAAAAGTATAAAAAGGGTCTTAAAACCTGTCACCAGTGCCGAGTCAGTCCTTGGCAAACAATTAAAATAATTCAAATTCAAAAATTTATGACTGCAGGAGTCAATCTAACACATTAATTTATTTAGGCTGAAACCTACACAATAAGGAAAAGATATTCTATTGTTATTGTTAATTCAGAACTAAGTCTTGCTTTTGCATATGAAGCAGCTGTGTCTTCAGTAGGATGTTTTTTATTGATACCTTCCTTCGGGACATGAAGGAATGCAAACTGCTTTCCAGGTGTGCAGAGCACACATTGTGCTAGACACAGTGAAACAGAAATATTCAATCCCAGTGGGAAATCTTGCAAGTTGTTTGACATGAACTTGGTTTAACAGCTTCAGAGACACCTGTGTGCAGACCCTGTAATGCTATAAACATTAAAACCTCTCTGAAGAAGATACTCCACATTATTGTGTAATATGGTGCTGTGGTTTAACCCCAGCCAGCAACCAAGGCCCACACAGCTTCTCACTTACTCCCCACCAGTCAGATCAGGGAATGAAACAGAAGGGTAAAAGCTAGAGAACTCGTGGCTTGAGATAAAGACAGTTTAATAGGGAAAGCAAAAGCCACACACACAAGAAAAGCAAAACAAGGAATTAATTCACTGCTTTCCATGGGCAGGCAGGTGTTCAGCCATTACCAGGAGAGCAGGGACCCATCACATGTAACTTTCCAAGTAACTACTTGGAAAGACAAACACCACCACTCCAAAACTTCCCGTCCTTCCTCTTCCCCCTAGCTCACCATACTGAGCATGATGTCATATGGTATGGAATATTCCTTTGGTTAGTTTGGGTAATCTATACTGGCTGTGTCTCCTCCCAACTCCCCATGCATCCCCAGTCTCCTTGCCAGCGTGGCAGTATGAAAAGCAGTAAAGGCCTTGGCTCTGTGTAAGCACTGCTCAGCAGTAACAAAAGCATCTCTACATTATTAACCCTGCACTCAGTACAAAGCCAAAACACAGACCCATACTAGCCCCTGTGAAGGAAATTAACTCTACCGCAGCTGAGAACAGTACATATGGTAATAAAACAACACGGAACATTTAGATGCATTTTTTGTATTATTATCTACAGAGATTTTTAATAACAATACCATTACAACTTTTAATTTTTCATAGTTAATTATTTTCTTATAGGAATTTCATACTTGCATATTTATTAGAGGGAAAAAATTCACTACAAATAAGGCCAGCCTCTCACATAGATGTTGAGATACAGATAACTCAGCATGGCTTTTCTACACTTGCTTATGACATGTTCTTTTAGAAAATGTTGAGCAGATTTCGTGCAGGGGCCTATAGAGTTCTATATCTCCTTAATCTGATCTGTATTGTCCTTGGACCGTAATGCCTTGTCTCAATGACGTTCTAGCTGACCGGACGGAAAACTTCTGCTATTTTCGCAAACATGATCCATAAGAAGTGATACCTGGTCTATTCTTATTTGTGCCAGGTAGGTTTTTGAGTTTTACAATTTAGTTTGGTAGTGGTTTGGCTTGATTTTTCTGTCTCCTGATTGCTTTCAGAAGACAAAGTTCCCTGCCTCACTAACTTCTGCCCTCAAACCTCTGACACATGGTCCCATCTTGTTTCTATTTGTCATCACAGTAACCACAAAGCTTCAAGAGTATTTGAATCATCTGACTGATCCAGCAACCTTTATCTTCATAGGATTCATTTTCAGCCATGCCACCATCACCATTTCAGCATTCTGCAGAGCTGGGGCAACACATTTTGAGAAAGGACCATGCTGGGAACATGTGGACAGGAAAGTGGGATATACTCATTTTACTGTCTACAACAGCCTAGACAGGTTGATCATAACTCTATCTATAGTTTAGCAGATAAAACTAATAAACAAAATATAGCACTGTTCTGAAGCTAACACTTATTTTCAAGCTGCAATTATGAGTCACAGTGAGAAAACAGATGAACATGACTGCATGGCAGGAGTCAATATTCACTGTATACTGCTACACTGCTGCTGTTAACTGTCCAAGTGCCATCACAAAGGGAACACACCTTCACAGGGGGCTACTAGGCAGGCTCCTATACGCCTGCCTGTTTCAGCCTGTGAAATGACTTAACCACTTACTCTTCAAAGACCTGGTCACTCATGACATATGCATGTGAGTATGAACATGGTGACAGCAGCTTTAGCTCCTCCTTCTCTCCCCAGTTCCCTACAACCTTCACCATGCAGACCATGAACTTATGAATGTCCCTGCTTGCTCTTCTACTAACTTTCAGACATAACATGTTAAGCATTGTCAGATCTTAAAAACAGCTGTTTTGTGGGCTGCAATATATCCTTCACATTTCAGATACTGCTCCACCTGCAGAATAGCACATAAAAATCATTGCTATGCTTAGGAGGAGACCTGGCTCAAAGCTCAGAGGAGATCTGGAGCTGAAGGCTGTCTAATACAGATACAGCCCCTAAGTCTCAGTGTTAGAGAACAGTACCTTGCTCTTTTTCATTTAATAAATACAGATGTAGTTGCAGGGTCTTGATACTGGGAAAACTGCTATGGCATAGAAAGCAGACAGTTGCACTGATAGAAGGTCCCCAAACAAAAAGGCTTTGTAGAAATAAATATACACATAGAATTAAATGTGTTTTTAAAATACACTTTAAAAGCAGAGCATAAATAGCTTGGGATGAATAATAGGCTGAACACTTAAACAAGAGGCTCTAGGTTCATTAGTCTTTTGCCAAGATATGCCATGGTTCACAACCAAAGACATGAACTGACACAGACCACAACAGGGCTGTTCTCTGTAAGATTGTTGCTCAGCATCATATGCTTTGACAGCACTGCCTAAAATATAATAGGATTATGTAGAGATTGAAAAAGAAATGCTGACTAATGCTGCTGCATTTGATCTGTTTTGTGAGTGAAAAGACGGACTAGACTGTTCCCAAGCACTTCCTGGGCCTCAGAAAATGAAATGTAATTGTAAAGTTGACATTAACAGAGAAATGCAGACCTATTATAGAATAGTGGAAGAAAGTACATGGCTGTTGTAAATTTGATAATTTTGAATTAGAAACACAACTAATCCAAACTACCAGCAATTCTGAAGTCATTCGGCAGCTGAAAGTTCTGAGTATACTTTGACATTGTAAAGGTGGTGGTTCTAATGTTTTCTTGGTTCAAGACAACTTTAATGTTCATCCTGGTGCAGGCCTTGTTCTTTTCAAACAAACATCAATGCAAAACTGAAAATCTCAGATTTCTGGCTGTAATGGAGGTGTGATAGTTTAATCTTCTTGTCAGCCAAAGCATCTAAGTGCACACTCCATATATAAATGCACTTACTGAGATCTTAGGTGACTCCACAGAATTTGAAGCTAGGCTGATGGATGGATGCTACATTTGTGACAGCCACACAGTCCATGTATGCACAGCAGAGCTTCCCAGACATGAATTTTTGAAGGCAAAGCTTGGTACAAAGTCCTAAGACTGACTGCCCAAATTCACAACTCCAGGGCAATCTCACTACGAAAGCTGTCATCAGCCTTTGCAGCTACCAGGTCTCTATGGCTAGGTATCCTTAGGTGTGCTCAAGTGGAGAAATTAATGCTGGGAGAACTGGGATCTCCGGAGCTCTGTAAAGCCTCCCAAGTGTACCTGAAGGGCTATCCTAGAAAAGTGCATTCTGAAATCCTAGTGCCTTTATGCAAAGCTAAATAAGGCCCAGTGAGCTTACATGATGAAGCTATTCTGAGCAACAAAACTCAGGGATTTCAGTTGTGCTGTTTAGGTTAGATTTATGGTCACATAGCCAGAGGTCTTGATATCTTGTAGATCACACCTGAATCTTGCGAGAAGGAAGGGTCTGGGGGGAAGAAGTCAGTCAACTCTTACCTTCAAATAGTCTGACACAATATGCCAGTTTTGTTCTGTTATATTAATTAGGAGAATCAGGAAAAAACTAGGAAAATACATGCATCATTAAAAAAAAAATAAAAAAAATCCAGAGATCAGAGCAGCATTATCTCTGACCTTGCACACTTTCATTTTCTATTTAGAAGATCTATGGATAGCTGGATACTACATGACTTTATTATGTAAGGAGACCTTAGGGCAACTCCAAAGCATGACCTGACATGATAGAAGAGGAGACATGCGGTGGCAAGACTGTCTAATAGAGGCACTGTTACAGGTATGAAAGATATCTAGAGTCCAGGCACTGCCTGCTTATTAATGCATGAAAGCAGCAACATTATCACATGCTGTTAGAGCTCATGTCAGAGCTATTTATTCAGCAGCAAGAAAGGTAATGCCTCAGCAAAACAGAGGGGACATAACCAGCTTGCACACAGGTACTGGGGTAAAGGAAAGAGGAACCAGCCACATACAGGGGATAGATCTAAAAGCAAGAGCCTTTTAGACAGTCAGGTTAGGGACAATTCATCACCCAAAGGCCCCTTTAGCTCTCTGGGGGGAAATAAGCATCTCGAAGGCAATAATCCTGTCATCTGCAGGTGGGTCAATCTTCCCACTGACGGAAGAGGGAGCTATGAGGATCAGGCTGAATTAAAAGAGATGTCTAATTTCCAGGTGCCTCTATTTAGCTGAAAGAATCCCACTGAGAGTAGGTTTCACTATTTTAGCTGGATATTTTTTGCTATATTCTGTTTGTCTCTTTGCTCCGTGTTTTTCCTATCTCTTCACACCAGCTAGATTTCACACCTGCCTCTTAGACCCTCACCTTTCCATTCCATGCTGTTATCATTTATTGCCACTTACGCAGAAATTATCGACATTATGCAGCTCTTCCACCTCATTAATCAAGGACCTAAATTGAAAAGTTGAGGGTGAGACTTTCAAACACTTGCTGCATTGTTTATAACTACATATTGGAGCAGTAAAAGAGAAATAACAGCATGAATATTTTGAAACAGACTGAGATGATAGAAACAAATTTCATTAAATGCCCCATTGTTTTAATGGGATGAAATAGACATAAATTCAGGGCAGGAATCCCATAGACCACATAAGGCCTTGGGAACGCCAGACACCATGGAGAGGTTTTGTAAAACACTGTCATACATGCAAACTGATCAATGCAACCATTTTACTGAAGTTCAGTTTGCCTGAAAAAGGAACTAAAATATATCAGATAAAATAAATTTGGAGAAAAAAATAGAACCTGTGTGCTATGTATTTGCTAAGTACTTTTTTTGCAGTAAACATTTTCAAACATTAATGAAAAAAGTTCCTTCTTCTAAAATAAACCCTACATATTGTAAAATAAATTTTATTCAAAGTAACAAAATGAATAGAAATTAAAATCCTTCTTACTGAAGAACAAAGGCATGGAAATAAGAATGCTCTTAAAAAAATAACATCTTTCATTAGAATTATAACAGTAGTAGATATCACATATTACATATGATTCATGTGTATATATGTCAATACATATACACTGATAAGACTAGCTTTTATTTCAGATATTTATCTACAGATTTTCTTTTGAAGCCATATTTCCAGTTTTGAAATGTCTGGATAATAGACACTGAAATGTCTTTTCAAAAACATGGACCTGCTTTTCATAAATTAAGGGTCCATTGGCAAACCTTCCAACTTTGAGCATGGGCAGCAGCTCAATACTTTCACAAAAGTTCTCTGTCTCTTTGGATAAAGCCCTGGGTTAGACACAACATCTTTTCGTGCTGCTAGATAACTTTCAGATGGAAATCCTGTTTGATCCATTATAGCATTATAGCTACCCAGACCTGTAATTTTACTCTTAAGGAACACATTTTAATTTCAGGCAAAAGATACAAATGACAAAGAAATAACTTCCCCTTGAAATCCATTTAAAGTGGTTTAAGTTCTAATACAAAAATATTTAGATACACCCTGTCTAAATTCCTATCTTGTACTGAAACTTGAGCAACTAAAAAAAAATAATTTTCCAGCAACAGTGGCATTTCACAAAAATTTATGCCCTCTCCACAACACTGCCTTTTGTTGTTTATAATTATAATTACGATTAAATTATGTGAATAATAACATCAAAATTTGTCAGAGAAAGATATGAAAGGCAGTATCCTGAACTATTTTTGGTTTCAAAAAGATTTGTGGATCCCTAGCTAATTTTGGCCTTACCTTTCCCACAAAAGGTTGGTTGCTCTGTGCTATTTTTGTTCCTTACCATTAAGTGATGGGAAACAAGGGGTTCCTCAAGGTCAATCTCCGCATGCCAAGATCAACAACCTTTTGGTATGTTTCTTGGAGAACATATTTTTACTGGGCTGTGAAACCATTTAACTGACAAACATAACTTTGCTCTACTATGTGATGTAGAGTTTTTCACGGTTACAAGGAGTGAGACAAGCTGTTAATGATCTAAAGTTCTCTGAAGACAAAGAAAATCATTCCAGGGAATTCAGTGAGCACTGTTGAGGCTTGAAATAGCTCTTCTGCTTTACACCTGGACTGATGAAGTGATCTCTGCTGAAGGCATACGAAGGTAATGAGGAGTGGAGAGGCATCCTGGCATAATTCAGGGGCTCCCGATCTCTGTGGGATATTTTTTTAACAGCATACAGCTATTTCAAGAGAACATGCACAAAATCAAACACGCACCTTCTGCTTTTCTCTGCAGAAATGGCTGTTTGTGAGGGGAATAACTGTGCACAGTGTTTGGGTCGTGTGTCAGGTCAGGCAAAGAGGCACCAAAGAGTCCAGAGGCACCATTTATGTCTGATCTCTCTTTCCAGGAAAGTTATATATTTACAAATACTTTTTAAATTTAGGATAGATTTTCACTAGAATACCAAAAAATGCACATGGCTACCCATATATAACTGGAGATAGTGGCACCATTGAAACTGCTTCCCAAAGATAAATTTTTCTGTGCTTTTTTTACCATCATCAAAACAAAACATTTTTCCTTTTTCCTCCACTTTGGAAATGGCAAGACAATTCTAGGTCAAATCTTAAAGTATAAAAAGCCACATATCAGCCAACATCACCAACAGCCAAAGAATAAAATAAATCTACACATGTTATCCTCTACATCTGTTCCCTGGCATATGTCAATTAATAATAACTGTTTAATTTTTTACACAACACTTTCTTGACCAAACTTAGAAGACGATGCAGAAGGTACTGGACACCCCTATGATCAATTATTCTGAAGTGTCTAGCTGTGTCGTAGGTCTGCATGTACATTGTGCTAAGTGCTAACAAGAATGTACACTCTCATATATTCCACCAGCAGTTTGCTAACCACAAATGCCTGCAGTTTGCACGGTTCCCAAACATCTACATTCTCTATAGATTCACATACTCCAACAGTATAAACCATTCTGACAGAAAGGATGGGGAATGCATTGTTCAAGAGATCCAGTAAGGCTGCATTCCTGCTCCAAGCAGTCTTCTGAACAATGTAAATACAATGAACATTTAAGTATGCCCATAAAAGAGCAAAAAACTCATCAAAACAAATTTGCCTAGAAAATGTTCTCTTTTGCTGCAGTCACCCTGAACAGCTGGAAGGGAATTTTTTAAACACAACTACTGAACACTAAGTTTGTCTGGTTGATGGCTTTCTCCTCTGAATTTTGTATCATTCTCTGGTGAACCAAATGCTCACTGCCAGGACATTCAGTACTGCTAGGTTTTAGGCCATGGTTTAGGGCAGAACAAGGTATGACAAATCAACAGGAATCAATATGATCCTTATGTGAGCTGCAGTTAAAGGCACACAGAGGGTAAAGTTGGATCTTATTTCATTTCCCCTTTGCATCACTGCAATCATGGTCAGAGGCTTCTCAGCAACTGGATGGGGAATTTGATGATGGAAAATATTGTTCTTCCTAGCTTTCTCCCAAGATGGTATTCTTGATTTTCCTGTTGGTTTTTTTCAGTGGTGACGGATTCTCAAGTATAGCACACAGGCCTATGTTTCTGTAGTGTGAAGCATCTCTCATGCTTGGCGGACCTCAACCAACAGCTAATTAGAAGAACAGAATTAATTTTCCTTATGAGCCAAGGCTTGTTTATTATTTGTTTAGATGTGAGGATGGGAGATTCTGACTCTTCTTACTGATTTTTCCACAACTGCTTCTTAAAGTTATAACAGCCTTGTTATACTGACTTATTGTTGCATGGATAATCACCACATACTGGAGCACCACTTGTGTAATCATCTAATCATGTAAAAGACAAAATTAATGCAGAAGTTTCCTTAAGAGACTTTTTAAAGGTAAAGTCGATAGTCTCCATGGAAATGCAGCAAATACAGGTTTTTCCTGCAAGCCTCCTACTCTAGTGACACTTTTAACATGTGCTAATTATGCACAGTCAGCTTTCTGTTACATAGTTGTAGTCAAATGCTAACTACTATTTGATCTCTGGAGAGCTCAGATTGTTATGGACAATGTTGAAACTCCTTAAATTCTATGAAATACTTGCATGCTGAAATTCATGTCGAAGGCTGAAACATAGAGCTCCTCTTCCTCTCTTCATTTTAAGAGAGATAACTATTAAAATGCAAACTACATGCAGAGCTATTTGAATTCAGAGAAAAGCAAAGAATTCTATTGTTCACAATGTTAATAGTTTCGACATGCAGTTGCTGCTCCAGGATAACCTTTGCTCTGGGAAAAGTATTTACTTGGTCATGTTTCCAGTTTCAAAGAACAATCACCCTAGAGCCACATAAGTTTTGACTCAAATGACAAAATTTTTTGTCTACATTCAGAAAATGCAAAAATATCTCTATGTACCTCATATTTAGTCTCCCTTGTGCAACTGAAGAGTGCTTCATTTACTCTTTTTAAGGATATTTAGACTTGCTTAACTATATTTTGAAGACATGAAACAAAAGACTAAATTGCAGCCTGTAAACTAACCTTAGCTTATTGATAAAGACTTAAGAAAAGTATTAAGCTTATTAAAAGATGATTAGACTACAGCCTGTCTTATGTGAAAAGGAAAAGAATCATTCCTTTAAAAACAATAACCCCCGAAACCAACCAACTAAAATAAAACCCCCAACAACCAAAAAAAAAAAAAAAAAAAGGAAAAAGACACAAACAAACAAAAAGGCTAAAATAGACACATTCACCACATGCTGTAAGCTGAAATGTCCTGTGGAGATGTGTGTGTCTCCTTCAGTGACAGGGGGAATTTAGGCGCCTAATGAATTGTCTGAGATTACAGTGAGTGAATGTGGGGCTTTATTATTTGGGTGGTGGTCTAAGGCAGTACAGCAAACAAATTCTGAAAGCTGAACACAGAAAATATGAAACTGGAACAATAGGAAATCACTAGTTAGGAAACACTAGAGATCAGTGTGTAAAATACATCAGTTTAGATGCAAGAGATTTTGGAAGTGGCAGTTTCTCTGAACATCACAGTCGAGAATAACCACAAAGTATTTAACCACACGATATCTGACTATTGATCTTTACTCATGCTTGTGAGGTTTTGTTTATGCAAGAGTTTCCCGTGACTTGACCTGTACTGCTTGATGAAGGGTTAGTTCAGAACAGGCAGTACTAGCGTAATCCGACCATATGTGTCTATACTGCAAATATTAAAGTTACTTTTAGAAATGATATGCATCTTGATAGTCATAATCCTCAGGGTTAATGGCTTCTTCAGCCAAGTGCTTTGGGATTCTGGGTTACTTAAACCTCTTCCTAAGTAAACAAATCTGTTAGAGGTTAAGGGCAATGGAGGTTCTTCCTTTTCCCACTGCATGTTTTCTGGAGAGGAGCTATTCACCAAAATTTTAGTATTGCCTTTACCAGAAACGAGCTCCTTGCCCTTCTCAAATTGTGCCTTTTTCTCTGGGCTCCGTTAAAAGACACATTAATGAAACAGTCCACTTTGGCATGTCAAGGTCTACATGTCAGCTATGCATTTGTTCTTATTATCCTTTAGCCTTGGGATACCATAAAAGCAGATACCGACCACCTGCTGTTTTGGAAAAACAGACAGAGAAGCTACTAGTATCTCCTCTTCTGTGCTGCATGGCACAGCTCAGAAGAGCCCCCGACTCCTCCTCAACAATGCAGCATTTATTTCTAAGGAAGCAATCTGTCAAGTTAATGATTTTTATATTGGTTTCTCATGCCTTGATAGTACAAAACCAGGGAAATTAATCTGAGGAAATTTTTTAAAGTCTTTAAATATGAAACTCACCTACTGAAGTTAGTCTGACTTGTCTGTAGGAAATATCAGTCCAGGCAGCCTGATGGATTGAATAATTCTTTTGCAATAATACTAGATATTGGGGTTTTTTAATGTAGTAGAAATATTGACCCAGCAAAGGACAACATACTTTACAGTGAAGGCTGGTGGTGAGAACAGCTGTGCTACCATGGGGGAAATCTCAGAAATCAGTTCACTGGTACAGGGCAGGTCCTTCTGACAGGCTCCCTACAAGTAAGTGTACACAGGGCTTTCAGTCATGCATACTTGTTGTCCTAAGTGAAAGACAGATGTAGACCTACCTCCTGCTTCCCACAGTGCTCTACCAAGGTAGAGGAAAAGCCACTGAACAGTTTTTCTCTGGAATATCAGGCACTGCCAATCAGTGTATTATGAATTCAACACTGCATTGTAAATTACACAGGATCAATGATACCAAAAGCCTTGTGAGTTTCATTGTTCTAAAAGAACCCGGGTGTTTAGGAGAAAGTGAAGAGACACTATCTTAATGGGAAGCTCTGGGAGAGGTAACAGTATCAAAATTGCACTAAAATTTCAGAAAAGTTTGTGCATGAACCTGTCTATGTGATGACAATTTTAATGAATATATGAAACTTAAATTCTTGCAGTTAAGGCTACTAATTCCCTTCTTCTATAAATTAATTTCAGACAAGACAAGTATATTTGGCCTGACCTGGTCCAACTTGTGTTGATTCTTAAAATAAGAAACAGGGAAGAGACCACAGCACACTGAGAGGCAGACAGGCAAATGTACGGAGGACCTAGGTTACTTCTAAGATCACAGGAATAAAGGAAGGAAGAATCACACAGGAAGATGTTTAAAGATAACATGGCCCACACAGAGTAGGCTTCCAATAATCCCAGACCAAAATTTTTATTTTAAACTATCAGGACAGAGTGGTAATAATTTCTTCCATTTTAAAAATGCTAGGGAATTTTCTTATTCCTACTGATGTAGAACATTTGCTTTTAAGTTGCATGACAAGTTCTCATCACTGTTCTTCCACAGAAAAATTACTCTGCATGCATATTTTAATGAAAATACTCACTTGAAAATGCTGGTCATCATATTTTCAATAGATGGGTCTGTCATATTAGAAGGAAGCATACTGTAGGTAACTAAGTTTAATAATAACACTTCAAAAATTACATTATGCCTCATTCCAATACATGAAAAATAATTATTGTGGCAAAGGGATTCTTTTTTAAAAGAAGACTAACAAATTTTAAAAAATTGGCACTTAAAAGAATCAGAACAATTTCTGGCTTGAAGAAAATAGATAATGAAAAGAATAACAATATGTATATTTCAGGGCTCTTAATCACAGGAAGGAACCCCTGATACCCTTTTTTCCCCTCACTGTAATATATGAGATGGTGAAACTCCAGATTTTTAAACTCTGCTGTTTGTCAATGTTGTCAGCTACTCTTGCTAGGTATTGGAGGAGACAGACCATTTGCCTGCTTTGGTAGATCAATAATTCATGCCAGAACTCTACAGTATCCTGCCTCAGGAATGCATGGCAAAACCACAGGTGTCAAAACACTTTTCACTGTATTTTCTTTAGTAATACATTTACCCAGGACCCACGGTAATATCATCCACTCGACAATGGTTGGCGGCGGTCCCTGCATGCTCAGGTCTGACCTGTCGATGTGCTGAGAGGCGAGCAACAGCAGGAACAGAAAAGTCAAGTAGGATGCAGTATGGCAGATAAATTTGATAAATGGCTTTCTGATGAACAGCCCTAAGGGGCTTTTGGGAGCTATCAGGTAGCACACAGAGAAGACTGGAAAAAGGAGTCCTATCACAACACATGTCAACATCTTCACAGCCCAGTGTCGCCTCCGCCATCCGGGGAACTCGTCGTACCAGCGGGATGCGAGCAGCTGCTGGCAGTTGGGCTGAGCAACAAACTACAGAGAGAAGAAAGGAAGACAGTTAGTCTTTTGTTACCTCTGTAAAGTTCTTTGCATGCTATGTCTGTTAAGTATTTTTTAGATAGAGATTTAAAAAGTAAAAAAAGTCCATAGTCTGTGCAAGCTCACCCATACTGACAATACCAGTAAGACAGGGCCAGGTCAGCCTGCCTTCTTCAATGCAAGAAGTATAGTACTAAGCCATCAGCACTTACTTTTCACAATAAAGCTTGACTTCCCCATACAAGGAGCCAAAAGACTGCAGCACAAGTATTTCCATTATTTAACCAGCCACACTTCTGGAGAATTCACAGAACATGAGGTAGAAGTCAATATGAAAACGAACAGCACAACTGAAATCTGTATTCAGTGGAAATGAATTCCACAGCCATGGACAAACTCTTCTGAGTATATTCCCTGCTAACTCTCTAAAAATCAGGCTTACATGCTTTAATACTGACAAAACTCTTAGAGATCCATTATAAAAGTCTTTCCCAATATGAACTAAGCTCTAGCATTCTCCACTGTTTCACTAACCCTTGTCAGGATATATTCCTATCCTGTGCAATATTTTATGCTCTGTTTTCCTTGAGGGGATTTCATGTTTGAAAATATGATACTTAAAATTTAATTTCACAAAAAAATCCCAAGCCCATATTTAATATTTTTCAGATAGTTTTTCACTGAAGCTTTAAGTATACTTCAAGGTTTTATGTCATACTTTTCTCTGATCACTAGTTCCTATTTCCCTCAAGTTTTATTTTATAAAGGGGACATGGAGTAACCATATGCTAGAGTTGACACAAAAGGCATAAAATAGAAACAAACAAACACAACCCCCACAACAAAAATAAAATGCCAAAAATCAAATGAACCAAATAAAACAAACAAACAGGCAGGGAGAAAACAAACAAAAAACCCAACAACACAAAAACAGAAAAGAAAGAAAATAAGCATTTTTCTTCTGTTACTGTGGTGGGTTGACCCTACTGGGTGCCAGATGCCCACCAGTGATGCACTATTACTCCACTCCTCAACTGGGGAGGGGAGGGAGAGAAGATATAAAAAAAGGCTAGTGGGTTGAGACAAGGACAGGGAGAGATCACTCACCCTCACAGTTACCATCACAATCACCATCACAGACAAAACAGACTCAACTTTGGGAAATCAGTTTATTACCCATCAAACCAGAGTAGGATAAACGGAAATAAAAGCAAATCTTAAAAATAGCTTTCTCCCACCCCTCCCTTCTTCCCAGGCTTAACTTCACTCCCAAGTTCTTTTTCTCCACCCCTACAGTGGTGCAGAGGAATGGGGAATGGGGGCTGAAGGCAGTTCATCACACATTGTCCCTGGTGCCCCTTCCTTCTCAGGGGAAGGACTCCTCACACTCTTCCCCTGCTCCATCACGGGGTCCCTCCCACAGCAGACAGTCCCCCATGAAGAACATCAGTCCTTCCCTCTGGCTCCAGTTCTTCGTGACCTGCTCCAATGTGGGTCACTTTCCATGGGGTATAGTCCTTCAGGAACAGAGTGCTTCAGCATGGGTCCCCCATGGGGTCACATGTTCTACCAGAAAAATTGCTCCATTGTGGCGTCCTCTCTTCACAGGTCCCTCCAGGAGCCTGCGCCAGTGCAGGCTTCCCATGGGGTCACAGCCTCCTTTGGGCATCCACCTGCACCAGTGTGGAGTCCCTTAGGGGCTGCAGGTGAGTATCTGCTCCACCATGGACCTCCATGGGCTGCATGGGGACAGCCTGACACAGGATGGTCTTCTTCACCCTCTGCAGGGGAATCTCTGCTCTGGCGCTCGGAGCACCTCCTTCCCCTCCTTCTCCACTGACCTTGGTGCAGCTATTTTGCTCGCATATTCTCACTTCTCTGTCCTCTGTCTGAAGTTCTTCCCGTGCAGTAACTTTCCTCTTCTTAAATCTGCTATCCCAAGGTGCTACCCCCACCACTGATGGGCTTGGCCTTGGCCAGTGGCAGGTCTTGGAGCCAGCTGGCGTCGAACATGGGGGAAGGGAGGAAGCTTCTGGCAGCCTCTTACAGAAGCCACCCCTGTAGCTCCTCTCATTAACAAAATCCTGTCACGCAAACGCAATACACTTACACATATACGTGTATTACATACATACATTGGATTAATTATATCATTAGCTGAAGACTTAGTAAAGCTGTGTAGAAACTTTTTCTCTCTTATAACAAGATTGTTTATTTACACAAAATAATTTCAGATTTGAATTCTAACAGAATGCACCTGGTTTGGGATTTTATATTATTTTGATAATACGTATAACCACAAGAGCCAAGTTCCTTTGGGGATGAATAATAGGTAACTTCTCAAACAGTTTATAAAATCCCTGGGATTACTAGTGTGAGAAAATTCTCTTTAGTTTGGAATGAAATGAGAGTCAGCATGCATCTTTCTATATATGTCTGGATCTTGTCAGAATTGATAACCTGAGCAAAATTCAAACCTGTGTCATGCCAGTGTCTTTAGCAGGGATATATCTGCCCATCTGTCTCTGGCTGTTGTGAAAGACAAGAAAATTTACTCATATCGTAAGAATCTTAAAAATAGCCTTAAAGAAGAATAACAGAGTGTACTCTTCCATTAGGAAAAATGCATTCTCAAGGTTTTAGGGTGTTGGTTTCTAGGTAAAAATGTCTGGAATAACACTACTTGCAGTCAGAGCAGATGGTTTCCAAGTTAAGTTTTAATGGAGGTGTCCATACAAAATTTTTCTACTCAATTTGCTTGAGTAGGTACAGAATAGTGCTTTGCTTGACAAGTGAAAAAGTGGGACTCGTGGACTAATTCCTCAGTAAAATACTTTCGTCTTTTTGCCTCAGAGTGTGCCAAGTCCATGTTTGCTTCCTCTTCTTCATAATATCTTCCTATCATGCGTCCTCTCTAAAAGTAACCAGTTCCTAAGTCTTGCCTGTGTCCACTTTCTCAGTACCTTTGGGCCACTGTCACAGTGTTGGGGACCCATGTGAAGGAACAGTTTCCAGTGGCTAGCAAATACTGGTGACAGATGTAGGGGACCTACTGCTTGCCAAGCATGGCTGAAAGGGAATTAATTTCCCTTGCTGTAATGTAGAGAAAACAAAGGGAAAGGAGGGTTTTTTCCCAATGTCCACCAACTACTGGGCTGTGCTGGATCTGGTAGAGTGAGTTGACCCACTAAAGCTCTATCACCCTCCCTCTGCAACTGGACAGAAGAGAAAGAAAAAAAAACAGCTAAGGATTCCTGAGTAGAGCTAAGAGCTGGGAGAAGTCACTTACTGATTATCCTTCTCAGTTTTCCCTCCTCCCACCACCAGCAGTGTAGGGGGATGGGGAAGGGGGGAGGTTGCAGGCAGTTGTTTCCCATGGGGTGCAGTCAGGTCTCTGCACCCCTGTGGGTTCTCCATGGTCTGCAGGGGGACAACCTGTTTCACCATGGTCTTCACCCCAGGCTACAGGGGGGCCACAGCTCTGAGTTCTTCCCCTGCTTCCATGAGGTCCCTCCAGTGGGAGACAGTCCTCGATGGACCTCTCCAAAGTGAGTCCATTCCTTGTGCAGCAGTTCTTCCCAATCTGCTGTCCCATGGGTCACTTCTCCATGGGGTGCAGTCCTTCACGGATGAGCTGTACCAACGTGGATCCCCCACAGGGCGACAAGTCCTACCCAGGAAAAACTTGTTCCAGTGTGGGTTTCCCTCTCCACGGGCCACGGGTCTCCAGCAGAACCCTGCTCCATCCTGAGTCTCCCATGGGGTCACAGTCTCCTTTATGTATCCGCCTGCTCTGGTATGGGCTCCTCCATAGGTTGCACGGGGGTCTCTGCACCCCGATGGTCCTTCGTGGGCTGCAGGGGCCTCATCTCTAAGTCCTTCCCCTGCTCCCAGGGAAGGGGGCGGCCCTCCTCCCCCTCCTCCTGCACTGACCCTGGTGTCTGTGTTGTTATCCCATGCTCTCACTCCGCTCTTCCCGGGCTGGAATTTCTTCTGTGCAAAACTCCCCTGTTCTTAAATATGTTATCAAAGAGGCATTACATGCTTGCTAATTGGCTCGGTCTTGGCCAGCAGCAGGAAGTCCTTCTTGGAGTCGGCTATCATTGACTCCATAGGAGCAGGGGAAGCTTCTAGCAGCTTCTAACAGAAGCCACCCTTGTAGCCCTCCTGCTACCAAAACCCAGCCACAGAAACCCATGACATCTGGGAAGACCAGAAATGATGCAGAGGTACCTCATGCTGTGAGAAGACACTTGCTGACTGCACCATCTGGAGAGTCCTCCACAAAGAGGCGGGCACTGGGTTGCTTGGTTCTAATCTTTAAACAGATTAATGTGCAAAACTGCCAGTGTTAACAGAGAAACCATTTCTGTGCAGGCTTAAAAAAATGTTCCTGTCTCTTTATACCAGGTTTTGGACTGTGTTGCTAAGGTACAATGTGTTAAAGATTGCGTTCTGAGGCACAGGAAGTTTTTCAGTAAATGCAGAAAATTTTCAAATCCCAGACACCAGAAAGTCATTTTTTTAAATCCTAATTTTAAAAGAAATTAAATACAACTGTGACAAGACAGTTCTATCACTGGTTGGATCCTCTGACTATAGGAGAAAATTTATATAGACTATACATTCAATATGCCTAGAGTCAGAGGGAGCGTCATTGGTAATGTACTTTAAATTACTTATTTGACATAAAACATATGAGAAGCAATAAATGGCATGGAACAAGCATATAAAATACTATGTCAGCATTTTAGCAGCTGCATGTATAGGGAAGCAGTTCTAGTACCACTGGAAAAGGTCTACAACCGAAAACACAACTGCCTACAGATGATATAATGCATTTCTGAGAGGTACAAATATCCAGTTTCATGCTGCTTTCTTTTATGTTCTTTTATTTCTTTTATGGCAAGGTTAGTTAACAATGTCCTGAAGCAACAAAAATATCTGGCTCTTCACTTTCCCTTCTGGTTCTGAGCTTCACTGGTCATATAAGTTACACTATGACACACTACAAAGTATTCTCTGGACAACTGGAAAACTACCCTAAATCTCTTGATGACACTTCTTTAAATTATGCTTTTCTGCTTCATTTATCAAGGAATTGTATGATGCTATTACAAAATGACCAAATTAATTTTCACAAATTTGACTTCTTTCACTTTTGTGGTCAAGAGACTGTCATCATATGCTGTGAAATATGTTCAGTAGTGATATCTGCATGTATTACATTACCTAAATAATGAAAGAAGTTTTTGAATGAGAACAGTTGATGCACCTTGAAGAAAAGTGTACTCAGTGGTGAACCCTACAGCCTTTTTCTTCAGCTGCACAGAGAAGGGGAGCCTGTTACTGCATACTGCATCTTCCTCTTGTCCTTGTGGACCTATTTCCTCCAGAAGAAATGAGGGGGATATGTTGTGAACCTACTGTTTGTCTTCATACGTAATAAGTTAGTATTTGAGTGCATACAGGAACTGGTTGCATGGAACCCTTCCTGGAATTCACAGAGTGAATGCTGGCTGTATAGGCTGTCTCAGAGACATTACTCAGGTAAAAAACAGTTCTATAGATCAAGTAAGTTTAGGGGTGACTAATATATTTTATTACTAATCCTGCATTCTTATTACACCTGAACTTTTGATTATCCACTGAAAAGCTCTTCTCTTCAGAAAAAAAAAAAGAAAAAAAGGAAAACAGTCTTCATGGGAAAATTCTTTGGTCAACTGAAATTTATACTACAACTACTATAAACCTTTCTATTAAAAAAGAAACAGTAGAACCAGATGGAAAAATATATGCTCCAAGCATAATACAATTCCTGAATAAATGGATGGCATCACATCTAAGATGATCACATATTAAAGCTAAGTGGACATGTAAGTCCTCTGCTGAACTGGGAGTTAAATTTTTCTTTTTTTTTTATATTTTACACAAATATTTTGTGACTAGCAGAAATAGAAATACTCTGTGACATCAATTTGCCAGTTCTGCATGCAAAAATATTTTCATGATAGTATAATTTTTCTTCCTTAATTAGAGATATAACATTCTGAGGTATTCCTTTACTATTCTTGAGTATCTTTTGTAGTGTCAGTATTATGTTATTTGACTTTGACAATGTCTCCATATAATTAGCAATCAGCAAGTTTATATTTTCTCATTACAATGGTTTCCAATAGCTTCCAGCAGTTCGTAATTATGCAAGGGATTTTGCTATAATGATTATTCCTGGTTTCACATCTTTAGCTCCTTCATAGAGCCTGCCCATCTGAAAATGTTCTGGTATTCATTCTCTTAGTTGTCATGCTGGGAATTGGCTCTTCCCTGAGACTCATGAAAAACAGAAATTATTCACAGTGCCAGAAAAAATAAGCTGCTATAAATAATAGAAGAGCCTGATTATAGTGATATTCAAACATATATATATAAAGCAGAATTTCATTTTTACTGCTGATTAAATCTGATCTTTAGTTTTGCTACAATACATACCTCTCAGTCAGTGGAAATGATGAAGAAATAACACAAGTAATACTATTAATTATATATGGTCTTTATAGAAATAATACTTCCTATAGCATTAGAAAAAGTCAAGTCAGTTCTTTACTGTACCACGTCACTTTTAAGTATTTATTTCATTGTATTAGAAAATATGGAAAGATATAAAAAATGTCCACTTATAAAAGGGTGCTCATTTATACACTCACAAAGCAGTCTAACTAAATTTGAGGTCTAAATTAAATTCTCATTCTGACATCCAAGGTGTTTTAGTATATATTACATTAAAAAGGATGCCATTTGTCATCTAGAAATGAAAGCTGGCAAAGGAAAGTTATTTTCTTTCTGATTTAAGTACAAGTGAGTTATGCTGAAACACAAAGAACTATTACTGATAGCATTCTCTAGCAGGAATGTTAAAGATCTTTTTTTGGGGAGGAACCAGGTGAAAATGTTTATCATGAAGTTTCTGTTTAATACTTTTTTAAGGTCATGGCCAGATTCTTTGTTGTACTGCCATTACAGCCATGCTGGTAGGAAAGGTTAGCTCTGAGGTCTGCTCTTCGTCACACACAGTTTCCAACGATCGTGCTCCAGTTTGACAAAAATTAAGCTCAGTTGATTTTTATTTCTCTAGAACTTTTTACTTTTCATATTTTACATATTTTCACAGACATTTAATAGAAACCCAAGCTCTTCTATTTAGTTTAACTTCAAATTTACATGTCAAAATTCTCTTGCTTGTGAAAAGTATATTTGCTTGGCACTAAAGACAGATTCAAGTCCCGGTCTCATTAAGTAGACTCCTAAATTTGTTAGATTGCTTCTCCCTCTAGAGACACCACTGCATGTTCTTTTCTCTATCTTCCCCCAAAGGTTGTATTTGTGGATTTCAGCACTTACTCTGTGAGGACTACTTCATTAGGACAAATAACATTTAATTGCAATTTAAATGCTTTAACATTATTGACTGGATCAGCACTGCATTTTGCTTTCTAAAAGCTAGTGACTGTGTTCTGGACTCCTTTGGGTATAGTTATACTGTCTGTTTTCCGCCTCAGGCCAGCAGCCCTGATTCCTGTGCCAATTACTATGAATCTTCTCATGTCCATCCCATCTAAATCTTGTGCCAACTGGAGCAGACCATATTAAAAACATTATTCTTGCTGTACACAAACCACTGGTCAGCTTCTCCTCAGCTCTATCTGGAGTTGTGTCATTAAGGGAACTAGTGAGCTTGGTGTCGTGGTTTAGTCCCAGATGGCAAATAAGTACCACGTAGCTGCTCACTCACCACCCTCGCAGTGGGATGGGGAGAAGAACTGGAAAAAGATAAAAAACATGGCTTGAAATAAGAATAGTTTAATAATGGAATTAAATTAAAATATAACAAAAATAACAACAATAACAACGATGATAAAGAGAGAGAGAAATAAAACCCAAGCGAAACAAGTGATGCACAATACAGTTGCTCACCCCCCACTAACCAATACCCATCCCGTCCCCAAGCAGCGATTGGCCCCTCTCAGCCAGATTCTCCTGGTTTATATACTGGGCACAGTGCCCTATGGTATGGAATAT
Organism: Myiotriccus ornatus; assembly: GCA_036023395.1. Lineage (NCBI taxonomy): Eukaryota > Metazoa > Chordata > Aves > Passeriformes > Tyrannidae > Myiotriccus > Myiotriccus ornatus. The sequence goes on from JAYRBT010000001.1 coordinate 51,065,088, forward strand.
CCCTTTGGCCAGTTCAGGTCAGCTGTCGTGTCCATATTCCCTCCCAGCTTCTTGTGCACCTGCTCACTGGCAGAGCATGAGACACTGAAAAGTTTTTGACTTAGGATAAGCACTACTTAGCAACAACCAAAACATCACTGTGCTATCAACATTATTCTCATACTAAATCCAAAACACAGGACCGTACCAACTAGTAAGAAGAACATTAACTCTCTCTCAGATGAAAACAGGACACTTGGGATAAGAGCACCAGAGCAGAGCAGTTTGTATATCATCAGGGCAACCTGTGTCAGATCAGGTCCCTCTAGCAAAAAAAATGCACAGCACAGATGCTTTCATCATAAAATCCAGAGTTTACATTCCTCTTACCAAGAATAGAATACAGTGTTAAAGTATCTTGTTATAACTATTCTATTGTTTAACTTCAAATACGAGGAGGAAGGAAACAAAAGGAAAACATAAAAGTGAAGACTGAACGCTTTGTTAAAAGGATTAATTAATATTATTATACAAACAATGACATTGGAGGTTTTAACATTTTAAATTTCTCATTTGCCACATCAACACAAGCAGAAGCTCTTACTTTGATTCATTACTTCTCAGTAAAATGAATCAACACAGAGAAAACTATTAAATATCTATTAAATAAGTCAAGAATTATCTGTAACTGCAGTGATTCTGATTACTTGCTTATAAAAGGCAACAGCAACTGAAACTAGAATGAAGTTCTTAGGAACCAGCTCTGCATAAATAGCATCGTTAGACTTTCCAGTGGTAAAGTGTAAGGCTAACAATAGCACTGTTAGACTCTCCAGTTGTTGGGCTTTGGGATGAGTGTGTAAAACAGCTCCAAACTTTGGAACTGTGATGCTGGTATAATACTTCTAGTTCCCATTCTGGGCAAGTTTTAGAACCACAACAATTTAAAACATTTTTGCAGGGAAAAACAATTGCAAAATCCCTGTAAGTATCTGCAGAGAGAACACACTATGAACTTATTTCTGTTATACTGGATACCTGTTTTTGCCCACCTAGTTGTATTTCAATGTATAGCAAACAAAAAATAAGACTGATATATATGTGCAAAATCCTGCACTTAGGACAGAATAACCCTGTGCAGCAGCACAGCCTGTTTCATGATTTAGAGGGTAGCTTTGCAGAAAAGACCTGGGGACACCAGTAAGCAAAAAAGATGAATGTGAGTGGGCACATACTTGAGTAGGTCTCTGTAATTTCAATTCTATTATTCCCAAAGCACTCTTCAAATACCTCTGACACCAAGTTTACTGTCTGCACTAATAGTTTCTACAAAATACACTAACTCAAAGGGAATAGAAATAGCAGCAGATCATTCTCCCAGTAGTCATTCTAACACTGGATAAATTGAGACTATAAACATATTTTGTTTATAATCTCAAAATTTCAAGTCCATTTCAGTTCATTTCGTTTCAAAACCAATACATAGTCTAAGAAACTTCATATATCAACACACAGGTTTTAAGAAGAAAAAAACCCACACCTCTTGATCAGTGAGTGATTAGCACTTATCTTAAAGCTCCTTTCCAGCCTAAATGATTCTATGATTCTATGTTTCTTACATCCAAGATGGTTCTGTGTCCTGTACTGGTAAGCATTAGCAGCCAAAAGGAGTTAGGATTTAAGTTAGTTACAGTCCCACCATATGACAGAATCAACGAGTTCGCTTACATCCAGATCATTCTACCATTCTACTTTGTGACAGAAGGAAAAGTTACAAATTAATAAAGCAACCTTTCAAAATTCATGAGGAAGCTGCAAATATGTTGAAAGCAACTAAAGAACATAACACAGTGTGAGTTTAATTGGAGAAAAATGAGTTGTGAAAAGCTTTGAGTGAGGGACAGGAAGGAAAGCAACTGGAACTGCTAGATTTTTCCTCTGGGCATTTCCTGCTCCAGTGAGAATTTCTATTGGCATCACTGAAGACCACCCTGATCCTCATTTGTGCAGTTTGTTGCAGAGACCAAAACAAGGTAGAGAGACATTCTTAGCTCCATTTTCCTTAATTGATCATCCTTACAGATTTGAGCAGGGTATTGAGCTATTTGGAAGAAACCCGACCACAAAAATTTAAATTCTTTCTTTTCTCCATTTTCAGGCTTGTTTTGCCCGTTACTGTGAACAGAAACCTTGGATCAGTGATATTTTGTCACACTATTTATTCTTTTCTATAGAAAACAATGGCAATCAACTTCCACTAGCACCAGGCAAATGTAGTTTTCACTCTGTTAGCTTAGCTTTATGAGGTGCCATCCTGCATCCTTGTATGAAAAATGGATGCAAGCATAACTGTTCTTGACTCCATGCTTATGCTGTTCTAGCCAAGTGTTAAGAGAGCCAACAGCAGAATCATGTTGAACTCCACAGCTTCTCAATTTCTTTAGAAGTGACTGTTTATGATGTGAAGCTTGTGTGGGACTGATGATACCAAAGCTCCCCAAAATCAGTGGGAATCCAGTTCCTGGAAAGCACAGCACTCATTTGAAGGCTTACTTAATATAAAATTGATGAGGGAAAAATAAAAACACAGAGTGAGTACAAAGGCATTCAAACTAAATAAAGCAATTAACAGCAAATTTTTCTTTTAAAAGTAAGTAGATCTGGCTTTGTAGCTTCACAAATACTTAGGAACAGAATGTATATAGTCACTCAAGATGCTTTTCTTTCTCTTCAAATATTTAAACGCTTTTTATCTTTAGGTTCCTCTTGTTTAACTTGGCTGTGTGTTTATCTGAGAATGTTAAGGGCTGAGAAATCAGATTAATCACCCAGTTCCTGCATAAAGACTAAGCTGAAATGATAAGTCTTTGGCAAGGATGCTCAGTGAGCACTATTCTGAGACCGTTTGCAGGAGAAATGCATGTGAGTCTGTAATAGATTTTCTGTTATTCTGCATCACTTTTATCAGTCAAGTGTAGCCATGTGTGGCTTCTGTGGTTTAAACACAGAATATGAATCTTGGAAAGTATTGCAAGGGAGTATAATTGCTTGCTCAAAAGCCTTGCTCTCCAAAAGAGAGTTTACACCTAAGAATAGGTGGTGGTTGAAGAAAATTATCTTCTCTTGTGAACAGACCTAAGAAATACTGTGCTTTTACATTATGGGAAGACACCCACTACAGCTATTAATGAAATTCTGTGTACCCAGCATCTGCCAGCCTGCATAAATAATTACAGTCCTTGAGCAGTTCATTTCCCTTATGAAGCTCTGTAATTTGTGGCAAAACATTTGAGTTTGTTGTCGCAGACAAAAACCTGGAGTTACTCTTGCTGTACAGACGTCTGAACACTGCTGGTTTCTTTCACGGTGAACCAATGATGAAGGAATCAATGAAGAGCTCATTTTACTTGAGCTTTACATGCTTTACTTTAAGGGATGTTCAGGCCTCGCCTAGACTGAGGAAATCAGTGACTGAGTCTGAGCACTCGATCCCAGTCATACCTACTTCCTATTGGATCTTGCCTGGTTCCATTTTTCACCTCTCCAACCAGCTCTATGCAAGGCAAATCTGCAACTTGCTGTAGGCTGTTTGTATGCAAATCCCTTACTATTAGTCAGGATCAGGCTATGGCTTGCTTTCACTTAGCAGTACAGACAACATATCAAATGCCAGTTCCTTGTACAATATTTTATTGATTTACATCATACCCCTCTGTGTTAGACTGGCCAAACTGGGTAACTCAGGAGGTGCTTTTGTTTGCCCAACTTTCACAGTATTTTCTTATGGAGATGGAGTAGAACACACTGGCTTACAGTTCAAGGTAAAAGAATATATTTTATCTTAAAATGTGGAAGAAAATGAAAATTTGTAAAAAGCTAGAGGTGGAAGAAGCATATGTGGAATGATAAAAACAAGGGTTGTTTCAGTCCCTGAATGTTTGAGGCTACATTCTTCCTTGACAAATCACAGACAATTTGTTCACTGACAGAGAAATACACTGCATAGGCTGTTCTCACTGCCTGGATGACATGCATGCCCTAGCCTCTGCTCCAGCAAGTCAGAAAGGGTACATTTCTAACAAAGAGCTGCACTTTAATCCTTGTGAAAGACAGTTCACTGGTACTCGGAAGGAATATTTTCTTCTGTTTTCTTTGTTGTCTTCTATGGTGTTTCCTGATCATATACATGAAATCATGATTCTTTAAACTGATATTTATTTGAGAATCAGACATATGTTACAATTAAGAATAAAGAAACATTATATTGTATGAGAAAAGTGAATAAAGAGGAAAAAAATCCCAAGCAAACCTACAAAAACCACTAAAGTTCCTATGTGACACGCAAATTAAATTTACATTGCACGTGTACCTTTCCATCCCCTGCACTTATATTTAACATATAGACTTTAACAAAATCTGCCGGGTGGAGGACTTCTGCTGTGGCCCACAGATGGGCTGGGTGATGCCTCCAGAGCTAAAGTCATCTTCAGTCATGTTCTTTTTCTCCACAAAATCCAGCCTGTAGTTGCAAAGGTCTCATGGTAATGCCATCAAGTACTGTAGTCAGGGATGAAAGACATCTACTTTACCACACAGCCCTCTTAAATTTACACTCAAAATACCTACTTCCTGAGGTTGTGGTGGTGAGACCCCAGTTTCTCTTTATTACTTACTGCTGTCCACTTTGTGTCAGCCAATTCCAACCCTTAGAGAATCTGCAGTGCTCTCAAATCCAGCCTCTATCAACACAACAAAATGGTGATTTCTTCAGCATCCAAATGGTTCAGTGAGAGGTTGAGAGCAGCCAGCCAAAAAAATCCATACTTCATAACTAAACTATAAAGTGAACTAAATTATGTCATAATTTTGCAGGGAAACAGCAGCAGCAGCACTCTTAAGTTTTAACTGCAAACTCCTGTAGGGTTTCGTATTAGAACTTCAAGGATAATCCAACATCAGTCATTTTTTGTGGGGAATTTTAGAAACTCCAACATGGGATGTGACACACAAACGCCTTAATTCTCTAACCTTGACAGCTCACAAAGGTAAAATACTCACTTCCTGTTTTGAAAAGAAGACTTAATGGCAGATATATTATCACTATTGCTTCGGGGAAATGTTTTTCCTTCTCTGAAGTACTGAACTTGCTGAACTTGTTACAAAACCCAGCTTTTCAACAGAAATTGAGGGAGGACAGAAGCCAAAGGACCAACGGCTGAAAGAATAATATTTATGTTTGTATTGGCAGAATATTTATACTGGCAGTGTTATGACTGGTCAATTTACATTAATTGCATTTGTGAAGGAAGGAAAGCAGTAACGAAGGGAACTTCTTTCCCTTCATTTTCTTTTTGAAAATTATAGGATAATAATTTTCACCTAAATATTTTGAAGTGGAATCGTCATATTTTTTGAAAAGTTGGTATAGGAAGAATAACATACATTTGCTAAATAATCCATTGTTTAATTACTTTGTTACCTTTACTGCTTTTACTTCTAACATAAGTATTTGTATTTTGTTCCTTTGAAAAGAATATCTGTAAACTGAATACTCTCATGTTCTATCTTCTGATGCAATAAATAATTTTACACTGATCCACCCTTTTGCTTCCTTAACTCCTATTGCTTGGTCCTTGCAGTACTGCTACAATATAAGAAAAGCAATATTCTTTCTGTAAACTTAAAATCTGCTTGAGGTTGAGAAGTTACAAAAATGCTTCTCTCTTTATGCTTGCAACTGATATGCCAGGGCATATACTGGCAAACATACGAGAAAAACTAAGGTAGCCAGATTCCTTAATACCAAAGGAGAAGAGATGTGGGGGAGCCCAGCTGGCTCTGGGCTCTCTGTAAGCTGGAATATTGAAGATGGAACTTTACACCTGGCAGAGGGTTAACCACGGAGAGTAAGGACTGTGGCACAGGGTGGACTTCCTGCAAGCATGTCTAACCTATGGTACTCTGACATGTGGCTGCGTGTCCAGTCATGAGTTGTTATGTTTATGCTAAACCAATGGTGTGTGTACATGTGTGTCACCCAGAAGTGTGTAAGTAGAAGCACTGTGGCAATAAAGGGGGCTGGTATCCCTGATCACCGTGTCATCTTCCCGCCTCTACCGATGACAAAGAGAGGTGAGTATGTGTCATCCTCTGTATGCTTGATGACAGAGGCTTGCAAGCACACTGGCTACAAAATATATGTCTACTCAGTTATTGTCGTCAGATCATGGAAAATCCAGCCTAGAAGGGACCTCAGGAGGTCTCTTGTCCAATCTTCAGCTCTAACCAGGGTCACCTGTGAGATCAGATCAGGTTTCTCAGGGCTTTATCCAGTTAAGTCTTAAAAATCCCCAAGGATAGAGATAGCACAACCTCTCCGGGAAACCTATTTTACCGTTTAACTGTCCTCTTATGGAAAGCTTTTTTTGGTCTTCATATTCAATCCAAAAGTTTCTTCTTTCAGCAGATGATAACCATTATTCATAATCCTTCCACCATGAAACACTCTTCAGAGAATCATCATAGAATCATAGAACTGTTTTGGGTTGGAAGGCTCCTTAAAGATCACCTGGTTCCACTGATGTATGCACTGAAAGAACCAAAGCTGGATGTGATTCAATGACTGCTAATTAGAGTGGGACAACCACTTGGATCAATACACTACTTAAGTTCCTTTTACTACAGCCCAGGTTATTGTTACCCTTCTTTGCTGCTGGTGCTTGTTCAGATGGAGGTGCACATGTCTCCAGGCTTGAGGGCTTCCAGGTGGGCTTAAACCACACCACCATCCAATCATTTTTTTTACCTATCTTTTTCTTCCCTCCAGACTGCAAAGTTTTAACTTGATTACAATATAGTCAGAAATGGTGTCAAAAGCCTTGTTAAACTTAGGGTAAATACCTTCGGCCGCAAATCTAGTTAGTGTCCAAGTGGTGTTTCTGTGGCATGCTGTATTTGACTGCAGTAGAGTTATTTTCTTCATGGTAGTTAGCAAGTTTTGGATTCGTGATGGAAACTGGGTTAATAATAAAGAGATGTTTTTGCTATTACTGAGCACTGCCTCCTAGAGTGAAGGCTTTTTTCTGCCTCTCACCCTACCCCACGAGCAAGTGGACTGGAGATATAAGAAGAGTTGAGAGGGGATCCAGCCAGGACAACTGACCCAGCTGACCAGAGGAATAGTCCCTACCATATGAAATTGTGCTCTGCATATAAACTAAGAGGAAGAAGAAGAAAGGGCGGACATTCTGAGTGATGATGACTGTCTTCCCAAGCAGCTGTTAAACATGATGGAGCCTGGCTTTCCTGGAGATGGCTGAACACTTGCCTGCCCATAGGAAATAGTGAATGAACTCCTTTTTTGGAGTTTTGCTTTGCTTGCACGCATGGCTTTTGCTTTATTTATTAAACTGTCTTTATCTTAACCCATGAGTTTTCTCACTTTTACTCTTCTGATTCTCTTCCCCATCCCACGGAGGGAGACTGAGAAAGCAGATGTATGATGCTTAGTTTTCAGATATGGTGCTTATGTTTACTCTAACTGCTAGTTGCAACAGAAAAACAAGACAATCTAAACACAATACAGTCTTAAGTATTGATAGGATCTTGTTTAAAAATCCTATGTACATTGTAACTTGCAATGGTTATACCTGGAAAGATCAGTCTGAAAAGTGCTCCTACTGCCATACTAATTTTGCCAAGGTTTAGTACAGAAGAAAGAAAATTTTTTCACAGTCAGATTAGGAAAATATAACCTTAATATACTATGAAAACAATTATTTCTCTTCATTTAGGTGTTATTATGCTACTTACCTTTATTTGATTTGACTAATACATTGAGAATAGGGCCACAAGAAGTGAAAGAAAATACTTTTTCAGTGTATATAAAAGGTTTATCATTTATTTCAAGATTTTGACTGGTTTCAAATAAATTCACTACAGGTTTCCAGCTTTGGAAATAATGATGAAGAAGGGCCTCAACACAAGTGGAGTCTTGCAGGCTGTCATAGCCTCTAACAGTTCTCTCTTGCAAAACTTTCCATCTAATGTTCAGAATTTCCATGTAAAATTGAGGATTTTTCCCTCAGACCAAACCTCTGAAAAGCAACTTTGTATGATGCTTACGTCTCCAGGCAGATTCTTAGATCACACAATGCATTAGAAGGGATTCGTGTAAACAGGTTCATCATTTCAGTTTAAGGGGCTTTTCCAGTTCTCAGAAAAACAGAATATCAAGACTTAAAAAAATATAGTTTTTTCCCCACTGTTACCTACCTTACAAATATTACATATTATTCTTCTTTTTAGCCTGTACAACACATCTAGCTGTCCCATGTCTCCTCTGCAACAAGTGTAAGTAAAATAGCTAGCAACAAAACCCATTTTTTTCTTGGATGGCCTGAGCTGCTGTTTGGAAATGTCTGTCTCTTCCCATCAGCTATGAAGGAACCAAAGGCTGGGCTGCTGACACAGGTAGCTTAGTTAAATACCTGAGGTTATGTGGAATGCGTCAGGGAGTCACAGCACATGCACACCACAGGAACGGCTATTTCTAGTTTCTTTCTCTGTGGTATTAAGAAGGCAAAAAAAATAAAAATACTTGAACTAATTCTATTAATAATGTGTCAAACCTTTTTTACCTGATGTTACACTTTCAGCTTGTCTTAATGTCAAATGCCACTTAACTGAGTTGTCTTTTTGTGAACCATAGCAGGGCTGCTCATGAAGCCCTTAAGGTTAGCTATTTAGAATAACCCCTAGAAGTTCAAATGCCAACACTCAAACTTGAGCACTAAATGACTTTCAAAATACAAGCTCCTGTCGGCCATACCAGTTCATATTCAACATCTCTCTTAATTCTTTTACTTTAACTCTTGGATTTGTAAAGTTTAGAAAATATTATTCTCTATTCAACTGAACATAGTTCTGATCTCTTTGGAGGCAAAAAAGTGAGTTTCTCCAACAAGCATTTGTTTTTCTCATTATTCTTTTGTTTGATAATGGATATAGACATTGATGGAGGCAATGGATGAAGAAGCCCCTCTCTATTTTAATCTTGATAGCTAAGGCTTACAATAAATCAAGAGGTAAGGAAAGAAGAGAAGAATGCTCTGTACACATCTGGTGAAACAATGAAAAGATAGATTAAAAGAACGAGCAGACAGGCCTAAAACAAGTTTGCTTTGGCTCTCTTGTTTTATTGTTCAATAAACATGCATCTTAACAGAGAAAGCCAGGCAGTGGAAAAATTTGCACTATAACAGCATGCTGAAGCTTCAGTCAGCATGTCCAAATGTGCCTCAACCAGTTAAGCAGTCATTCTTATTTTAGGCCAATTACACCTAGAACAGGAAGGGCACAGCCAGTTCTTGGACAGGAGGACAGAAGGCTTTGTTTAAGGGCCTCCTATGAGATACATGAGAAGAGCTGCTTAATCTTGTCCTCTGATCTAAGGAAATATAGAAAGAACAGAAATCTAGAAATATGTAACTACACTCCTCTATGAGTTAGATACCTGTATGAACTCTTCATGTTGGAGGGGCAGTTACCAGGGCTAAAATAATAAGAATTATTTAAAACTCTGAAGTTTTGCCAAAATAGCTTGCAGGGGGGGAGTGAAGCATAGCTGCTGGTGCAACTGTGGCAAAAGGTGTGTGGGGCAGGAAGGAAGAGCTGCACAAGGGAAGGGTTAGCAGAAGTCAAGAATGGAGACCATGGCATGAATGGAGGCAGCCAGAGGATACGAATCCCGCAACAGCTCAGTCTGGGGCTCATCATCCAGACAAGCCACCTAACTGCAATTGTGGTCTAGATGCTCTTTCAGGGGTGAGAGAAAAAACCAGCCAGATCCCCAGAAATTAGATGGAGGGAGGAAAGAGGGCTGTAAACTCCTACAGTTATAAGTTTACATGTATAATGAAATCCTCTGTGTTACTTTATTTATTCACCTTGTTCAAGATTTTTTTTTTCTCTAAAGTTCTATTTCTCAAGCAAATGTTTTGTAATTCTAATTAAAAAAAAAAAAAAGGAAAAAAAAAAAATAAAAAAGCTCGCGGTGCTAAATTTACCCAGGTTTGTAGGGAAGCTTTTAGGTGCATTAGTAGGGATGTCTTGAAATCAAAATCCAGCTTCTGCTGCTGCCAGTCACATCTTAACAGAAAGGTTGTGCACTGCTGGTTAGAGGTTTGGAATACTAGTTGTTCCTGTTTGAGGCAGACATCCCAGCACCATTTCTTATAAGGAAGATATGGAAAAGGAACAGAAATGAGATATTTCCACTGTACTTCATTAACAGTAAGTCTCCTCTTTGAGCTAATTACTTCTAGCAAGTGTTGAAAATAAAAAGACATTTCAGTGTCACTTCATGAATAGTTTAACTAGAACTGTGATGAGAGGCTTGCAGCTTGTGTGTGTAGCATATAGCATTCAAAGGTTATTGATGCCTTCTGAGACATCGTTAATTAGTTATTGCTGAGATTCATTTCCCCTTATGTGGGCTCTGAGTCTTCAGAATTTGAAATCTCTGTTACCACAGGGTAGAAATTGTATTTGATGCAGTAACTTGTCTAACTCGCATCTACATTTTCAATGCCTAGTGAAGTAATTCTTCTAACTGAAGCACCCTGTTTCCTTACCCAGCCAAGAGAGAGATGTCTCTGGAGTTAACTTACAAGTCTTATCTTGAGCAGACAGGATCCCCCTCTGTGCATACCTTTGTCTTTTGACCATATAAGGAATTTGCTCGCATACTCTAGGAGAATTGCTTCACCACAACTAAATGCTGTATTTAGTAGATGTGCCCTGTGATTTAAGAACATTTTTTCTTAGCAGCAAGAAGTACAGCTTCCACAGGGACACCCACACTTCATTTAGTCCTGTTTGACTAGCTGATTTCCTTCTATAACAAGGTGACCTGCTTACTGGATGAGGGAAAGCCTGTGGATGTTGTCCACCTGGACTTTATACTAAAGTCTTTCACACCATTTCCCACATCATTCTCCTGAAGAAACTGTAAGCTCATGGTCTGGATGGGTTAACCTTCACAGGTTAAAAAACCTGCCTGGATGGCCAGGCCCAGAGAATGGTGGTGAATGGAGTTACATCCAGCTGGTGTCTGGTCACTAGTGTGTCCCCAGAGCTCAGTACTGCGGCCTTTCCTGTTAATTATCTTTATCAATGACCTGGATGAGGGGATTGAGTGCAGTTTTCAGATGCCAAGTTGGGTTGGAGCGTTGATCTGACGGCAAGTAGGAAGGTTCTACAGAGGGATCTGGGCAGGTTGGATCAATGGGTCAAGGCCAATGGTATGAGGTTCAACAAGGCCAAGTGCTGGGTCCTGCACTTGGGTCACAACAACCCCATGCAGCACTACAGGCTGGCAGAAGACTTGATGGAAAGCTGCGCTGCACAAAAGGACCTGGGGGTGCTGGTTGATAGAAGCTGAACATGAGCCAGCAGGATGCCCAGACGGCCAAGGAGGCCAGTGGTATATTGGGCTGTATCAAGAACAGTGTGACCAGCAGGACCAGGGCAGTGATCGTTCCCTGTACTTGGCACTGGTGAGGCTACATCTTGAATTCTAAGTTCAGGTTTGGACTCCTCACTACAAGAAGGACACTGAGGCATTGGAGCATGTCCAGAAAAGGACAACGAAGGTAAAGGGTCTGGAGCGCAAGTCTTATGAGGAGTGGCTGAGGGAATTGAGGTTATTCTTACGAGGAGTGGCCGAAGGAATTGGGGTTATTTAGCCTGAACAAGAGAAGGCTCAGGAGAGACCTTACCACTCTCTACAAGTACTTGAATGGAGATTGTGGTGAGGTGGGCGTAGGTCTCTTCTCCCAAGTAACAAGTGACAGAATGAGAGGAAATGGCCTCAAGTTGCATCAGGGAGGTTTAGATTACATATTAGGAAAAACCTCTTTGCCAAAACAGCTGTCAAGAACTGGAACAGGCTCTTCAGGGAAGTGTTAGTCACCATCCCTGGAGGTATTTAAAAGACATGTAGATGTGGCACCTAGGGACACGGTTTAGTGGTGGACTTTGCAGTGTGGGTTAATGGCTGGTTGATCCTAAAGGTCTTTTCCAACCAAAATGATTATATAATCAGTTAGAGGAAAACTTTAAGTATGTGTAGCAGATAAGCTACTTACATAATTCATACTATTTAACAACCTGTGGAGTCCTTATCTATAAACACAGAGACTTTTACATGATTTACAAAGCAAACATATGACCTGGTTTAGAGTACCTGGCTCTTGCCTGAAAAGATGTTTATCAAACTTTTTGCATACTGTGGTTGAGAGTTTGCAGAAATGGGTCTTTTGGATACATGGACCCAAATGTGCATACATCACTCCTCTCAGTTATGTGATTCTTAGACTAAACATCTCTTCCTTTGGTGTCAAAAATGTCCAAATATTATCAGAGTCTGTTTTTTGTGAGGTTTTGTTATTTTTTACAGGGAGACTTGTGAGTGCACCTTTGCAGTCTTTTGACAAATAGTCATATACACAGTGACTGGCTACACATGGCTGCTGTGTCTCTGCTTATGTTTCAGGTGTGGGGTTTTTTTAAACACAGGATAGTTCTTAAGATTCTGTGTTTCCAAAGTGATTCCTGCTTGCAGAGTTGGTAATTCAGGTTTTTGCACCTGAAAGATTTTTATGAGAAATCCATGATAATTAAAAATTAAAAACATTACTAAGAACATGGCAACTTTTCATTTCAGTATTCTAAAATTCTTTTCTCTAGGCATTGCTGAGAGCCTCAATTTTGAAAAGCTAATTCTTGCTTTCTATCATGCTTATATTGGTTTCTATAGTAATATGATATGGATAATATTAGGTATAAGTCTAAACTGTTAAAGTCCAAGTGGAGTAAGAAGAAACTGCAGATAAACAAAATGCTTTACTTTATTGAAATAAAGTGTTTAGACATCAACCTCAAATTACATATTTGAAATGATTGGATATGTTTTCATTGAAAAGTTCACTGAATTTTTGAAATTATGTAAAACATTTCCATTTCACTAAGTCTCTATTTTGCATAGAAAACTAGAAAGAACTGATGATTGCATTTTAAAAAGTCCTCTTTTGAGTAAAAGGAAACAGATGGTTTTTATTATCAAAAACAAACAATTTTTTTTTACCCTATAGCATAATTTTCCTAGAAAACAAGATTAAGCTATGAAATCTAATTATCATATTTTGTATTTAATATTTAATCTAGTCTGAACTGATTTCCCTGAAATTCTTTCTAATAAAGCCTGTACTCTTGTTAAATCTAAATGTTTTTAAATGTGTAAAACTGTTAAACCCACTCCCTCTTTAACTCTGCCCCTTTGGCAGTCCAGGGTCTGCAGCTGCAAACAACTCAGCAAAACAGGGCCTGCCTCTAGGAGGGGAAGCTGCTAGAAGATCAACTAGGGGTATTTGAGAGAGTTCTAGTAGTTAAGCAGCTGCATGTTTGGTAAACACTGGGAGAAATGAGAACTTAGAAATAGTTCTATGTTTTAAATCAAAGCTTTTAAAAAGTAATTCATGACCAGAAAAAAATACCCTTCCAGAATTTTAGAAAATTTAGTTCTTGCTTCTTTAGATACATCTCAACATGATACATAACACTGCATGGAGGCTAGATAAACTATTCATTTACTTTGGGTTTTTAAAGATAAAAGCAGAAAAAAGCTTATTAAAATGTTTCCAGAGTGTCAAACTGAAATCTGGAGAATTTAACCTGTTTACATCCAGATAATATAAAGTATTCCAAATTTACTAATAATCTTGTATTTGGTGAGGAAGGGAAAGACGATCAGTGTAAACTAAGAACAGAAAAGATAAAGGAAAGAAAAAAATAAAACCAAACCAAACCAACTAGAATTTATTCTTTTGAAAAGTGAAAGAGAAAAGGTTAACAGTTACATACTTTAAATTTCATATTTCCTCTGTGTTGAAATCAGAATGTCTAATAATGAAGCACAATGAGACAGTACTGCCAATAATTATAACCTCATCCTGCTACTATGTTTAAGTTTATACAGCTATAGTTTAAATGGCATGGGTCAGTTAGTATGAGCTGAAAAGAAACAGAGATATAAATTATTAGTATAAGTATCTAAATTCCACTAATTAAACTTACTGGGAAACCAGAGGATATTGTTTCAGTCTATTTATCTCCCCTCTTCCTTATTTCACATATAAGGGAAAATTAGTAAGGACTGTAGTAAGCACTTTTTCACATTTTTGTGGTTATATGCTTAACACTTAAACAGAACCAAAGCTAGAACAAAGCTAACTGAAGGATGAGAAACACTGGGATTTGCTGTGATTTCTCTATTAAAAACTCTCAGTACAGGAGAGAGAACATGCAGTTCACAATGAGTGCCAAAGATAACTATCTTCTAATCATTAAAGACTACTACTATTCTCTGCTACTTAACTGCATTTTCGCACCACAGGTTTGCAATTTACTTGAGCTCAGATTTGCTTGTGAATCATACACAGAATTGGGGAGTTCCCTTCTACATCCTTGAGTGAAGCTGCAGTTAAATCAGATAACATTTTTATTTGGTTCAGAAAAATGGGAAATTACTTCTAATTGCTCATTATGTGCTTAGAATGAATAGAATCAACAGAATGCAGTGCAATGAAATTGTGACAGCCTTTATAAAACCAAGCTCTCCCTTAGCTGAGATAATACTATACAGCAGATAATTGGACAACAAAATGTTCGTGCCAAATGCAGGGTGGCTGCGTGACTTCAGAGAATCTCCCTCCTCTGCTCCTGGTTGTAGACCAGGCAACAGTAGGTGTCAGAAACAGGCACCATAAGCATCAGCCACGTGCCTGTGCTTAAAATCAAACAGCATCACTTGTGCAAAATGAACAGAAAAAAATGGTACCTTGGATGTTCTGTCTAATGAAAGGACAGAAAGAAAATTTGCCCCAAAGAGATTGCCCCAAAGAAATTGTGGGCAAGCACACAAAACATACATCCCGGCAGATACTCTCTGGTTCTGAGACACAACTGTGAACAGATGTTATCCAGTGTCTTACCAGACATTATTTCACAGTGTAAACTTGAAATTATAAATCTCTTTCAATATCGTCAGCTATTAATGAAAGACGATAGATGGTTTTATCAGTTTGTTTCTTGATGATAGACAGTAGGTTACCTCTGACCTGACTCCATGGATTAAGAATTGATACAACTGAGATACCTTTTGCCAGTATATGAACGAGAATCACATTATTATGTCAAGTGAGAAAGGAATGGAAATGCAGAGATGAGCAACTTTTACTGCAGGGAACCTCAAATCCAACTGACATAAAGTTTTTGGTTTGTCGAAGGTCCACTTCAGGGGCAAAGCCCACTTCATTCCTTTACAAGGCTTACTTCTAATATGTTTCATATCCACTTGCTTAAAATGGCCAAAGGAATTACTTCTAATAATTTTTGGTGTTAATTTCAACTTGAAAGGAAAGAAAGCAATCCTTAACTCCCGAGCATCATTAAAACAATATAAAAGGACACATGATCTAATTTTATTTGTCCACATTCATCACTATTTTGTCACTTTCAGATGCCATTTTTGGACTTAGAACTAGACATTCTGGACAACCAGGCATGATTTCTTGCTCATGGAACTCAGCCCCAATATGGTTTTACAATGTCCTTCAGAAATAACATGAATAAAAGTTGAGATGTTAGGAACAGGTGGTAAGATAAGAAGGGAAGACAATGCATTATTATCTGTTTTGCTGTTTCGTGGGGGGGGACATTTTAAAAAATAGAAATTTTAGTTGTTAAGTCTGGAACAGTATCATCTGAAAATAATCTTCAAAAGGAGCGAATATATTGCCTAAAATGTTATACTATCAAGAGCTCATGGCTGGGTTCTAGTGCCTGAGCTGAAAGTATCTCCAGCCCCTGGAGGCTGCTGTATTCAGCGTTAGTTGTAACATCCTTAACACAAGAAATAGAAAGACCCATCTGATGTATTCTCTTCATGATCTGTATACACCAGGACAGCCAGAATCCAAGCAATTGTTATGCCTGAGGTAAGTTTCTTGATCTTAGAGACGCACCTATCAAAATATTGTTGTAATAATCAGAAATAAAATGACTGAATAGTTAAAGCGGCTACTGTTTGCTCCATCATCCAGTATGGAATACAAGTAAGAACACAGCAAAAGAATCTAATAAAACTTGATTCTACTTCATCAAGACTCAAGTGGTAGGGAGAGATAGATAATTTTATAGAAATTAAAAATATGTGTAAAATATAATAGATCAAGAGATTTGGAATTGTTTCACAAAATCAGTATTGTTTTAATATTTGCTGTTATGAAGAATCCTACATATGTTTATCATTGGCTCTATCTCAAATTAAGAAAATTCAAGCTCTGTGTTAAGATTTAAAAGAAAAAAAAAAGAACAAACAATGAGAGGTCAGAATTTTATTTCAATGCATGAATCCTTGGGAAAACAGAAGTCTAGGTCTCAATTTCTTAAATGACTGTAAGACAAGACTAGCATTGGCATTTCAAGAAACAGAAACAGTAGGTGGTAAGTCTGGCAAAATATCATCTGAAAATAAATTTATGAAGGCAGTGAATATGCTGCCTAACACATCATACTATAAAACATAAAATTATGCGTTTCCTGAAGGAAAAAATGCTTATTAGAAGACTTATGATGTCAGATAGCAATTGAGAATTTTTCCAGCAGAACTTCAGTAGGTCCTTACCTTAATGGTAGCTTCTTAGGATTACTAAATTGTATGGACTAAATCAAATGGACAAAAGAATCATTGCACATTCAATTATTATTTCTGCAAACCTTTCTAACATACTTAATATATTAACACATTTACTATTATATTTTGCAGGACAGAGATTTAGCAGTGATAAACAGACTACCTCAATATAACACAGAAGTTTCTTAAGCATTTGCCATCATTTGTATGAACAAGTACTACTTAATTACTAATAGCATTTGTCTTGCCTATAGACTTCCACAGTTCAGCTGACTTTGTATGTAGAGGTTCCAAATAAGATCATACAACACATTCTGACATGAATCTGCCTCTTTTGCTTTTGCATGCACAAAGAACTTCAGTACTTTCTAAAAGATATGAACATATCCTCTGATTACAATTCTGATATATATATCAGTGAAGGAAACTTAGAAATTTTCAACTGTCATGGAAACCAATACCCAGGTATTTCCACTTTGGATTCTTTCAACATTTTTGGAAGTCACACATTGCTACTTATCTTCTATTTCAATATCTATTTATAGCAGCTATTTTTTGAGAAAACTTCTCTATAGAGGTAGCTTCTGTCAGACACATGTTAAGTTAATTCAAAAGTTAATTTGATATTTCTTATCCTATTACTGAAAAGCACTTCGGAGCACAACTACTGGAGACTATGTCTATTCAGGTGTAAAATAAAAAGAAGTTTCACAGAATCTGCCCTATAAGAGAACATTTCAAATTCTGATACTATCAAACTGTAACAACTGCTCAAATTCATCTAATTAAAACTATACAAAAATCAGAAATCTGGTAGAACAAACAAACAAAAAAAAAGAAAAGCAGAAGTTTGTCTCAGTTAAAAGGATGTATTTCAGGCTTTTATCTACCACGTTACTACTAGTGAATATGCTTAAATATTCTCCAGCACACTCACCTCTTTTTGACGGTATTTAATTGCCAGTTTCAATCTTGCAAGATCATTACCACTTTGTTCTTCTATCAAGCTATTATCGTCTCTGTAATTAAGAATAATTTCCAATTCCCTGGAACTCCGTGTCTGATCCAGGAGATCTTTTGCAAATTGCTTGCACTGCCGTGACAGTTCCTCATACTCTGACTTAAATTCATTTTCGACTTTACTCAGTTCCTGCAGCTCCCAGCTCAGTTGAAAAGCGGTAAGGAAAGGATCCTCGCTGGACAAAGCGATCAATGATGGGCTCGCCAGAGCCTTGTAGATATTGAGTCTGGACCGAGAGTGGCGGAGGCTGTCCACATCTGAACTTGAGACACATTCAACACAGTTACAGCGGACCTCGTGTGGCCTGGGCACAGACACCCCTTTCTGCACAAGTAGCTTTATGATTTCGTAATTGTTGGTGTGGGCAGCCAGAATAATAGGTGTGATATCTGGCGTAAATTCTGAAAACTGCTTGTCCAGAAGCACTGGTGGCACCTGTGAAAAAAGGCAAAACCCCTTAAAGGCTTCTTCACTGAATAAGAGATATAGAAAATTAAACTACAAATGGTTTACCAGGTAATACACCAACTGATGGATCTTTGCTACTGGCCAGAGTTGATGGAAACACTTTAAACATAGCAATTCAATTAGCTAAGATGGCCTCTTTCCAGTTAATAAATTACTATAAACAGGGTGTGCTTTTTCATAGAATCTTTCTGTATGTAAACAATCCATGGGCAACCCTTCTTCAGATCAAATTATTAGATAAACAAGGAAGAGTCAAACACAAATTCTCCTGTCAGTTCCCTTGAAGTAAGAAAGATGGAAATGCTTTCTCATCTCTCAGTGGTTTGTCTCAGTTTTATAGGGAAGAAAAAAATCATGGGGGATTAATAGTTATTATCTGAAGGAGGCAGTGAACAGGACACAGGAAAGTTTGAGTTATAAAATAAAATAGGCAAGTAAATGAGAAAGAAACTACATGTTTTCTTAAAGAGAATGTTGAAAATAAAGCTGTGTAGAGAGAGAAACACATGCCTGCTGCAAAGACCTTAACATCTTAAGGCTCAGTTCTACATTCACACGCACAAAGAAACATATTCTGTTTATAGACAAAGTTTGTAGAAAAAGGGGAGTTAGTAGAAAAAGAGTTCTAAAAGACCATTTTTAAAGCCTCTTTTAATGTGCATTTCTGTATTTTCAGAAGACTGAATTTCAGAAGATTTTCATTTTAAGCCTGCTTCTTTATTTTACACTACCAGGCTCTAAAGTCATTCCCAGGTCAAGACAATTCATTAGACTAGTAAGGTTAAGCACATAGGTGTAATTAGCCAATATCAATTAAAAAAATGGCATTGACATCATCAGTTACAGACTTCCTTTGGTCCCCAGCTCAATAACCAAGTACAAACTCAGTCCACATGTGAGGTGCTCTGACTGATGCTCTTTTAGGAGGAAAGAAAAAGGAATTGTTTGACTCAAAGGTATCTGAAGGCTAGGGAAATAGATGGCCCCTGCAGGGAGGAAAAAATGTTTGATGTAAGTCTCATGACAGCACCATGACCATGTTGTCAGGTGGATAAAAACACAAATATACAGGAGAAAAGTGAATAGGCAAAAGCCAAAGCATGTGAGAACAGCGTAAGAGTGAGTTGAAATGAGCTGTTTAGAGCCTTGGGAAGGAAAGAAGAGAAAATGAAATGCACAGATTCTAAGAGAAACTCAATTAAGCTTAAAATAAATGGTAGCCAGGGGATATAAAATAAATAAATAAATATATAAATAAAATCCATAGATCCTCGATCTCCTCCACAACACCCTTTCTAATGAAGACACTATTTTGGGTTTTTTTTAGGTATTCTGCATGTGAAACAGTTCAGAGTTGTTCAATGGGACAGTGTCCACATCTAAGATCTCCCATGTTCGTGGCTGTCAAATAGGGGGGCCTGAAGCATTAAGTAGTGGAATGAGAGAATTACTCTGGAAGGTGGGCCCTTATATGGGAGTGGTAAAACGGGGTGGAGAGTCAAGACTGGAGATCTGGCATTGAGAACCGTAATCACAAATCTCTAGGGAAGCAACCCCTGCCTGGCCATAGAGTATTGCTGACCTTGAGTAGCTGTGCCAGATTGTGAGAAGGTATGTGGAGTCAACAGGCAGAAATCTCTTCTCTCCCTTCCCATGCACTCAGACATGCACGCTTGGCTTGGCACTGGATCAGGCTGGCACACAGTCTGTTTTAGCAGAGGACTGTAGGATGACTGAGCTAGCTCACTCACCCTTACAAACAAAATAGTGCTGTGTGTGCAGACATACAGAGAAACATGGGTTTAATACTATACAAGAGATAAGGAACCCAGCTGAGAATATACTGAAGGTAAGCATGGATGGGGGAGACACTTGGGTACAAAAACAAGCAGAAGGTCTGTGCACTGTTCCTGGTCTCAGCTGCGGTCGGGGCAAAAAACACAACCTGGAAATATGTCTTCTCAGAGGACTCTGGCTCTGTCCACACTGCTGTGTCAAGTCTCTTCCAGGGCACCTCTGCATTATCTGTCACCTCCAAGCTGAACAGTGCACAGAGCCCACATGAGGATGCCCGTGTCCAGATTGCTTCATTATTTCTGTCCAGTGTGGACTGGGGCTTGAAATCCACGTCTGTTTTCTCACCTGTCTTTGGAGTCAGTGGGGAAAATGAGACCCAGTTCCAATCCCAATCCTCACTAATTAATGGTGCTGCTTTTCCTGCTCTCTAAATTGCAACTGTGGCCAATGCTTTTGAAGCTAGAAAGAGATTAAAATGGCAGAAGAGGTTCAAACTTCGCATTAGTAGAGGGGAGATTTTGAGCTATCATAGATCTGAAAAAGGTTTATAGAGAGGCATGTGTTGTGTTCTGACAGTGTCTGCCACAGCTAGTGAGACTTCCTCATGGCCTCAGGTTCAGGGTACCAGGGAGCAAAGAAAACAGCTGCAAGGGCAGAAAACCCAAGGACAGAAAGCTTTAACTTCAAACTCACTGACTGCTCAGAGTATTACTCTGTCACTTTGCATGTCACTAGCTTTGTACTTTCTGACGGTACTAAACAAACATTTGCTTCAAGCCCTGCCAGAACTGAAGGCTATCTTAAGCATATCATCAGCTGCAAGCTCTGAAAAATTAAGACACAGCTTCAAACAACATGACATTACAATGATTGACTTACACATAGGGTCCCTTAACTCAAAAGCTGCTTTTCTCATAGCTTATGAAAACTTTTCATCTTAATCTAACTCAGATATCAAGGCTAATGCACACATTTTGGAATTCATACTCAAATTAACCCAAATATAGAATGGTATATTAAATCATTTCAGCCTTAACTTACCAAAACATTTAAACTTAAAGGGCAAACCCTAAGACTTCAATTTTAATTACATCATTATTTTAACCCCTGACCCTTTACCTCCTATTTTAAGATTTTCTACTAATTTAAACCAAAGATAGAATGTTGAAGCACTAAAGTCAAATTATTCCCTCATCTGTGTCAAAATGAAGTACTTGTCTTTGAAGTTCTGAGTGCTCTATGGCACTCAAAATATCTCAGCAGTTAACTGTTGACCCAGAGTACTTGCTCTTAAGTCATCAGACTTATAATTAATTTTACTTTGAAAGTACTGGTATTAAAGAAGCCAAAACAAATAACCAGCACACACTGATATTAGCCATGCAATCTGAAGCTTTGACAGAACACTCAGAGAAAACATACGAGTCTTCCTTAAATCTTGGAGGATGGTAAGCTACTGCGTCTTACAGTCATTGATTGTTACTGTAACTTCCCAAGGCTCAGCAGTGGTGCAACCATATTATAAATTTTGGAGTTAGTGTGCTAAGTGTCAGGCTGCTTAAACTTGGCCAGGTCAATTCTTGCCTCCTTACATTTTGTTGAAAATTTGCTACTTCAACTCCATTTACAGGGCTGAGCAAACTAGTTTGGTGACTGTGTATACTTGTGACGTGAATCTTATGGTGATGAGTAGGTAAAAAGAAAACAAAATAGAAAAATAAGAAAGTATGGCTCAAAGTCTCTACACTTCAGTGCTCAAGGACACTAGAGTTTTCTTTTGCACTTGTTTTGCCTGCACTCACTGTAAGTGGGAATGAGTCAGTCTGACTTGGATATCTAACAATCCTTTTAGATACCAAGTGGAACAGTCCTCTTCAATATGTGTTTATGTTCCCTGTACAGTCTGTGTGAAGAGAAGCTCCTTTTCTATGACTGGAAGAGAAATCCAAGTTAAAGGACTAAATGTAAATTTTTTAGTAATATTGTGACTTCTTATGAATGCACATTTTCATAAGACTCATAAGATAACTACAAATTGTGTCCTTTGACATTTTCATGCCCACATTTCATATCAATGCTGTAAAGATCTTTAATGCTTGACTTCCAGATCTCCTTTTTCTGGACCCTAATGTAATTCCAATTATGAATTCATGCAAGGTAGATATAGTAAAAAACCACAACAAACAAACAAACAAAAAAAAAAAACAAAAAACAAACAACAACAAAAAACCCCCACAAACTGACAATTAAAGAATCAGATATTTTCATGTGGATGTTTTTGAAGAAAATATTCTGGATTAATTTTTTTGTTTATTTTGAATTGTTCCTTTATTCAAAAATTTGCCGAGAATCCACCAATAAGGACCAATCCCCAAACATGTTTTTGCAGATTACTGTGGTTATACGATAAGATTATGAAAATTCTAACTATTAATTTTATAAAAAGTCCCTAAAATTTCCTTATGCAAAGATTATATTTCATGTCAGCCAAGGAAGGTATCTAGCAGAGAGAAGCTTTGATAAGGAACCCAAGACATACATTTACTTTTATATAGATGAATTTGGGCAAGGTAAACACTTCCTTTAGCACAGACCTCAACAGAATTTATTTGTCAGACATAACCATATGCTAACCAACTCAAAGCTTGATAGCTGTGCTATCTCATGCTGATACTGACCCACAGCTAACTGTGGCTCATGTCTCCTAACCTGTAATACTGGGATACGAGGCAGGTTTCTTTCAAAAGTACTGGATTCATCATTCTGGCCAGTTTTCCAAGGTTTGTGAGAAGAAGGTATGTAGAGTTAAAGTTGAGCCTGTTACCTTTAGGAGATTACTTTTAATATATCTCCTCTTGGTAAGGAGAGAAGCTGACATTTTTGACTCTTTGTAAGCCTTTCCCAATGTATATCACATATATGATAATATATTTTCAATGATCACGCCTAAGTGTTCTCATTTGGTGCTAATACGCATTACTGTTAGCAAAGGATAACTGTTAAAGCAGTGTTTTATGTAATATCATTTTCATTTATTTTGCTGAAAATTTACTTCCAGCTTTGCTGGGACATGACTAGGAACAGAGATGTTGCCATAGCTAATACAAAATCCCTGTCACATTTAAATTCCTTTTTGTTTGTCTGAATTTTGGAAAGTTAGATTTATGAGTTTCAGTTATTGTCATTCTATCTTTTTCAAGTACAAGCTGAATTTTAAAAACCTTGGAGGTTGGTTGTTTTGGTTTTTTTTTTCATTTGGTTACACTTAACCTACCCTAAAACACGAGCCTATGGTTTTCTAATGCATTTTCATGCTCATCTTATTACAGCTGAAGCAATTTGTGTGTCACAATAGTCATAGCATGGGCTGATCACTTCCAGTCTCTGTGGAAGTGCACTGCAGAAAAAGCATTAATGTAACGTATTAAGGAAAATAATTTGTCCAATCTTTTCTTAAAGCCCTGCAGTGGTAGGTGAGTATGTTGTACCATTTCCAGACAATGTTTCCAACATTTGTTTCAACTTTGTGCAATTTAAGCCCATAAATTCTTGTTCTGTAAAACGTGGATACAGAGAATACTTTATTTCTTTACAATAGTTTTTAAGTACTCATTCCTTCAGACTTCCCTTATGGGAGTTCGAACTAGGTGATCTTTAAGGTCCCTTCCAAGCCAGGTCATTGTATGATTCTAGGATACTATGATTTGTGCTCATTCTGATGTGATCAGATGTGGTATTAACTTTTGCCCAGTAATATGCTATTGTCCAGTCTTTATGTTAGTCTTGTTTTAATATCCCTTGCAGAGCTGTTATCTTAATCATTTTCAATTCCCATAAATACTTGGTTGATTATTTCTGCTCTACTTAGAACCTTGTATTTTTTTCTCATTGTTTTATTTTTTACAGTAGCAACTTTTTGTTTGTCAAAACCATCCTGAATTCTAATTGTGTCCTGTAACAGCCTTGTGATCTCCCCCAGCTTTGTGCTGTCTACAGAATTAACATACACTCTATTTCATCTAAAATGTCATGAATTAATGTACTTACTGGTATAGACCTCTGCAGAATTGCTAATTTTATCCCTATGTTGGATTCATTCTTCCTATTTCACCAAGTACTATCAACAACTACTCTGAGTATGGTTTTCTTAGGCTGTATTTTGAGTGACAGTATATGAAATCTTACATATATGATATGTACTCTTTTCCCCAACATACAGAGCTTGCTATCTGGTGATGAATGATAATTATATTGTTATGACAAGATTGTTCTTGCAAATCCTGGCAGACTACTATTCATGTCTGTATTTTCTTCTATATGCTTACAAGTAGAATGTTTTGACTATTTTCTTCAGGATCATCCCTGGTGTAAAAAAGTATAGATTTCTTTAATTCGAAAAAGGAGAATAGAGAATGGAAAGGAAATGACGTAAAATGAATTGAAAACAGTTTCCATATAGAAGCAGAGCAAAAGATACTGGATTTGATAGATTTAGCACATGCATGCCTAAGACAGATGTCAAAGGGTTTCAGCACTTTATTTCTCTTCTTTTTTTCTCTTTCTTCTCCTCCCTGTATCTCTGAGAACTGATCCAAAACAGAGTCTGTACACAAAAGTGGTCAAGTGGTCATTTTCAATTAATGTTTTCCTATGAGCATTATTAGTGGACGGATATGCTCTTCTATCAGTCAATGCCAGTACCTTGAGCAAGGGTGGAAAATTGCTAAAAGTAGACCCTCAATAAAAGAGTGTCAGAATATTTAGAATTTGTTTTCAGATCTGAAAGTTACACTCACTTTCTCACCACATATCTTTCTGAAACTAGGTAGAACAGTGTTTCCAATAAGGGTTCTGGGCATTGCTTGAGTGCTTATAATGAGAAGTGACAAGCAAACATCGTTGTTTTCATTCAGGGACAGTGAAAGAAAAAAATTAAAATGGTTTGAAAAACATGAGAGCTAAGAAAGAAAAGAGATCCTATGGAAAGGATTAAAGAACTTGAATTATTTATTTTGCATCATAATAAAGCTCATATACACCTCTCTCAAGGTTTGCATGATGAATGAAGCCAATACTGAAACTTCCTGAATGTTCCAAGTAAACCTAGTGGGGTCCTTCCAATCTGAAAGTTTTTTTAAATGGATGCAAAGATACTTCTCTCAAACACAGAACGGTTCATAAAGACAATATCATTTTAGTGAAGTATATGTCGGATATTCCATTTCCTGAGAACCTGTGTCTCTAGTCTGATTAGAAAAGTGTGGAAAAGCTCTTTCTTTTCCCTGGATTTCTGTCTTTTCCCAAAATGCCTCCAATATTTACCTGGAGAGGTGGAAGGAAATTGGCTTGCTTCTACAGGGAGGTCTTAAGAGAAACATCAGAAAAAGAAGAGTTCCTAAAATCTGAGCTGGATCCTTTGTTTATCCCTGAGCTTCATGGATCTAGGCACAAGAAAAGGCATTCCACTGGATAAGGAATGAGAAAGATTGTTTCAGAAAAGGAGCTTTTGCAGAAAGAACAATAACAGACTGGTGGCCTCCCTTGGTATCAACAAACTGTTTTAGGAGACAAAGTGTCTCAGAGGGTGGGAGTTAGCTAAACTTCTTTACAACTTATTGCAATTATTTAGCATTGCAAAGTAATTTGAAATATCTTCATGGCTGTGGAGTAAATCTCATGTTTGAGAAAATTAAAATGGTTATACTCCCAAACAACAAAGTGGGAGTCAAGCAAATTTGCAAAACACTTAAAGAAAAATGTTTTCTCTATTTTAAAAATATGAAGAGAAAGGAATACAGAAAAGCATGGCAGGAACAAAGAAATCTCCTAAATCTTCAGAATATGCAGAAGAATTTCATAGTAAACTGTTTCATAAGTATATTTCATAAGTATTCCTGGTATGTTATGCAGTGGTTTGTTATTTAGCAGCAACTTTAGTTTTTGAAACACACTGTAAGTTTTCCATATTTCACAGATGCAAAATAGAACATTTATTCTGAAGTACACAGAGGAGACTAAGTCTGATACAACTATGCTAGGATGGTCTGGGACTGAAAAACGTATTTGAGAGGCAAAGGATAGACAACCGATTTTCATCACAGGTTAGTGATATTCTTAGCTTTGTTCAATTCCTTAACAACAGACACTTTAAGACCCTCTCTGCATGCAAGAATCAAACGAACAATCCTAATGCTTATGAGGTTTAGGAAACATGTAGTGTTAACCAATAGAAGATTGCTAGAAATAAAAATATTGCCTTTGGATTCCCACTGCAAAGAAATCAAAGGACAAATGGGAGACATGTATTTTTATAAGCTGTCCTATGCAGTGAGACACCAGGAGCAGAATAGTTACTTAGAGGTATTTAAGGGTAGATTGCTAGAAAGAAGTCTTTGAAATAGATGCCAAGGAGAATGGATTGGTTCAAATCATTCAGTACTGTGACCTCTCCATATTTCTGGTTAGTCTTATCTTAGTATTGTATTGCTTTTGAATTTACCAATTGATTGGATCTCGATCTGTACGGATCTTACATACATGGTGAATCCTAGTAATGAATGGTTAAGAAGTATTCCTAATGTTCTTTAGGATATGGAAAGTTTTTCCTTGGAGCTTATGTGTTACTTTTACTCAGTTCAGTGCATGTAAACAGAGGCTTAATAAGCAGAGGTCTAATTAAGCAGGGAAGAGAAATTTCATGTTATCAACCAGATTGTACTTACAGTAGATGTCTAAAACTAGTTGGTGCAAATAAAATGGTGTCAGACTTTTTTGCATTTTCTGCAAATACTCAGCTGTATCTCGGTAGTGCATAAATGTAAGGCTTTGAGGGTAGATATTTCACATTTCCTTTTTATTTTCTTTCCAGAAGACCTCATACATTGTGACAAGCCTGCAAGCTTAGGTAATATTTTATTACCAACCCCCAGTAGTGTTTTAATAGCTCAGTTGAAAGGGGAACTAATTTTGCCTCCTGCCACTCTGGGGCAAAGATGTGAAAGATACGGAACCTGACACTGACATAAACTACAATTAAAATACTTCTGTCAGCACAGTATGTGAGATACACATCCTCTATCCAGAAAACAGTTTCTAAATTGACAGGCTAAATTGGTAGTCTCCCAAGACAAGAAAGTCTCTGTAATCACATTAATGTACTCTGTCAGTCAGTCCACTGTGACTTTTGAATTTGTTGGACTGCTCTGGCTGGATGTTAACAGGAAGGAATATTAGAAATTCTAAATTCCTGCAAGTTTTCCAAAAGAGACAGATGATTAAGATCTGAAGAAAATTCTGGAGTGTGAGCACAACTATTTTAGCATACACCAGAGAATTCAAAAGCTCTTCAAAAGCTTTGATGAACACTCATAACATCAAAAACGGGAAATTCAATCATGATGCACATAGCTATGTGGAAATCAGATTCCATACATTTCACTGCTCACAGAGCAATTTGACAAGGGATGCCCTGTGACAAGTGCAAAGTTGATGGTGGAGTGTGCAGGGCCATATATTAGCAAGCTTCTTGGTAGTGGTGTGTTTCTGTTTTTCAAATTTTCATAGTATCTTCCCATGGCTGTAGGTTTGGAAAGATTTTATAGATTATTAGCCATGATTACATATTTTACTCTCAGTTAAAAAGTCTTTCAAATTCTACTCTTCCAACTAGAAGCAGAACTCTTCCAACTTCTTAAATACAACTTATTCAAGAAGTATTTCCACAAGCAAGTTCAAGGTAACTGCATTTCAGCATGGTAGTTCCTCATAGGCAAGGAAGAACTCTAGAATGGCTCTTTGAAAATATTTTTCAGTAGACCACTGTTCAGCATTGGATTGCCTGGAAGTTTGTGTAAATAAGAAACTGCTGTGCCTTTGAGTCTCTGTCAAAAGTAGGGTGCTGGTTGCCCCGTTCCTAAAATCTTTCCTAGGTTTCTCTAAACTAGACATTGTCAGGAAGCGGACAGGTTGCAGAACCTACAGGATGGGATTTATCTCTAGATTTAAACACCTAATTATAGGCTGTATATGTTAATTAGGTTTTTAAGCTCCGATTATACCTAGGAAAATCTAGGGCCATCTCAGCTGCCCCCAGGTCATGTGTCATAACTGCCAGGCCCACGTATCTCACAGATATTCGAGGATGCCTCATATTTCACTTATCCACTGCATGTGAGCTTCTAAGCCAGGCCTCTAATTGATGTAATGAGTGGAGCCCAGAGAACCATTTTTCTTAGCTTACAGTAGACACTTGTATTTGGTCAGCAAACCCTCTTGCTCATCACTGACCTTACTAAGAGTTCAGCTATCTGGCTTTTATGTGAGCAGTAAATAGACTGATTCCAACAGCACTGCACTGTTTAAGACACTCTGCAGAATCAGAGAGATCTACAGAGGTATGACACAAAACTAACTGGAGGGTCTCACCCCTCTGCAGCACAGGTGGAGGAAAGGTAGGTTGCCCTGACGCAGGAGACATCCTTGCACAGACCCCCTGGCTCTGCTGCCACATCGCATTCAGCTTCAGGCATCTGAATGGGGAGATGACTTCCACCCCCTTACATATATGTAACTGTATACATATATTTATATATAGAACAGACCTCAGTCTGTTGTATCAAGGGCAAAATCATTAACTGTCCTCTTCACTGAGGTTGCTCTAGGCAGAAAAGATACTGGTTTGTTTATACTGCTCTTTTAATGCTTGTAAATTTGTTAACTTCATACGTTAAATTGCATAGCCGAATGTACAGATAATTGGCAATGGGGATTGCTAGACCTTACAAGACAAGACTACCTCAGACAAAAAAGGTTCTATTCGTTGAACCTCTTGTCTTCTTAACAGATTTATACTACTGGCCTCAGAGCTGACTCTTAACCTGTTTTCAAGCACTGAAAGGCTGTAAAAATCCTTAGTTGAAACTATCTTTGCAGTTGTAGAGTTGTCAGGAAGTGAAAGTGGGCAGCTTTGGCAAAATGGATGCTAGGCTGAGAGGCTGTGAAGATGACAGCATAGGACCACTGACTGTAGAAGGCAGGGATTTTGGACATTTTCTTTTTTTATTTGTATGCTATCCCCATTCTGACTGTAAACTTGTGTGAGTGCTCTAAACGGGGGATCAACAAGCATAAAAAGAAGGGAAAAGAAATCAGCAGTGAAAATGTGACTTCTCAAGGAGAAATCCAACTTTTCCACAGACCTCAATTATTAATTAACTTTTTAAAGATTTTGAATTTTTTTTCTAAATATTCTG
Source organism: Myiotriccus ornatus (assembly GCA_036023395.1). NCBI lineage: Eukaryota > Metazoa > Chordata > Aves > Passeriformes > Tyrannidae > Myiotriccus > Myiotriccus ornatus. The sequence goes on from JAYRBT010000001.1 coordinate 51,094,360, forward strand.
ATTTATTATAGATTTTCAAATATTTATTGCTAATCTCCACTCATCTCCTCATGGCAGAAAAGTACTTTCATTTCTAGCATGAGTTTAAAATAAGAAGTGCGAAAAAACCCAACAAATAATGACAGAAAAGTACTTCACCTTTCTAGATCTGTAACTCTTCAAGTTTAGGCAGAAGTGTGGTTCACCAGTTCTCTTTAAAATAAAACTGTATTTGTTATCATCAATATTTTCTGAACTTCTGCAAACTGCTAAAATAGAGGACTAGATTACAGCTGGTAAAAGTCATACCACCACATAGATGTCTGTAAGGATCCTGCTAGTCAGAATTTTTTATGTTGCAAATAAATATTGCTCATTATTTTGTAGAGGTCAAGAAACGATCATGTTTCCCCATATTTTGCCGTGTCTTTTGCTACTGGTTCAACTTTGAGATATTATGATTTAATATTTGTTACGAGGTGATGGGTGCATATTGTAGAACACACTGACTATCTCAATATTGAAATTGCTAGCAGCTCTATTTGATGGCACCAGGATACCAGTTTCTGGAGTATTTCTTGAGTAATTGTCACAGGTTTTTCTACTCACCCACCCACCTTACTTCTGATTCATATAAACACAGACAGTTTGGATTTATTGCCAAGACATAATGAGATTTATATGCAGCTTTTTTTTAATTTGAAAATAAGTCATCATCTCTCCAAAAATCAAAGAAAAATACTTTCATAAATCCATATCTCCATCTTATATACAGTTAGTCATCTCCACCTTTATGGTACAGCTGTCCTTACAAGCTACATGGTTTTTTTTCATGTGGTCAAATGGTTACATGAAAGACTGAACATGCGGATAGGCTGTTATATCTATAAACTGAAATATATCCTACACAGACTCTTCCATTCATCTCTGTCTATCAACACGTTAAAACCTGTCAGAAAATAATATGCAGATGCACCTGGGAAAAAAATACCCAGCTACCCACTCAGACAGCTAGGAGTGGGAAGAACCAACTTTGTGCTCTCACGTTCTGCTTCAAGAATGTATACTTCATGCCCAAAAAAATATCTTTGCATTGCATCCTCCATACCCAAAAAAATATCTTTGCATTGCATCCTCCATACTCATTACTAGCTAGACTGTCATTAATCAGAACATTCAGAAAAATGCATGTAGTTCACGAACTTCTGTGGGAGACATATTCAAAACAAAAATGATGCTTTAATCTCAACAGCCATAAAGCATTACCCAAGTCATTGAGACTGGTATTTTCCAAAGTTACCAGAGAGAGTTTTAGATAAGAAAACTACAAGTCATCATGCAGTGCTCATAAAATCTTTCTTTCTCCCCCTGATTTACCAGTATAACTCCCAGTTCAGTAATTCGGTGAAAATTTGAAAGAACATTGAAAAAAACTCCAGGTTCAATATTTTGTAGTTAAAGTCCACTGCAAGTGTGCTGGGCCTATAACCGATATACATTCCCTGGTCTTCTCCATGATGGTGTACATTGTTACCAGGATGAAATACAACCGTGACGTAGCAGCTTTCCCACATACACCATTGGGTTGTGTGGCAATGCAGAGGTGGGAAAACGATATCCCATGAGGTTTGGAAGGAAAATAATGGGTGAAAGCTCATTAAAGCTCTGCAGACATTAAGAGCAGCCTGACTGAGACTGAAGCTGAGCTATGAGTGCAGCTCCAAAGAAGAGAACTGGCTTCATCTCAGGACACGGGGACTGCTCAAAGGGCAATTTCAAGTAGTCCAAAGATATTAAGAGGCACAAAAAGAACAGAGTGGGTGATGTGATCACATGTGGGGAATTTGCAAGGAGATAAGAGCTTTTGTCAGGCCTGATAGGAGCTCTATTAGATGTGCAGAATCCATGCTGTCAGGATTTCAGGATGGAAAATGATTCTTCGGGCTCTGTCCTGCTTTCATGCTGTTTCCTGACTTTTCACCTTTAGACGTTTTATCTATTTCTGGGAATGCTGCCAGACTGAAGGCACTTTGCCTGCAAAGCTGTCTAGCCTTGCTGTGTGTATCCCTTCCCAGATAACTTAGGTGAGTGCCTGAATATCCACATAGAAGGGTGCTCTGGTGGCCTAGTAACTATACTGTACAACATCCTTGACTCTTCCTCACACAGGACCATCCCCCTCACCCTGGATGTTCTCTCACATCCTTTTATTCTCTCCAAAACTACATAGCAACATTGTTAAAGAAAAATCAGAAGTTGAAACACATTTTGGCATAAAATCAATCATTGTTTATTCTGATGAGAATTGCATCAGTAGATTGAAGTGAAAGACAACTTGTATTGTCAACACCTCCTCTTTTTTTCTACCTTCCCACACTCCAAATAATTATCCCTCAGCTACATGCGTCAAGATTTATAAAATATAACTTTAGGCCGTGACAGCAAAATAATGTCCCTTCTCTCCCCACCTCCCTAAAAGTCCCAAGATAGCAAGCTTTCCTACTGATCCAACTGATTAACTCTTCCTGTCCAAGAGTTTGCAATGGCTGCTAACACACTGAATAGCACATAAATGCCAGAGCAAGCTCCCAGGTACTGGTCTGCCCATTATCCTTATCAGAGTGTTGGCCAGACCACCACGTAACTTTCTGCTACTTCTTTTGACACCCAGATGTGGAACAATGGACTGGTGCTTCCCTGGATGAAGATGCTGTCACCACACATCCTATGAACTCCAAACTGTTCCTGGAGAGCATTGTGGATGTGGCATACAGCACTCTTAGAATATGTTTGACTGTGTTAGATTCATAGAATCATAGAATCAGTAAAGGGATCTAAAAGATCAGCTAGCTACAACCCACCTGCCATGGGCAGGGAACCTTCCATTAGAAAAGGTTGCTCAGGCCCCTTCCAACCCAGCCTCGTACAGTTCCAGCGATGGGGCATCCACAACTTCTCTGGGCAACCTGTGCCAGTGCCTCACCACCCCCTCCCAGTAAAGAATTTATTTCTAACATCTAATCTAAATCTACTCTCCTTCAGCTTAAAGCCATTTCCCCTTGTCTTTTCACAGCATTCCTGGATTTACATCTGGTTTGCAAGGTATCAGAGCTGCTATCTTTTTACATATGACCTCACCCATCTCTTCCAGATGCCATTCCTTGTAACATAAAAGCACATTATCACAGCTTGCTGTGGTTACCCCCTACACAAAACTTTCATCTTCTTCCATTTACCTCTTTCCCTCACAGATAAAGGCTAGAACATACCATACCTAAAGTTTACCATGACCAGAGAGATTACTAAAGGCGCCCTTATATGTTGATGAAGAAGGGTTGCCCACAGTCTGTCTGAAGAGAAAATAGTAACTATCCCTATTTTTTTCTGAGGGGGTATCAGAACCTGGTAGTGAAATCATGGTTCTGAGTGCAACCCAAATGGTGTCTAACCAGATTTGCAGAAAGCATAGGACCTATGGGGAGATCCAGGACAATGGAAGAGGATTCTTCAAAGTGAGTGTATGTTCCTTTAGGGTAGGTGGACATTTCCAGGTCCACTGCATCAAGTAGTGTTGACAATCCCTGCTGTCATCATCTTAACTTCTAGCTTCTAACATCTAACTCCTAGCCTTGAAAAGGCAGTAAAACCTCATGAAGGTACTGAAATGATAATTAAGGTATCAAGATCTTCTACCAGTTCCTAAACACATGCCAGACTCTTATATTCTGTCTCTGATACCCATATGATGCATCTTTCAGTTCTTCAGAAATGTCTGTCTGTATATTTAAGTCTCAGAGGTTTGGGGTTTTTCTCTTCAAATAAATATTTTTTCCCAAATATTCAGACAACGGACTGAACTTAGCTTTTCTTGGGCCTTTAAGACATTGCTAGGAAAATCCATGAAACCCAATGAAAAAAACTGTATATGCCACAGACTTGCATTTTTAGAGGCCAACATGATCACAAGCTGAGCCCTGGCTTCCTCACTTGACTTTGACTGGAACTATAAGTAGAAGACAGGATCTTTGCATAAAGTAGTTTATGATGTGATTTTACTGGTTGTCTCAGGATAGCAAAAAGGCTATGAGAGAGTGGATTCCTACTTCCAGGATTATGCCAGTAATTTCTCCTTTTCTCTGCACATGGTAAGGACACTAGCACCTTTGGGAAAGGCAATTTAAGGATGATATTTGATCTGTGCATCCAAAGCACCCAGACTGCTACAAAGGAGATTTACCTCACAAATTATCTTCATGGCTACAAATGTTTTGGTTCAAAACCGATTAGAACAAAGCTGCAGAGGCTGGAGTCTGTCAGCTTCCACCTTAACAGAATCACAGAATCATTTAGGTTGGAAAAGACCTCTAAGATCGTCAAGTCCAACCTTAAGATCATTGAGTCAAACCACCATAACCACCACTCTGTGCCCAGCAATATTTTCACATTGATTGACAGCCACACCACAGAAGAAGCGAACCAGGGACGTGTCACAATGATCACATCCCTCCCTGTCCCAAAGTTCTCCATCCTCTAGAAATTCCCTCATATTTGCAAATGCCTGCCTGGCATTAGCACAGTAGTAATTTTTGACAGCAGAAAGCTGTCCCTAGGGTGCCCCCCCATTAAAAATACCCAGAAGCGTCACAAGATCGACATCTAATAGTGAACAGGAATGCATAAAAGCACTGCCATGTGCTTTTGCTAGTCAAGCAATGGCTGTAAACATTGCAGTCAATTTCCAAGCCCCAAATCTAGTCTGTCAGTTAATACAATGCTGAACTATTCAAGTCTAGAAACAGACTTCAGCTTCACTTATTTCCTTTCCAGCACTGTTAGAAGGCAGCTACACCTCTGCTTCAGTCTTCCCTGAATATACAGGAATATCTAGACAGTCAAACACCCAGCTAGAGATCGATGCCTGGGTTCCTTAAGCAGTAGAGCACACTATGATTTACATAAAGGTATTCTACTTATTTTTTACGCTGCCTAACCACCATCCCATCTGTGGATACTGCATGCAGTTTAACAAGATTAAAACATTTTCTGCAGATACTAAATTTAAAGGAACAACTTTTTCCCCCCTTTTAATTTGGCATTCAGCTATCCATCAGAGTAAGCAACAAGTGACTTGGCAGATAATTCAGGACATATGGCGTTGAAGAATGGTAATTTAAAAGTACTTGGACAAGTTTCCTCAACTTCTCAATTCACATTAATTTGTGCCATTCTCTTTTACATGTGCTCTAGCAGCTGGTACAGCTAAAAAAGCATAGGAAATATAATGAATATAATGCAAGTGACAAAAATAACCTTTTCCTGAATTGCGTTAATGTATAGTGCAAAACCCTCACTCACAAACTGGGTAACAGAAGGAGTTCAAAGACAATTCAAAGCTGTTAAACATACATGCCTCATCTGTAGTCACCAGGTGGCACCAGACATATCCATATATTGACAATCAGCTTAAAACCAGTGTAACCCATGTGGTCTTTGAAATGCAAAGCAGATCATGTATGGACATTAGGTAGAGCCCTACAGCTGAGTGGTCAGTACACTAGAGAATGTAGATTTAACTTTAACAAGACCTGACTGTTGGTTTATGGTTTGGGTTTTGTTTTTTGGGAGGTTTGTTAGGGTGTTTTGGGGTTCTTTTTTGGTTGTTTGGGGGTCTTTTTGAGGAGAAAGTGTTAGAGACTAAGATTCAGTGGCATCTCCTAATTTGGAGATGTTGGTTGGAAAACTTCAAAAAATGCAAAACCATATTATTTTAACTATATGCACTGATTCTTGGTCAGGATTAACACATTTCCCCCCCCCCTTTTTCTTTTTCAACATTTACATATTCAACGAATTAAATCAGTTCTTTCAAAATAAAATCAGTTCTTTCAAAAGATACATTTCAGCAGTCCTGAAGTATTGTAGTTTTCTGTTGATACAAGAAGACATTTTCTTCTAGCTTTCTGACATTGTCAATGTGCTCTTGAATTATATAAGAAATTCTATGCTTAAAAATAATTTCATTTTACTAATATAGCTACATTATTGTATAAGGTGAAGCTGAAATTAGCTATGTACCATACATAGGATATTACCTCATTAATAAAAAAACATAGTGAGAGCTAATTCATTTACTTGTGAATCATATCAGATTTTTTCCAGCATCTGTATGTTCATAAATTTTATCACTAATAAATATTAATTCAATTAGTTCAACAATTTTATCACTAACAGTTTGTGGAACCTAAACTGTTTCTGGTGCTTGGTCATATCTAGCACATGCATTTTACTTTATCTTCTTGTCTGTCCCCTATGGGAATAACTTTTCATCAAGGGAAAAAAACAAAACAGAACAAAAAAACCAACCAAACAAAAAACCCAAACCAAACAAACAAAAAACAAACACACACACAAAAAACCAACAAAACCAAACAAAAAAACACACACCAAAAAAAACACAAAAAAAAAAACAAAACAAAAAAAAAGGAAAAAAAAAAAAAAAAAACAGTAAAAAGGATGAAATCTTGACCTCACTGAATGGATGGCAAAGTTCCCACTAACTTCAAGGGGCCAGGATTTTACCGCATATGACCAGATTTATACAAAGAAGGAAAACCAAACAGCCAAAGATATCATCTTATTAAAAGCAAAGAGTCTGAAAATGAATCATCATCTAAACAATATGGTAAATGTTTATAAATAATAGTAATAAAAAAAGTCAAGCTGTAGTTTGAAGCAGTTTCAGAAGGAATGTGATTCTCCAGGGGAAAAAAGTCTATAATTCTCAGTATCCAGATTTTATATCTTTAGCCCATTGCAATGATTTTTCAGTCGGCAAGTACCTTTGGTTACAGTAAATTCATTGCAGAATTACTGCAAAAATGTCATTCACATTTACATTCTATTCAGCATGCCATTTTCCTAAAAATGAACCAATATGACTGTCTACACATATGACACCCATAGAAGCTTAATGGTTGTTGGGGTCCCCAGTGCATACAACAGCATACACATGTAAATAACCTGTTTGTTATTTACCATTTTTGCATGCACTTGCTTGCAAGCAGTTCTTGCATTGCCAATGGGCAAGCCTAGCCTCGTACAGGCACAAGAGATGTCTCCGTTCAAATGATTTGTGATTAATCTTCACGCTTTACAGTAAGACCCCCAGCAAGTACAACCAGGGAAACCAAGAAAGAGCAGGAGGAGCAGAACTCTTCATACAAGCCAGCAGCAGAGCAGAGTCTGGCACTGAAACAACAAGCTTAAGCTTCAGCCCAGAGATCTAGCCTCTAGACTGGAGAAAAGCAGTTTGTGGCTAATTTAACACTGTAGTATGCTCCCTAAAATAATCCTCCCTTTTCACTGCTATAGCATGAAGCTCACCTAAAACAAGTTTTACTATTTGTATTCAATCATTTTCATTACAGCAGCTGTGGCTCACATGAAAAAGTAGCCCTGAAAGTCTGAAGAACAGTCTAAAATCTAGGCAGCTATTTTAAGGTGAATTTGTAGACTCTCTCTAGCAAAGCCAAAAAGTGGTTTATGCTGTCATAAAGCAAGTAATTGAGAAAGCCAGCATGAGGTGCTCTCTGGGGATCTCCATTTTTCTCCATTGCAAAGGGAAGTCCAGGGAGCCAGATCAGAGATTAGACATATCTTTGGAAGGCTACCATTAAGTGACATGAACTCTGCTCTACAAATGGCAACTTCCACTACAGAGGTTGGAGAATGTGTGTTTTGACTGGTTTGGCATGGGGCTGTGCACTTATTGTTCTGGGTTCTGGTACGCTGCACTGAGAAATTTCTATACACTGTATTCTCATCTGCACTGTCAGTTGAGAAATAACTAAATGAGACAAATAAAAAGTGAATCTAGGTTTTTTCCCCTTCTCTGACATAAATCTGTTGTCATTTTAAAGGAGCTCTGCTTTTACTGTCTAGCAGACAAGGCAGGCATATACTACTGCACAAAGAACTACTATATTTCTTTCTTTCCATAACAAAAAAAGCATAGAATTTGTGTTAGTTTATCAGCAAAAATTGTACCCTTTACCTATTATCTGCAATTATATCCACAGCAAGTACATTTTACTGTAATTATATTATATTCATTATCTGTGAAAGGGCTGTAATCATTCAACATACCATTCACTGAAATACATTTATAGAGTACCTATAATACATAAAATTCAAAATTGATGAAAATATAATACAATATTATAACTACTTTTAAGGTTTTTTCTTCCTAGAAGAGTCCAATGACTATCAGAATTAATGGGCTATGTTATCCTGTCTCCACTCTTTTCTTAAAATGAGAAGGATGTGCAAGAGGCTAACTACTTCCTAGAGATGTCTCAAGGCAATGCAAGGGGAAGCAGAAGAGGTATCACATTATGAATGAGCCTGTATGTAATGATTTTTTTCCTTTGAGAGAAGACAGAAAAAAAAGGGAGAGGAGTTTGTACATTTTTAGGTGTACTTGGTAGGATAGATGACTACTTAAAACAGGGCTGAAGATCTGATCAATTGGGTCATGTCTCCTAGTGCTGCCTTGCTGAATTTGGAGATGACGACCTCCCCATGAAACATTCACTGACTTTTATGGGAGTTTCATAATTAATTCAAATGGACCACGTATTACCACTACTGTTCTTTTTGGAATTATTTGCTTCTTTGAATGATTAAAGACTTCCCAGCAGGAATAATTAGCATTATACAGAGGGCGTTTATGGGAAAGACAGAGACTTTTAACCAGGACCTGTAATGACATGGAAAAAGGCAACAGTTTTAAACTGAAAGGGAGTAGGTTTAGACTGAGCAGAAGGAAAGCCAATTTTAAAGTTAGGGTAGTGAGACACTGGATTAGGTTGCCCAGAGAAGTTGTGGATGTCTCATCCCTGGAAGTGTTCAAGGTCAAGTTGGATGTGGCTTTGAGCAACCTTGTCTAGGGAAAGATTTCCCTTCCCATGTCAGGGTGTTAGAACTACATTTTTAAAGGTCCTCCTGACTCCAAACAATTTGTGATTCTATGATGTCTAAACACAGATATATACAATGCATACAGTATCAAAGTAATTTATCTTTTGATTTTAAATATTTGTGTGCAAGGATGATGGTTGGTTTTGTTTTTCTTTTTGTTTACTCCCTTTGCCCAATTCTTCTCTTTACATTAGAGCAGACTACAAACTCAGAGAAAATCCTGCACATACCTGTTTCTCCCCACTGGGCTTCTTGTGGTTTAACAGCAGCTCCACAGCACCAACTACCTCCTTTCGTATGGCATGCAACAGAGCATCTCCCACATACACATTAAAACTTAAGAGCAGCTCAATGAGCTCAAGGTTCTCATTTTCAATTGCAATAAGGAGTGCAGTTCTTCCCAGGGGATCAATGCAGTTAATATTGATCTTGAAATAAATTTCTGCTTCCTCCAAAGCTTTCTTTACACTGGCATAATCTCCTTTCTCCACGGCATTCAGATAGGCTTTCTCTGAATGAGACAGTTCAGACTCTGCCCGTACGATGCGAAGAGGGATACGATCTCTGTAGGGAGCATTGACGCTTCTTTTGTAGTAGAACTGGGCCATATTTTATGCCATTCTAATACTTTATCTCTGCAAGATGAAAATAAAGATTAAGTCAATAATTTATTTTCGGGGTACAGCGCATCAAATTAATATTTGCAATATACAAGTATTTAAAACATATTAAAAAGTGATGTTGAAACACACACAAATGATGTCTATCAATAGAACTAAGATCTGCAAAAGAGGAAGCCAAAATATTGCTTGTTTGTAACTTACCAAGTCAAAGCATATCTGTCAGCATACCATTTGCTTGTATGCGTTTATTAGACCTGTGGCAAACATGAAATCATAGAATCATAGAATCATAGAATAGATTGGGTTGGAAAAGACCTCCAAGATCATCGAGTCCAACCCCTGATC
>JAYRBT010000001.1:51104365-51127328 GCA_036023395.1 Myiotriccus ornatus
GCTCAAGTCCCTTCACCAGCCTCGTTGCTCTTCTCTGGACCCTCTCCAGCACCTCAATATCCTTCCTGAACTGAGGGACCCAGAGCTGAACACAATACATGATACAATGTAGTTTGTACCAAAAGTGTAACTCCATCCTTAATTTCTTCATTCAGTTCCACTGCCTCATGTTTCCCACAGTTGGAGAGTAGGCTCATGGACAGTTGCCACTGCTCAGTAGATTTAAGGGCACTCACAACTTTTAAGCTTGATTGTAGTGGCTATGTCACCTAGAGATTGGTTCAGTTGCCCGTACAAGCTACTGAGGCCCCTTTGAGATGCTCTAGTTATGTCCTCTGTACTCCAGCATGTCTCAGGTCATAGAAAAGGTCTGTGCAAATTTGGTACCTCCCCGAAAATGTCCCTGACATCCTACAGAAGCCATGTGTCACTCAAGAGTTGTGTGTGCACAACTAAATACAGCCCTTCCTATCTGTTTCTTTAGGTCGGGCAGAAAGAATATGTTAGAATTTGAATAGTTATTAGCATTTACATCTTCCTAGTGCTCAAATGCCCAGAATTATCTGTGGGAAGAATTGTTTTGTAAAGTTCAGCAGTGAGCTTCCCTACGAAGATTTTGATTCAATCTCATATGCCATTAGAAAACCATTCACATAAAATGCTTTTCTCAGCAGAACTCACTAATGTATAAATTAAAATTCAGAACCCAAAAGGAAAAACAAAATCCATAGGAGATAAATTTCCAAGGACTGGTAGATAATAGTCACAGTTTTGATTCTGTACACTTCATTTCTAAATCAGAATTAATACAAAAACATAGGAGCTATAAAACAACTCTAAAGTCTTACTTATAAAAAAGCATTTAATGTCTCTGCTTTTATTCCGTATACATCATGGAAGGCCTTTGCAAAAATAATTCCTTCTAACAGAATGATTTTCTTTTGGGTCTATCTTCTACCTGGGTAAAAAAAAAAAAATAAGGAAGAGGAAAGACTGAACAGAAAAATTTGACTTCAAATAAAAAAGTACACAAAAAAATATTTCCCACTGTTGTCCAGTTAGAGGCTGAACAGTTTATTTAGATGAAGAACTGTAGTTTCTTGAAATTTTCTCAGCTGATACTGCAAGTTGCAGTAAACCACTGCCTTTTCCTCCACTTCTTTCAGTCATTAAAATAAAATCTCTGTTGAGATCCTAGTTTAAAAAATAATATATATTTTTGTTATTTTTAGGTTTTGACTCCTCAAAAAAAACCAAACCACTAACATAGTAAGTGAGGAACATAGTAATTATCTTCTCCACTTTCCTTATGCAGTGTGATGAGCGGTAAGTACAAAAGTACAAAGGCTGTTACTGAGTTGTTTTGTTTTCCAGAGCAGATCAACAAGCCTTGAGACAGGCAGGAGACACACATGAGAAAAATTCACCTCCATACCAATATACAGGAGACTCAGGAACTGCAATCCTCTACAAGTTGTTTCCCAATTTTCCCTACAAAATGGTAACAATCTGCAGTCTGGGCTACTAGAGGCTGCATAGTTTGTGGATTATGTTCTGTTAATCTCAAAGTAAAATACACTGCAGATTCATTGCCCAGTTTTATACTCCTGAAACATATATCACATTCTTATTGATAATGCACTGTTATTTTACCAGTTAGATTTTAATTCTTTCCTTTCAAAACTGGAAGTTCAATTCAAGCAGGAAAAAAGTGTATATTCAGACCCAAATTAACAGACTTTAGTGTAGAAGTTCACAAGTAGATATCTACAAGAAAGGTGGCCTGCTATATTTCTATGATAGCAATAGAGATTTAGAACTTCATTCCTCTGCTCACAAATTGTGATCTGGTACTGGATGCTGAAGGGCATCCTGCCTGACTGCATCTGCCACCTCACAATGACTTAGGTCTCATCAATGGCTCTATTTCATATCTGTCAGGCAGACGTTGAGTTAACCCACAGTGCACACACATTATTCCTCAAGACAAGTAGAGAAAACTGAGGGACTGCAACTGGAGGTCAATGCTGTAAGCTCATCTCTCTTGAAAGCACAGGAATGAATAAACAGATCATTATCTCCCTGTTTATTGTGAGTCAAACTAGGAATTAATTTATATCAATGAAACCAGGCATCATAGAGATGCTTACGGTAGAGGAAGACTACAGCAACCTACGGATGGGATCTATCATAATTTCACTAGGGTGATTTGAAGATTTTGTGTTTCTTTATTTTTATAAGTGTGAGGAAGACCTGTTAATGTCTCACTGTATACCATAAGGAAAACACTTGTTGGAACCTTTTCTGCTTACCTTCACATGATTCTTGAAATTAGATCTGAGCTTAGTTTGTCTCTTTCAGAAGAGACACGTTAAGCACACATTGTCTTTCTTCTAAATAGCTGTCCTCTGCTAAGCTTTCTTTCCTGCACCACTTCCTGAAAATACCATCCATACATAAAGTTTTGTATTAACTAAAAATCTATGTTTATATGAAATTAGAGAGCAGAGATTAATTGCTGATAAAGCATGCTCCTGAAAGGTGATATAAACATCAAAAATAATGGTTCATGAGTGTTTACAAAAATAATTTTTGTTTGTTTGTTTATCTACAGGCAGATAGTGTTGTATGACAACAGTTACTGTGCCGTCACATGTAAACGCATGCATATGACAAATTTACACGGGCATGCCATGAGAGCCGTAAGTGCTAGGAGTAGCCAGCAGAGGTGAGGAAGTCTCTAATTGCTTTGAGCTTCTCTGCAGGAACAAGAGGCTGAAGAAACAAGAGGTCCAATACACTAGAACAGTGTGAGGGAAATGAAAGAAAAAAAAATATGGTTCAAAACTTGAAAAAATTGTAACTGTACTCTCTAAAGACTCCACACATCTGACAAGTAATAAAAATACTTCTCAAAAGAAACAAAATCAAAATAACTCTCTCTAAATAACTATATAATGCTTCCTGCAGTGCCAAGGAAATATCATCAGCACCTGAGCAGGAAAAGTATATAAAAAAAGAAAACTATAATACTTTGACAGAAAATAGATAATTACGAGACAAGATTTCTTTCTTAACACGCAGTTTTATTTACACCTGCTACAGACAACTATTTCAAATTATATGGGACTGGTTTTTTTTAATGCAAGAACAGTAACATTTCACCTTCTTTTTAAACCTTTAACATTTCCACTCTATTTATCATTATTTAATCATTTAATAATCCTTTAAAAAGTCTGATGTTATGAATTTTACTGATGCTAAATAAACAATAGAAAATTTTCTTCTGCTGCTATATCATGTATTTATACAAATATGTATATATACACACACACATTACAATCCCAGTACAGAGATGTTTCCCTATCAAAGCTAAAGTTCGGGGGGGGGGGGGGGAACAATTAGAATTCCTTGGCATTTATCCAACCTCTATGTTTGCCATGTTTGCTTCCTCTACACATGTGATCATATCCTCCTTATTTTTCCAGGAAACCCTGACATGCATTTCCCTTGCATACTGCCCCCTACATCAAAACACTAACAATAGCCAGGTGCAAGAGGAGTATTGGAGCAACCCATCAACTGGCACCAAGGGCCTCTGTGACAAGCCATCTCTACTGCCAGTCACAGCAACTGTGCATACATACTGCAACCCTTTCAGAGACAGGAAAAGACCAATGACAACATGTCTTCAGCAGATGAGCAGCTGGAGGGACATGGATGTGCTCCACAACATCCACAAATGCAATTGTTGGCATCCTCACTGACGCTACCCTTCTGAAGATACTTTATTTCCAACACTGACCACTGTTATACTCACTATAGCAGCATATATACTACATAGCCTCTTCTGTGATGTCATCAAATGCACACTTTTGATTTTGCTCATGAGTTTGTTTTTCAGACTATTTGCATGAAAAAAAAACCACAACAACAAAAAACACCAGCCGAAACTTCATTACTAACTATGGTGTCACCCTGCTCAGGAAACCAGAACATTTATGACAAGTGAATAACATGCTGATTTCTCTGTGATCTTCTGAAACTATTTTATATGCAATTTTCATGGCAAAGGAAAGTTTCTGACACTGGCTATGTTCATGAAAGTATGAAATTTTCTTTCTAAAATAAATGTGTGACATACCATCTTTAATCTGACACAGAACCCTATTTGATACACAGTAAAAAGGATGTTCAAAGAGCACTTTGGAAAGCAAGACTCTAGCTCTCATAAATCCCAGTCCAAATGAAGCACAAAGTTCCTTCACTGTCAGTCACCAAAACAGAATGTTTCATTTCAACAAGAACAAAAGAAAATCAAATAAGTCTTTGATTTCTGAACTCAGCATCAGTCCAGATACTGTCATACAACCAAAGTTAAACAAGTTACTTAAATGCATGTAGCATTGAGATCAACTGGATAGGCTGTGCCTATACTGCTAAACATACTTTGACCAAAAATAGGACAGTTGAATGAGAACTGTCTATTGGGAATAATCTGGGGTTCATGTTAACTCCCACACTTTGCTTGAAAATTTTGTAGGAAAATGTTAATTGGGCTGAGACCACAATTGGATTGATTCCAGGGACTGCTCAAGCAACTTCAGCTGCAGGTGAAGGAGTTTCACTGACCATGTATGCCTTTAGCACTGTTTATTTTACAACTGCTATAGCTGCCAATACAATATATGGAGTCTTCACCTGGAAGTAATTTTTCATGGTTAGAACTACGATCAGCTTCAGAATTGAAAGCTAACAATAGCAAAAGTAGCAATTTGGACTTTAACACTGAGTCATACATGCAGGAGATAAACTGAATAGCTCAACATGGTGTATGTTCCCTCTGAGGCCATTGATTACTTTGGAAAAGAGCTAAACCTCCTGTTTATTCTCTTGTTTAAAGTACCCTATAATCCAAGTTGCACTAAAGCAAAGAGCATGACCTACAGCTGCAGTGGATGATGGGAGGCAAGCTGTCATGTTGTGTTCTGGCTTGAAATGCAGCAAGGCAGGACATCAGCTATAACGAACAACTTCCAGGGGCCAAGGTACAATGGATAAATAACACATTAAACTTGACCATCATTTTATAAGAGCATCTTAAAAAATCGAGTCCTGGGAGAGTGTAAATGCTGACACTGAACGTGATAAACCTTTGATGCAGTTACACAGACTACTTGCTTAGGATTTTTTGTTTGTTTGTTTGGGGGGTTTTGTTGTTTTTCATTTGTTTTTGCTTTGTTTTTGGTTTTTTGTGTGTATGTGTGTTGGTTGTTTGTTTGTTTTTTCCAAACTTTAAGACACAAGGCAATTTCATAGCATTTTTTGGGGGGTTAAAGCATGGTGCTTCATGTATAGTGCACGAATGTTCTGTAAGTTCACTTGATGCTGAATAGAAGGAAATTTCCATCTTCTGGGGCTGATGTCACAACAAATCTTAGTTGAGAATGACAGGTTCTTCTTTTAACAGCGACCTTTAAGGTCAGCACTGGTATCAGCCTGAGGTTTAAGAAATATCAAAATATAAAAAAAAAAATCCTTTAAGAGAGGCAGTAGAAATTACTAACTGATCATAGAGGGGTAGGATGATTTGGTGTCAGGAATGCGGTATTGTAAAGCTGCATAATTTTTAAAATCAGAGATATTCAAGAACTTGCTTCTTCAAAAACTCATAAAACTGAGCCTAATTTCATTTACTTCATGGGTGAAAAATCAGACAGATCCCCCATGACAGAGCACCACTAGCTCACAGAAGTGTCATTAGATGACAACGCTAAATTAGCTCATCTTCCCAGTTTTATTTAAACTAGAAAAAAGATACTCTTTGGAAAAAAAAAAAAGATGCATGGTTTCCTCTTGCTGATGGGTAGAATTATGCAAATATCACTGGGAATCTCTGGGAATGACCCTGAAGCCTGAGCTACTTGTTCTTGCTCAGAGAGGAATAGTGAAGCATTTAAGCCTGCTACCAGAGCAAAGGAGACAAAGACTGCTTTCCACTGACTGACACAAACTTCTTTGAAATGATGGAGCATGAATGATGTGAGTCCAGCCTACAGCCAGTAGGCACCCAGTTTCGTGTGGGAAGGACAGAGACAGCAGTAACACAGATAATGATCTTAATGAGTGACTGCATCATCCAGTTGAATTGACCTTCCTGTCTCCTTGGCTGGGGTTATTCCCTAGGGTAAATTAAAGGAGCTCTCAAAAATAGTTTTCAAGAGAAAGTACTTCAGTATCATCTGGCTACACATAAGGCTGCCTTCCAGCATTTTCAACAGTAGTGATGACCCAATGCCCTGTGGATGTGATTCTGCAACAGTCATACAGCATGGCAACAACTCTCAGGAGACATGGGGAGTGGACTGTCCCCTGCTCCTGGAGAGAGTGGGTGGTCTTTCTCCAAACGGGGAAGCACGGGAGCAGAAAGTACACAATTTCCGCTGAGAAATCAAACTGTGGTTGGGCAGAAAGGGTCTGACTGTACAAGTTCACTTGAGGAGGTTAGCTGGGGAAATATGGAACAGGAGCATTACTTGTGGGAGTTACACTATAAGTTGCAGAGACTTTTCTGTGTTTCAGGGTATGTTTTCACACAGAACCATGTCTTCCCATGCTTCACATGATGCAGTTCCAGGCAGCATGCAGTTTGGCCAGAAAAGGGAGGGTTCGGGCAGACTGCCCAAATACTTCTAGTAAACATTTGCTAATAGAAACACTGCATTGTGGGTCCATTTTCAGATGTACAAGCTAAGCCACCCCAAGGATAACTTAAAACACTTCCTAGTATCTAAGGCCAGTGGAGAGATCTGTGTACAAACATACACGCTCACATAAGCACTTTAGTACTGGCTGCAGCCCTCAGAGTGCTATGTGTATTTTGTAGGGAGCCTTGAAAGAGGCTGAACGAAAATAAAACAAAAGCTGGCAATAAATAAAGGCTAGTTAGGAGAAACTGTTCAGGTTTGGGAATTTATTAGCCTTTTTCTACCCACATCCTTAATGGCTCTGCCCTCTCACTGCTTAGAGACACTTGAGTGAGTGCATTGTAATACATTTTCCTGAAGGAATTCATAAAACTAAAATCAGGAAAACTTGCTATCTAAGCTTACCTACCAGTAATAACCCACTAACTCAAGTAAAAAGAATTAAAATGATCAGTCAAATCAAAATCAAATTTATATTCAAGCAGACCATTTAGACTCAATAGTAGACTATGTTCCACAATCTAATTAGTTAGATAACACAAAATGGAGTTACACAAGTCTAGAAAAAGATGGTTACCCATTGGTGATAACCCTCAACAAAAGAATTTGATTTAAATCAGTCAAATGTATAATTTGGTTAGTAAACTAGTCTAACAGCAAAACCTAATTACTATCTGGACCAAAGCCTGACAAAAATAATGAGAGCATTTTTCTCAAGAAATTGTATACTTACGTGATGACTAAGCCCTTCCTGCCCTTGTATCAATAAAGACTTCAAAGAATAGAATAGAAAACCAAAACTCTGACAACTCCTATTTACCAAAAGTCATAAAATGACAGCTTCATGTAATTCAAGACCTTTAAATGTATAGCACAGAACATGCTCTAATGAATAGCTTGATGAGGTATTATATAAGGCTTCTTAAATCCAGGGGAACAGCTCTTTCCAGAAACTTGCCTACATGGCCATATTGTCATTTATGCTCATGCCCAAATAACATTTCAGGATTAAAAGTCTCTTGCTAAGTTAGAACAGGAGTGGAAAATATAAATAGTAACCATAAGAGAATTCTCATTGCTAGGGGGTGATGAAATGAGAAAGCTGTCATGGGGATTCCCTGGCTTACAAAGGCATGTCTATTATAATGCTCTATAGATCTGTGACCCAGCAGCAATTATGTGAGATTGGTAATAGCTCAAATACTTGGAGCACCCTTCAGAAAATTTGTATTTTCTTCCATGTGGGGGAAAAGTTCAGAAGAACGTGTATTGGTGTATTACAACACAAAAATTTTAAAAACAGGTCACTTTAAAATCTGAACTACAAATCTAGCTCACACTCACTTATGAACTGCTTTCTGAGGTATTATGTACAGTTTTTTACTGTAAATAATGACTCCTCTCCCAAACATACATTTCATTATTCCAGCATATTATTCACAGAAAAAAATATATTTGACAGATAGGAAAATAGGAAATAATTGATACATAAAACTTTCACTGTGGAAAATGCACCTTTTCACAATTTCCAACTGGCAGAAGATTAATTCTGCATGGGTTTAGGGCAGTTTTTCACTCATCTAGTTTAAAAAGTAATCATTCAAATTTATCTCTGGAAATAGGGAGTAAGCAAATTCATTTTGAAGCATCTGTGTTTCTGCACCTCGACCCAGAGGGGACAAGTTCTGAACACAAGCTAGCCTAACTTGGATTCTCAAGGTAGGAATACTTTTTTGGCAAGACAATCAAATAAAAGTTGAAGAGAACAGGATGTGATGTTAAAATTTCAGGAAAATGAAACTCGGTTACAAGAAACTCTTTGAAACAATACTCTAATTATCAAGAAGACCAGATGTTATGAGAGATTCACAGACTTAAGAATTACTATAAATATCTCATTTGAACTATGACATAAGGCAGGTCAAGAGAAAATCAGCATGGTTTCCTGGTCCTGAGAAGCCTGAACTGCAAAAGGCTTCCTGGGCCACCAAACTCAGCCTCTTACATGAGGAGCTCTCTCAAACAATCTGACTCTGAAAAGATCAGACTCCCTATTAGAAGTATATGGGATCCCCCTGCTTGGCCCACTTTCCCCTCCACTGCTTCTGTGAATGAGGAAGTCTCATTCCTATAACATGACAACTTCCTCAGTCTGAATTAGGTTCAGCTGTTGAGGACTACTGACAGGATCATCCTTCCTCCAGGACATTTGGAAGAAAATTAATTTCTTTAGGCTTCCTTTTGCCAGGCTGCACAAATCTGTCTCCTTTACATCTCCAGCCCGTTCCTTGCACATTGGTGCCACTTGAAACATCCCAGGATGCCCTACCTGTCCCATGCTGCTGGCCTGAAGGGGCTCTTATGTCACACACTTGGTACTCTCAGACATTTAACTAGCAGTAGACGTCCACAAGTGGTCAGCTGACTTGAACCTTCCATCTCCTTCCATGTTTTGCACTATGCCTTTGGCATACCACTTCTTCTGAGTGACCAAAGTGTACATGTCACTCCAAGACACACCTCCCTGCATTCTTGTACAATGATGTCAATACTTGTCTATATTAAGCTCAGAAATTTTACTTGATTAAGTTCTAAACCTACCATCACCTTACTCAAGACTGTATCATAATCATCAACCTTCAATTTGCCAATAACCCGTGTTCTTTTCCTCCTCAGTTGTTCTCAGTCAATAAACTTCTCGTGAAAGGAAAAAAAATAATTTTACAAATTATTCTATAAATGCCTGTGGTACTTAATTCTGCAGTGATGCATATATGTAAGAACTTTTCCACTTCCAGCAACCTCTCCCTCTCCAGTGATTCATTTTTAGTCAGTTTTCTCTTTACTTAGATGTCTCACACAGGTCTGTTACTACTCAATTACTACTCAGTAAGTCTTTGACTCTATGACCTGTTGTAGTTATGAATGTCAAATGTTCCTTTCCTGTGAACAGCATGAACTTTATATTTGAAACTTTGTTCTAAATATACCCATCACCATTTTACTTTATCGAGTAAGATAGGTGGAATATAAATAACAGTGAGGCAAAAGAAAAGCGATCATCAAGAGGCTAAAAGTTAGTGTTTACTCTTTTTTTGAAGTAAGTAAAATGACATCCACTTCATACTTGTGAATGTAAGAGGTAAATACTGTAGATATTAACCACATCCAGTGGTACTGTACCTAGATGAAATATATCTAAACTTAGACACCTTGTTAAGGTTTCTAAGTTATAATGTATTTATCTTGGTGTCTTTCTACAGTCAGCGGAAAAAGAGAAGGAAAGTTCTGCTGCAAACAGTTCAGACTAATCTCCATTTCTTTCTTTTGATTGTATAGGTGAATATGAATCTAGGTCTGAACATCTGCATTTGAAGAAGTCTCTGAACCAAAGATGTTCAGAAAGTTTGTTTCGAAAAGAAAAAACTGGCAAATAAGAAATTGCATTTGGTCAAAACCAAAGGAATACAAATGTACAAAGGAAGACGTGCCCTATCTTGATTAGGAATATCAGGAATATCTCCTGATATGTGGGATATGCAGGTTCCTGTCACTATTGTAAACCAGATATATCAATAACCTATCCGCAGGCTATGGGTCAATGTTACTTTGAAAATATTTCCCTTTGCAGGAAACTCTTTTCTTACTCTAATTTCCTTCTAGGTACAAATACATAGCACATAAGGGACTGCACCATGAATTATGGCACATGTCCCCTTTCAGATGCTGTGCTAAACCAACACATCAAACCATTGGTGTCCAGTAGAAATCTCATGAACTGTCCTGAAATATTAAAGGTCACCTATGTTCAAGGGATATATATGTACAATTCATTATAGCTGGTAAGCGAAGTAATACCTACTTTTCCCTGAAATTAGTTTCCTGAGAGATGAAACCGACACTAAGCTGCATAAAGAAGTTGACCTTCAAATACATATGTGCAAGCTATTAACATTATTCAACACTGGTGCAGGTGTATCCTACATTCTCCATAATCCCCTCCATGCTAACATTGCATAGTTAGTGACATACTGAGTGTATGAATTTTTTTTTTTTTTTTTTTTTTAAATTCTAGAGGATTAAGGTTATCTTTAGTGGTAATAGACAGACTACCTGCATTCCTGCATTATTTCCCTTTAAGAAGGATTTCAGGTTTCTTTCTAACTTCAGAGAATAGGAAGAAATTGAAATAATGCTATTTTGATACTGAACTTCTGGAAAAAATTTATTCCTGTGAGCAAGGAATAAAGTAATATTACTAATATGAATGAGAACAGTTTGGTGTAGCTATTAAGAAAAAAAAAAGGAGTTTGGAAACACAATGTACGTTTAGATACTATGTAGTAGCTGCAGCATTTAATATTTAATCTTCTCACTTATTAAATTGCCATATTAATATGAGATCAGGCCAGTGTTTGGAATAATCAGCACATTGTTCCAAAGCATAATGTCTCTGAACTTTAATTTAAGCACCTTTTAACATAATTTTTAAAAAATAACATCAGGTTCCATCCAAGTCAATGCAGGCTCTCAGAAAACAGTATTTTATAAAATCAGAACACATCTTAAAGTATTTACACATAGATTTTGGAACTAAGGAGATCAATATCAAATAAACTGCTTTCAGCTTTCAAGTAGGTGCAAGAGAGAAGGCAGAGACCCAGGCCAAGATGAATTGTAGTTTCCAGGAAAATTTGCTAGAGTAAAAGTGAGAGGCAAACCAAGACAGAAGATTGTCTCTGAAGTATGTAAGAGTGCACGTATCAGGACATGGACATATCAAGACCTGATGAAGGACAAGACAAGTATCCAAAATAGGTATTTAGGGAGAACAGAAGGGAAATTGAAACAAACAAACCAAAAAAAAAAAAAAAAAAAGAACAAATGAAACTGCAAAGAAAATGGTGAAAATCTAACAATGGCTCTTAGAAATTCCACGCACAGGAGGTTCATTAAATAAATAAGGAACAGGTTATTCTGGCCTGACAGTAACATCTTCCCTGAAAGCAAAGCTAACAAATTTCATTACAGCAATGTGCCCTCCAGCCATTGCTTCACTACACCTCAAGTGGTGTCCTCGGCAGGGATCTCCATTTGTTGCTGCTGAGCTGTGCTGCTTCACAGGACTCACATCAACCCCCAGACCATCCACAGCCAGCTATGCTGAACACTGCTCAGTGCTGAAGTGGGTTAGTGCCCTGATGTTCTGGGTACTAAAAACATCAGTGGTTTCTATTAAAGGAAATCTAAAATTACGACATTCTTTCCATTGAGAGCTAAAGCTCCAGACATGTAATAGCCCTTAACAAATAATCAGGAACTGTCAACATAATATCATCCATCATAAAAACAGTTGATACTGTTTTACCAGAGCTCTGAGGAGAAAAAGCGGACAAACAAATAAAAATAAACCCTTTTAAAATTAATGCTTGTGAATGGAAAGAGGACTCCTTTTAGGAATGATTAAGAATCAAAATATTCAAAGAGATTCTTTTTTTTTTTTTTACAGCAGCAAAACTTCAAGACTATCAAATGTCATGGATAGCATATTACTGCAGCATGCATCCCTGAGTTTTCTACCCTCACTGCTTGGAACAAGGGGGAAAATTAAATTGCCATTGGCACATACTGTACTTAAGTGCTTGCTTACCTCTGGTTGTATAAGGAAATGCTGGATAAGGTTTTAATGTTGTTTACCCTAACCATTCTCATGGTAAAAATGAGCAATTTTGTTTTTCAAGGATAGAACTGTTTCTACACTAATCACACCCATTTGCTTAGATAGTGATACAAATGGGACTAATTCAAGGGTAGTATAATTTAGACATTGCCTTTACAGAGTAGTTCCAAAGCTCATTGCACAGGGGCATGTCAGGGAGAACTTAATCAAGCTAATTGTCTCAAAACATAAGGTCAACCTCAAGGTAGAAAACCCAGCTCTTAATAAAACACTCCTCAGAAACAATTACTCAGTTTGACTGAACAAGACTCTGCATTTTACAGAGAACTGTAAGAGTAAAAAATGTCCACCATTTTTAGCAGTGGCTTAGCAACTAACAGGACCAGGCTAGAAAAAAAATTGTAACAACATAAGAACAACAAGAAAAGGGCAGTGGATAGTGCAACCAAATGTGTCCATCAGAATATGATAAATAACATAGAATTGAGCATTACGCCCAATGGCAGGGGACCCTAAAAGCATACTCTCATTCATTTCTGAAAAGCTACCAACTGTTTGGATGAGAGCTATGTCAAAGTGCTGCGTATATTTGACAATCATTTACTGGCAAGTTTTTGGCATTTTGCTTCAGGCAATCTCATGTCCTTAGACTACTTCTTTTTGTAAGACAAAACTGTGGGTGGGATTCAGTTCAGGGTTAAGACACCTACGTTAAATGTCTAAATGTAGACATCAACATTTAAGATAAGTCCCCCAACTCCCTCTGTTGTCAGTGGATAACCACGACAGGATTAGATTTTTTAAACAGAAAGACTAATGACCTTTAAGATATTCTACATACCTAAGACATTCCTGGGGACTGGCTGGATAGACTATATCCTTCTTTGTCCACAGGTAGAATCCAAGAAGGATGCCATCTCAGATGTCACTAGACACATACCTTTTAGCCAACTTTATCACAGCTTTAGCCAGTAGAACCAGCAGCACCTGCAAAGTGATTCAAGTCACCTGAGGTGTCAACATGCCAGTCAGCTGCATGGGCTATGTTCTCACCTAGCATACTTATTATGGGCACCTGCATGTAGACCCTGCGTGGGTCTGGAGGTAAATCCCACATGCTCTGCCCACAAGATGATACATTAGGATTTCAGAGATGAATGGGGTCAGGTGAAAGTCATGACAGGCAGGAAACTGGCTACCTCCAGGGCAGGTATCCTCTGCCAAGTTACTGACCAGAAAGCCAAGGAGCACACTGAGTTTATATGTCTGCTGGGGAAGAAAGAATGCAGACACTCTGCAGCAAGGCAGCTGCAACACCAGGGGTGTTATGGTCAATATGTTCCCTGCTGTGCAGTCTATAAAAAAGCCACACAATGGGGCAGAGGGATGGAAAGAGCCTCTCTCTTCTCCCTGTGGTGTCAATGCGTCAGCAAAAACTGGGAGTTCAAAGCTGCTGGCAACATATTGCAGTGGGTGGGAGATACTTGTGCGGTTGCACCTCATTGTACGTGTAGAGTTTGCCATGCACTTGTTGTTACTAACACTGAAATCAAGAGTGTCTCCCATTAAATCTATACCTGATAAGAAAATTAAGACATAATACATTAGCAGCCATTGTTTGGCACATATGAGGCTGTTGCAGGTGCTGCTCTACTTTTGGGGCAATTCAAGTCTTGCCCTTGACACAAAGTGCTAACAGGCAACCAGGTGTTATCATCCCACAGCTCGGTACCCTGTTACTCCATATTTGAGCAAACTCAGAGCCCTTCTGGCCTGCCATCTGGTTATTTCTGATCTATGATATTTGTCTTACTACTCGCCCCACTAGAGATATATACTGCTAGGATTAAATCAAAGGTGCCAAGATTTCCCAATAATTTTCATAGATGCATGATTATCATATCACATTAGGCAAAACAGCACAGAATATAAATGATGAGCACATATGCATGTATTTCAACACCAGGAGAGAATGTTTCACAGTCCAACACACTTCACTATTCAAAATGCTTTCCAGATATTTCACTGATATTTTACTTTGCTAAGTTTCACCCCATTACTTCTAACTATAGTCACACTGACCTAGTTTAGTAAATTTTGCTAACAGCCTCCTTACTGACAACCACTCATCCAAGTTGTTTTCATCTGTGACAACTATTAATTAGAAAGATTTGGAGTGTAGTGGATACATGTCTGCCATTCACTAGGGGGCAATAGGCAAAGCTTTCTAGTGCATTCACAACTTTTTCCTGTCACATTTTCATTATGTGACAGCATAAGACGGCTTCAGTGTCACGTGTCACCTCTGAAGCAAGAGTCTTTATCCCTACCTTTACCTTCACATTTCTTCAATCAGACTAAACCAAGAATAGAAAGGGTAAATGAAATTAAGCCAGCATTCTTGCGAACACTGCTAGCAGCCCATCTGCAAAACTTCAGTTTGTGTCAGGTGAGAAGGTAGAAGCGAAGAATTGAATTGGCTGGTGACCAGCTCTACTTCTGCAAGTCGAGTCTGATTTGATGAGAGCAGATGTGTGACTGCTAAAATAGCTAATCTCTGCCACACTGCTTTTAACTGCGGAAAGCAAGGCTGACCAAGAGCAACCACCAAAGAGGAAGCAGGAGCAGGTGTACCTATGCCATGACAAGAGTTCTGCTATCTCAGCTTTATTTGGAAAACCACCTGCTACTACACAGATCTGCATGTGACAGAACTAAGGCATAAGGAAAGTACCATTTTGCTTATTGAGACTTGCTTTGTGCTCCTCAAAGCCATGTGCAAAACTTCAGTGCATCATGACAGTGCACTGGAGCTTCAGCATTATTTTTTTGTGCTGTCATGCCTAGAAGAATAGACACTGTAAGACTGCACCTGCCTCAGCAAATATCACAGTATAGCAGCAGGAGATCTCCTTGCTGAAAGCCCTGTGTTTCAGGTGATTTACCTCAGATAAGCTCTATCCTGGTCGTGCAAGTTGAGTGTTAGCAGCTGGAGTGTGGTAGGAATGCTCCTGGATTGAATGATCTGTCTTTGGATCCTGTGGAGGAATCTAGTCCACATATTCCAGACTGCTCTGCAGTGCCAAAGTGTGGTAGGAGAAGGAAAAGTAGGATGGAAAAACACTTTAAAGGGTATTTTGCTGTTATGATACTAGACTAACGTAGATGCAGCTACAATTATTCAATCTCTTGTTTTCAGGTTTGAAACTTTCGCGCTGACATAAATTGCTCTTATCATTAAATGCCTAAAAATGTTTCCCCTTGGTTCATTGGTACTTGACAGTATTGCAGTTATTTCCATGGGTTCTGGTGGCAGGTACATGGAATAGCTTAATTTTTTTAAGAAGCACTTGGCTTAATCAAGGGAAGCATTCAGTTACCTATATGACAGCATGATCTTTAGCACATGAGTAAGTTTTTATTCTCTGTGATGAGTCCCTTCCAACCCAAACTGTTCTCTGATTCTATTATTTAAACCCCACTTCTTTGTGAAAAGACAGTTTCCCTCCCCCCTGCCCCACTCCATCTCCTTTTTCACAAATTTAGAGGAAATTGTTCTTCAAGTAAGACACTCACACTTTCTCTTTTCCTGTTTTTCAGGAAAATGAGTTTGGATTACTCCTATCAAACCAGAAGGGCACGTTATTCTTCATGTTCACAAAATGGTTCAGTGTTCAGAGTACTGGGTCAAATCTTTAACGAAGCATTCTGAGATGGTTCATACACGTATGTGCTGATCCCAGTGTTGTTCTGAAGCATCATATTTTTCAGTATTCCTTCTGAATTTTGCTATTGAAAAAGAAATTCAAAACTGATTACAGTAGGGAGAAGGGACAAGAGCGTGATACCAAACACTAGTGCTTATAGAACTTGCTTGGAAGAGTCATGTTCAGTTTTGTATTCAGGACTGGCTAGCACTAAAGGCTCAGGAGCTAAAATAGAAACCTTCAGGAAGGCCTTTTACCAAGCACAATGTTAGAATTGTAACAGGACTGTAATCAGAGTATGCTCAAATTTATTACATGGTCTACAAATTGAGACTATGAAGTGAAAATTATAATGTAATTTTTGCCCTATAAACTTTTAGTTTATAATTTTCCACAGCAAAATGTTGCTCTGCCAGTGAGTAATGTTAATTTTGAACATGCATTGAAAAGAATTTGGATTTATGCTCTATATGCATTCTATAGAATAGATCAAGTAAGCAGAATATAATAATTAAAAAAAAGAAAATTCATTCTATTTTGGATGACACTACAGACCTTAAAAATATAATAATTAAAAAAAGAAAAGTCATTCTATTTTGGATGGCACTACAGACCTTAAAAATTACAGTTATTAAACTCTATCCATGACTTGTACTGACCTGAAAAACAAGTCAAGAGTAATTTGTCTCCAGCTACCTCTAATTTATTTTCTTTTTCCTTCTCGACTGAAAACAAACCTCTGTGGCTGTTTTTTCTAATTTTGTAACTGTTATGTATAATGGACCAGTAAGGGTAGAATACTATGAAAGATTCATTGGCTTTTTAACTCTTCTTCGGAAATTCTGTAAGTCAGCCTTGGTAGTGAGATATTGCTTCAGATGGTGGGACAAGAAAAACTATTTTATGCTTAAAAATATATCTGGAAAAGTCTCCCATAATTGAGGGATTTCCAATTGCTTATGTTCATTTGCAAGTTTGAACCACCCCTGCCATCTAGGAAATTGTGAGAGTTTCTGAATTAATTACCATGTGGCTTTTTTTAAAAGCAAATCTGCTTAACTCTTACCACTATGCTGAGTGTGAATAAAGAATCTTTGTATATTCTTTTTCTTAAGATCATGTTCTCCACACACCACCTACAAATGCCTAAATAGAGCTACATTGTATTGTGATACTATTTCTGATTATTACTAAAAGAAATGTAAAAAAAAGCTCCTCACATGAGAAAGAGCTTTGTTCTTCTTAAATGTTTGCTTCATTAGACATGGTAGTATTCTAAATTACAGGGATCATTTGGATCAAATACATCTTTATCACAGATATTTCCTCTGAAAAGACATTCATATGACTTGAATGTGTACTTGTGTACTTTGCAAAATGCAGGTGGAGAATGGAGATAGAAATGTCAAGCCATCTGGTAGCTTGTCAGGTAAATGGGATCTGAGATATTTCCTGCTTCTTAAACAACCTATAAAGTGGATCCAGTTATGACTTTTTTTTAATAGCTGGACTTTTGCAGAATAACAAAATTCCAAGGACTGTTTCATCAAATTTGCAGTATAGACTTTATAGGAAAAGGCTGTCATCTTGCATCAAGTTAATACATTACAAATAATTACCATTCCTATAACAGCATCACTCTCCACTTCAAACAAATCAGCTGCCAAGTGCAAAGTTCTAAGCTTTTGTCAGCCAACTGGTAAATAGTTCTAACTCCTCCATCCCAAGCTTATAAATCAAAAAAAAACGTAGCTAAAATAAGGTGTTCTGAATTACAACTTATCAGCATGGTCTAGCCAACAAATAAAACATACCTCGTTGCTTATATAAGTAATTATATTAAACCTCATTACCTAGAAGCTAACACCCAAAACACAAAGCAACCATGGTGTTTTTTGTGTAAGTTACTTTGGAATGTAATAGAAGATGTATGAAAAAGGAAACAGAACTACAAATGCCCTGTATCACATGACTATGCCAGAAACTTATATGGAAAAAAGAACTGAAATTTTTTCCTGTACTTATCATGCTCCTTGGCCATTAATTTACACTGTGAGTGTACCCAGGGCTGCCCAGTTTAAGAGTATAACAAACTATTTCAACCTGAGTGAGAGAACACAGGCAAAGAAAATAATCTAATCATGAAAAGATGACAATGCAATGAATATCAATCAGTTTTAAAGTGAACTGCATGAGGAACATACTGGAGTGACTAATGTCTGTCTCCAGTAGCTTCTCAAGACACAGAACACACAATTAGGAAAGCTTCCCCACATCCTGATACTATGTCTTCACTCTCACCAAGACAAACAGCCAGTTTCATCTTTTCCCACGACAGTGAGATCATCATTTCTAACTGGCATGTAAACTGTTGTGGAGGAATTCCTCCCACCTGTTTAGTTTTCTAAATTTAGTTGTCTACAGTAGTCTTAGTTAAATTTAGTTGATAACTAAGGGGAGTCCTTCTTTACTGTCAGTGTAGTTAAACAGGCTGCTACAGATTCCTCATATGTATCTTAGGTACTTCCTTTAGGATCAGATTAATTCCTCCTGGAGACCTTGTGGGCTACAAGGGAGGCTGACGCTGATTTGTTTAGATTTAGGCATGCCTAAATGAAGTAGAAAGACTTTTAGTATGTCATCCAGAAAAATGGATTTAGTCTACAAATTCTTTCCATGTGGGACACATGAGTTATGAAAGGCAGCAGGAGAAGGTTCAATCATGTATTAAACTGTGTTTGGATAGTTGGTAATTTAGATCTGTAGTATACATATTTATAGATTCAGAGTTGTTTTGCATAGCAGAATTAATATTAACCTTTATAAAAACTTCAGCAATTATATTTGTAAAACAAAAAGTGTGACATGCCTAGTTTTAACACTTGATCAAATATTTGTAACTTAAACCTTAATTAAAATAGGTCTCAGTTTAATTCATCTTTCTGAGTAGTTACTCTGAAGCTTGACATTTTTGTGAGACTGTAAGATAGGATCTCTAAGAAAACTTTCTTTTTATTTTCATATATTATAAAAACTTCGACTGAAAATCCAGTAGGCATTTACATGCTATACAAATGCAATTAAGACCTTCTGGAAAACATATTTTTCCCTTTCTTGTTAGGTGAACACAACGTCCCTGGCACACCATGTAACTTAAAATTACAGCATCACCATATGACAATGCCAGGCACAATGGAGAACTCAGATCTAAAATTCAATTCTCAGATTTTAAATCTTTCATTCATGCCTCTGTGTGAAGGTCAGATGTTGATGTTTTCAGTTGGTTAAGGACCATGGAATGTTTTGCTTCTCAGCTTAGAATATACTTCCCAAGCAGCCGCAGGGTTTGTTCCTAGGCCTAAATCAAGACTCAAAACATTCCATGACCCTTTGCCTTGTAAACTGAAACATCAGTGTCCGCCCCACATACCACCCCTCCAGAAAGAGGGCACATGGGATGAAACATCATCACAAGCATTCTTACACATTATTTAGGAAGAGCCACCTTCAAGGCACGACAGGAGTTGCAAATAATTAACTGGATTTTAAACCCCATACATGTATTAATAGGGTTTTCAGCTTGTAAAGCTTTGAAATAGAAAATTCAAAGAGATGTCAGGTTCTGCAAATTTTAATTTTAATTTTGCAAATAATTTGGTCCTAAGAGCAGCCAGAAAGCAGGATTTTTCAGACTTTCTGCTGCAATGGAGTGTGCACTACAGCTTTTAAAACATGGTGGTGGTAAACTTTAATTTACTACCTTCAATTTCACATTCTGTCATAGAGTTTCTTCAGGACACTTATCTTACTGGAGACAGAACAAGTAAGTTGTTACTAGAAACAAATATTTCAGTAGCATTTCTACCACCATTTCCTATTTTTAACCATTATATTTATCATTAGGCTTTGTACTTCAGATCATTGCTTATGTTCAGAACTATTTCTTTTCTATTTTTGTATCTGATCCTTCAGTAATAAACATTTCATTCCCACACAACAGCCTTAAAGAGACAGTAAGACCACATAGGAAACTACAAAAATAAATGTTTGGAAACAACTAACCTTGCAGCATGTACACAAAGCATAGCTGCCATGTAACAGAACCTCAACACCCCTAATATATCACAGTTTCTTTCTTGCAGTTCCAAAAAAAAGATCATGGTCAACCAGATGACATGTGCACCCTGACAGTAAACTGTGAAAATAGTTGCTTATTACTTAATCGACTGCATATTTCCTGTTTGGTTCTAAGCATAGAAAGCTGTTCCACAGCTACCCTCAGACAGCCACTTAGTTGAGAGAAGCATTACCTCTATTAAATCATGAGGCAAAAACACCACTGATTTTATAATGAAATTCTACTGAACAGCTAGTTTAAATTACAATGTATTCAGTAATGGACTGAGATCACTGATCAATGATCAGGATGGGTACAAACAAAGAGAAACAAAATGTGCTCATGTGGAAAGCTGTATCTAAATCAGGTCTGCAAGGAGACCCAGAGAGGGGGGCGGAATCATGTGATCCAGTAAAATGGCTTGGGAAGTTCACATGCCAGCACCCAAGAAAACCAGCTGCAGAAAGCTGGCAGAAAAAGGATGCAATCCACTGCAGACTGGAGAAAGTGTGGAGAAAGAAAACCTTCACTATCAGGAAGGAAGAAGACAATGGTTTAAGAGAAGAGCACCGGAGCCACCACTAATTTCCTTCTGTAGAAGACTGTACCCTGGATACAAAATATGCTTCATGAAGACTGGGATGCGGGATAAGTCTCACGTTTCAGGGAATTCTTCATGCAAAATAATTCCAGTACTTCCCCGATGACATAATCTATGCCAACAAAAGCACTTGCCCGTTGCCATAGCATTTTTACAAGTATACTGTGTTTTTTGGTGAGTATGGCCTTTCTCATCTAGCTAAATGGCATAAGTATGCTAGGAAAATATTTGAAAAGACATCTCTCCAAAGTTAAGCAAGAAGTCTGTGGAATGACTGAAGGCTTCTAATGAATTAAATATTTTCTTCCCTCTCTCTGGATCATGTAAAAATTCTTAACTTCTCATCTTTATTAAAGATTGTATTTAAGAAACTGCTTTGAGATTTTGTGGGTCTTTTTTAATGAATCAGTGACATTTACTCACTGAGTGAATATAGTGTGTCATCTCCAAATGAACATTACTGAGGGCAGTGCTAAAATGAAGCCCTTAAACCAAAAACACTATTACTAAATGTAATAGGACACATAGCTGAAATGATTACTAAATTGATTACTGAGTGATAAATTGCTTTGCAAGTAGTCAAAATACATTAACACAGAACACCAAACGTGATACAATTACATACAGTTCCAATTGTGGGTCTTTGCTGCAATTCCTACTTTTAAAATAAAATAGTTGAATTGTTGTCTTGAATTTATGATCATAAACTTTTGTCTTAAAACATCAACCGATGTTTTTTCTTTACTGAGTATCTTTTAAATAAGGTGTGAAAGACATTGAATCAAGAAGTGCCCTGAAAGGGGAACACAGCTGAATTAAACTGAGCACCTTTCTTTTCAGCTTGATTTTTTCTCAGGTCAGACCTGGGGGAAAAAAAAATCTTTATTTTCCTAAGTCCCATCAGAATTTTCCAAAATAAGTAATACATGTAGGTAAGATGTTTTTAGTAATTTCTGGAACCATCTTTTACGGTATTTCTTTCTAGAGAACAGTAAGAGTCCATTTTTTTGTTTGTTGGTTTGGTTGGTTTGGGGTTTTTTTCTATTTAAGCCTGTGTGTTAAGCAAATGTGGAAGAGATTATACCACTCACAATTTTTCTCAAAACAAACATTTTTTAACATGCCTTTTTGAGGTGTATTTATTTTTCTGGTTTGATCAAATTCAGATTTGAGATCAGTGGCTTTACTGATAATCAGGTGAATTATTGCATCACCTTCCAGTGCCATGAGCATGAAAACACTTCTATTCGCAAAAATAGCTTATGCTAAGAAGTTTTTGAGACAGAAATTATTTTCTACTTATATGAAGTTCAATTTATATAATTTTAATTCTATACAAAACATACAAATTTCATTTTTTTTCCCACACACAACTAAGAGTATGAACTACTAGTAGCAGGTAAAAGTAGTTTACATGAGAATTTATTTTGTTAAAGGACTGCTGTAGTTCTTACATAGTACCTCTACTTCAACAGAAGAGCAAGAGAGGTTGGGAAAGTTACTGGAAAAACAGTAACTTGAAAGCCAGAGGGTGTGGAAGTATCTAATTAAAGTTGGACTAATAATCTCTGCTTTTCTTATTTCCTTTGTATGAAAGAAGAGAAACCCAGCAATTATAATCTAAAATAAATTACACTCCCTGTAGCCTTTCTGGATGAAAACAGTGTGTGCTGTGCTGATACACATGAAAACATAACCTACTCCTGTTCTTTGGACATGCTCAGAAGCTGTGCTGGTAGGTTTAGGGTGGATTCAGTCCTTCATAATTATCAGAAAGCACTTACTGCCCCTGTGTTGGGTGGTGTGAATGCCAGCACACGGCTGTACAGCTCTTTCCCAGGGATTGTACCAGAGCCTGTGTAGTATATGTGTATTGCACATGAACAGAGTATGGGCGCACATCTTCCTCTCTCCTCTGTATTTTGCTCAGAGCTACGTTTGCTGCTGGATTTATTTGCTGTCATTGAATAAAACCTGAGCTCCAGCTTGTGATGTGACTACGTAGCTCCTTATAATGTGGTGCAGAAACCAGCTGAGCTTGACTCAGAAATGGCGGAAATAAAGGCTGGTTATTGACACAATTCCAGCTTGTGGAGACCATAGCTGAGAAAACACGTTGTTAAATCTGCTAATAAAAGTAAACTTCTTTCT
>JAYRBT010000001.1:51131397-51154868 GCA_036023395.1 Myiotriccus ornatus
ACCCTCTGCCAGGTGTAAAGTTCCATCTTCGATATCCTAGCTTACAGAGAGCCCAGAGCCAGCTGGGCTCCCCCACAACTTTTGTTTGTGAATTTGATTTGTTACCTCAGTTGTACTTTGGTTTTCATTGCCTGAAGGATACATGAGGCTGCAAAATACATGAGCAAATTGCAAAATCAGCTACATGAAAGTGGTAATAATAAAGGGTCTCAGCTAATTCAAAAGTCTTTTCACAGGGAAGCGGTCAGCAAAAGACATAAGTTTCCTCTCCAGTAATTGTGAAGAATGTAACAGTTAAACAATATTTGATTGTAAAAGTTAATTAGGAATTACAAAGTTCTGTATTACAGATTGAAGATTAATCACAAAGAAAAGCAAATCAAGAAATACTGAAAAAAAATTGCTATATTTTCCCTTTTTTGCTCAACACTGCAGCTCAAATAAAGGTAAGATTGTAATATTTTGGAACTCACAATAAACTTATTGGAACACTTTGCTTTAATTGATATCAGAAGAGTCACAAGCTAGATGTGGGAAAGGGAAAGCATTTCATTTTAATTTCATTCATACTCTTTTGATTATTCTAAAATGAAATTACTGTTTGTGATATACGGCACTGACACTCAAATATAGCACACTGAAGTGACATCACAGTGACCACTTTAATGTATAGTCCCTGCAAGACATACATTTGGGGAGGTTCTACACTGCTGTTATTACTCAAGAAAACATGATAAAATAAGAATTATAGTATTTATTTTCTAGCAGGTACAATTCTGGACTTCACAGTCCCTATGAGACATCTTACTTCTAAAACCGTTGCAAATAGAAATGAGAAAATGTGCCTATTTTCAGGTCTGTCTTCAAGTGTATAGCACCTTGTTTCTGCTACAGCAGTGCCAGTGGGATCTCCTCCCCTTCCCTGAGAGGCATGGTGCTGAAAGCTATACTGTCAGCTCACTGTTGTATTCTCCATGCCCATAAGCCAGCAAGCCTCAGATGAAATTGTTCCCTGAATAAGAGATTATCTCTCTTTAACAAAGTCTGATGCTGAATTTAAGTGTATTGATTTGCACAGTGGCAATAAGGCAGCTGATGGCTCAGGGTGGTGAAGCCCTGTCTTTAATGTCTTAGTCCAAGTGTGAAAGAGGGGACTAGCTTTTATTTGACTGAAAGTGTTGACCGCCATTCTGATGAAGAGTCACTCATGGATTTGCTGTGTGGAGAAGGGGAAGACAAGAAGTATTGTCAAAGTCATGGAGCTTCCCATCAACAGCACCCTCTGAGCTCCATGCTTCTTGTTGTACCATGAAAGAGGCCATGTCCTCTTCTCTTCCTCCCTCACCCATCTAGAATCTCACAAATCACATCTCTTTCCCTCCTGAAGCCTACAAAATATTGAGGCTATTTTGCTGCATTTAAGATACCTTTGGGCATGCAGTGATGAGGAAAACAACATAGTAGTAGCAGCAGCAGCAAAGGAAAATAGCTATTACCCAAGAACATCTGTTTCTCCAATTGTAAAGAAGACTAGATTATATTCTATTACAAGGACTGCACCAGCCACGCTAGATGAAATTTGCCAAATGTATCATCATCTTAAAAGAGGCAGCAACTTGACTGCTACCACTAAACAAGGTGACACAGTCCAGACAGTGCTAAAGCAGCTTCAGACAGGAGAACATAAGAGCAGAATTCTCCAGATCTACCGCTTTATGGAAAAATTTAAAATTGTGTATTTAAGACCAGTACTTAGAATGAAAGTCTGCCCCTCTGGTATTTTAGACAAAACATAATTTTATGAATTTTCATTATATCTGTGGTGACTCGTCAGAATAAACTTGGGAACCATCCTGCTATGGGAGCCCCAGCTTGGCTCATAGGGGACACACTAACTGTGATGTATGGGGAAAACCATTGTTCATGACTGCGCATGCCGCAGAGGAGCATGTGCTTGGGAGATTCTGTTAATGTGGGACACCAATCATGATGGACATATTTTTTTTCCTGATAAAGGAAGATGGATGATTACCAACTCAGATGGTAAAAGCTTTTACTCACCATACTCAGTCAGGGTCCCATGTCCTTAAGTTCCCATAACCACTGCCCATGACAATTTAGAAAACACTCACAGCACCATCCAAAGACAAACTTTGCCAAAGATCTGTAGTGAAGGAGCTGAGTTTCAGACAGCTGGATCCTGATGCAGGGAACCAGTGAAAGATTGAACAAGTCAAGAAAAGCTCCCCAAACATGGACTTCCCTAAGACTACTCAAAAATAACTGTGCTGCTATGCCAACAACATTTGATCCTATCTTAACTAGAATTTTATCCATAAAAGCCAAATGGCACCCTAAGAGATTGTCCTACCAATCATGACTTGTTCAGATGCTAAGATCACTGACTAGAGAAAGCAACAAAAGGAAAGCCCCTCCTAACTGGGAGACATTCCTTCCTCCACCTCTGCCAAAAGGAAAAAAAAAACAAAAAACAGGTCCTTTTTCAGGTCAGTAAGTCTAATTGTCGCCTGAGTGTTTCCATGTTTCCTGTTTTATCTAAACTATGTCTATCAAAGTGAAGAACAGGTTTTGAATGGGAGCATGGCACAAAGAACCAGAGCCTTCTACTGCCTTTATCTAAAGTATGGATGGTACAGGTCTCAGTTGCCTGCCTGAGATTTACATACAAGGAGGAGATCTTTGGCCTGAGTGAGTTACCTCAGTGAGATCTTGTGGGGCAGTGTATTAGCACTGAGACCTTGGAGAGAAGGGCCAAGGGACACTGGAGCTCAAGCACTGCTGGGGACTCTCTGCAGAAAACAAACACTCTTACTTTGTTCTTCTCTATCATTTCTTCATTTACTCACACATGGCTACTATGAGTAGGGCCAATGTTTTTTTTTTCTAAAATGGCACCTGTGATGAATTAAATTTAGAGGTGGGAGATGAATATGACTATAAATAGTAAATGTGTTTTCATAAAAACAGTCCTAAAAACAGAGCTAGAAGAATACTAACCTTGATTCAGAAAGCACTTACTTAAATCTCAGTAGGGTTTAATGGTACTCTGAGGGCTCTGCTGTACAAAACCATTACAAGTGGTGATGTGAATGCACAGGCATATAAAAGATTGAATGTATTCGGCTCATGAAAGCCTTCTCATCTTTTCTTGAGTTGTACTACTTTATATGAAGCAAACCTCTAAGGAGACCATTCTTTTAGGTCATTTTGTTGGCTACATTTACTTACAAGCTTTCTGTTTTACATCACTCCCTGTCCACCGTATCCTGAAAAGCAAAAATCCAAGACAGAAACTACACAAAGATCTGGGTTAGACTGAGTAATACATTCCAGAATATAGCTACAAAATTATGTATAGGATTTCAAGAAATGTGTCACATTTTCAGATCCTTGAATGCCAAGTGATATAAAGTATTCAGACGAGATTTTCTTCCTGCACATGTGGAGATTTCTTATTTCTGTAGAACCACCATATAAAAGCAACTTTTAATATAAATGAAAAGCTAATTTCATTTGAAATGCAAGCAGTGAGGGCAATTAAAAGGAAATAAATGTGTAATCAGTGAATCTAACTTTGGCCTCTCTAAAAAAATTTTTGTGGAATTGTTGAACTTACAGATCCCATTGCAACATTTAAATTTTCTTCCTCCTCCTTAAGACATTCATCATGAACTACTAAAAGTAAAGGAGCCTCTGAGTTAACTGTGTATATAAGTTAATTCCTAAGCACCTATTGCGGAATGAAAAATATGTTTTATTTCCAGTAGAATGGCTCATACCCCCTTCACTTCCATTAAAAGCTCTGAAAAGCCATAGATATTGCAAAACTGAGTAAGAGAACTCATGCAAGCAGCTCCATATTGCAGAACTATATATACACTCATACATAGTCACAGTTGTTCTTGTGTCAAGGAGAAGTCTGATCGTGCTTATATAATATGCTAGGAGAGACCCTTAGGAAGGGGAACAAAAGATTTCAGAATAGCTGTATTTCTGTTCAGTTACCTGGTGAGAAAAGCATCGGGCTGGAATTCAAGATACCATTGGGTGAGATTGGGTGAGTCACATTGCCCAGTGACTCACAGAATCAGGATTGTGAAACTGATTTTAGCTGGGTCAAGAGCTGAATACAGAAGATATACTCTTACTCTCATTCCTGCTGGGGGAAAAATGCCCAATACTGTCATTGCTGAACTTAAGGAAGAAACTGAAGACTGACCTAATTCAAGACTTAAAAGGAAGTCAATATTCACAAGTTAGAACACATTTAGGATGAAGCCATTGGACCTATTTGCACATGCATCCAAAATGCATATAGACATACTGGTGTTACTATCAAAAAAAACCAAAACAAATTTAAACCCAAAAAGAGCTCTATAAATCATATTTATTGATAGTTATCAAAATATGAAGCTTCTGTTCAGTTAAGAATGTTTCTGCTCATATGAGTCCACCTACTGAGACTAAGAAAAAATGAGAGGGGTGGCCACTTTATAAGACAGTATTTTGTTCTTCAGTGACTAAACTGTTGAGAGACTGCATACATGTACTATATGATCTGGTATTTGTACCTGCCTTCAAATTTTGAGATAATCCTGAGCTGAATCAAGACGCATGACCAGCAGGACAAAGGAGGTGATTCTGCCCTTCCACTTTGCTGTCATGAGCCCCCACCTGGAATGCTGCATCCAGCTCTTGTATCCTCAGCACAGGAAAGACATGGACCTGCTGGAGCAGGTCCAGAGGAGGGCCACCAAGATGATTAGAGGGATGGAGCACCTCTCCTATGAAAACAGACGGAGAAGAGGTGGGGTCGTTCAGAGGAGGCGGCTTCAGGATGACCTCATTGCAACCTTACAGTACTTCAAGGGGGCTTATAATAAGGAGGGAGGGTGATTTTCTTACATGAGCAGATAGTGATAGGACAGGAGGTAAGGGCTTTAAACTGAAGGAGGGTAGATTAAGGCTAGACATTAGGAAGAAATTCTTCACTGTGAGAGTGGTGAGGCACTTGAACAGGTTGTATAGAGAAGTTGTGGATGCTTCATTCCTGTGAGTATTCAAGGCCAGGCTGAAAGTGGCTTTGAGCAACCAGGTGTAGTGGAAGATGTCCCTGCCCATGGCAGAGGGACTGGAACTAGATGATCTTTTTTGTCCCTTCCAACCCAAAGCATTCTATGATTCTACCATTATATGAATTAAACAAAAAAAAAGTTTTAAAAATTTATGTGGTTACTTCATTTTTGCTTTGCTCAGTACATAGAGATTTTCAAAATTACAGAACAGATACTCATCTTATGAAATGTTTGAAACAATTTTGAATATTAAGTTAAAATGATCAGAAATAAACAGTTAATGCTAGTTTTCTATAAAAATTGTTAATGAAAGGAAGCTCTACACAAAATTAATCTCTTCTCCCAAACTATTTAGATGGTATCCGTTTCACAAGCCACCACTTTCCATAGGCAGTTATTTAGGAAAAAAATTTCAATGAAAAAAAATTTGGTTTTTTTAGGAAGAATTTGGAGGTGTGCTCAGGTACTTAGTATCACCTGTGTGAACAATATAGATATGATTAATTTCAAATAAGGCTGTATATATTTTTAAACTTTTTCTAATTGCAAGCAATTTTTTTTCCTGGATATTTAAATAAGATTGGGGCTGAAAGATCTACAAATTTTGTCCCTTAAAAGTAATTGTTTATTGTTAGATTTTTTAGCTATAAACAACAAGCAAGACAGTACCACTTCTAAAAGATGGCTTCTTCGTTATACTATGACAACTATTTTGCAGTTTTAAGTGTTCTTTCTTAAAAAAAAAAAAGGTGAAATAGTATTTATTGTCTATAAATGGCAAAAGTAACACCACCCAGTTACTACTACTACAGTGTTTATTATACAGTTCCCTGCTATAATTCTTTTACAGTCTCTGTCTTGTAAGTAACTGTTGGAAATATTTTACATATATATTGTCTTTCAGTTCTTAATTTTCTTACCACATACTAAAAGTACTATGAAAAATCCAAATTACAGACTCATAGAATCATTAAGGATGGAAAAGACCTCTAAGATCATTGAGTTCAACCATTAACTCAGCATGGGTTCTGACTCTTCTTTTTGGTATTTTTTTCTTGTTACAGTCAGCTAAGTGAAATGTACAGTCCAATCATACTCATCTGCAAATTTTATGTCCCTTTATAAAGTACAGTAATTTTTTCCATGGCCGTAGTTATTATCGACACCTTGCAAATGCATAATCTGATGATGAGAATGAGAAACAGCCTCATTTCCTGTAACATAAGCAGTCCATTTCAGGAAGGATGACTTACTCCATGTTCTTCCACTGCCATGACTCCTACTGTTTTGTCCTGCCCTCTTCTTCCCTTTTTTCTTTTAGTCATAGCATTAACATTTATGATGAGTATAAACAGACCATATTTGGCAATTGCAAGATCTAGATGCCTTGCTTGGAAATATATCTCCAGTGTCTGCCTTTGCGGTTTGCTCCTTCATTAGATACGCTTCTAGCAGTGCTGATGGAGCAGAGAGGTCTGTCTTGTCTGGCTCATAGGAATTCTTCCCCTGTTTCTCTGTGACTCACTCTTGATTCTCATAAACAAGATAATAATTTCTGTTGATAATTACCTCCAAAATGTATGTGTAAATACTTTTTCATCCCAAGTAGCCTTAAAATAAAACGATACTTACTTTTAATTTTACACCAATGAATAATTAAAATTTTGGATGTCTATTTCTTTATTCATAGTCGTAAAATTAGATAAGATGTAACCAATCACTGTCTAATCCCTTTTTTATAATGTGTTTTTGTTAATAATAACAGTGCCATTAGAAAATGTGTTTCTTCAGGATAAACAACATCTGCTTTGGACACCTGCAGGTAAGTACAGTGACTTCAAGAAGAAAAGGAAGAAACTGGTTAATGAGAAGTGAGACCTCTTAATTGCAGAGACATTAAGACATAATGTGAAGAGTGTGCTTTTTGAACTAGTAGAATGAGTTTAGAGGAGCTAAGCCTCGATCTGTTGGGTTTGCATGGCAAGGTTTTCATGGGGGTGAGGGTGGACTTCAGGAGTGGCTTCTGTGAGAAGATACCAGAAGCTTTCCCCATGTCCAATACAGCCAATGCCAGCCAGTCTCAAGGTGGACCCACTGTTGGCCAAGGCCCAGCTCATCATCGACAGTGATAGCGCTTCCATGAGAACACAATGAAGAAGGGGAAGAACTGCTGCATCACAGCAGCTAGAGAGAGGAGTGAGAAAATGCGACAGAAACGTCCCTGCAGACACCTCCAGTGAAGAAGGAGGGGGGAGGTGCTCCAGGTGCCAGAGCAAAGATTCCCCTGCAGCCTGTGGCCTGGACCAGATGATAACAGACACAGCAACCTTCAAGCCCAGAACTCCGGAGGAACTCCAAGGACTGTACATGCTGCGAAGAAGATGAAGATGAGAACAAAGAGGTCCCAAACACCCCCCAGACCCAATTCCTGAAGGGACGTGTCAGGGGGCAGAACGGGGCAGAAACGGGGGTGGACAAATTGGGATTGGATGGACCTTGTTATAAAATCACAGAACCACTGCCTGAGGGTGTGCGTGTGGTATGTATTCCTCTAGGCCTACGGACTCTGAAGGATCTGCTCTCTTCATCATCTCCTACACTAAACTGGCCTGGAGTCTTTTTCTCTGCGGTCTTTTAGGCAAGAATGATGAAGAAGGTTGTCCCCCTGCATCCCATGGGAGTCAATGAGGGAGCAGAGACCCATCTGTAGCCTATGGAGGACCCCACACCAGAGAAGATGGATGTGCCCAAAGGAGGCTGTGACCCTGGAGGAAACCTGTGCTGGAGCAGTCTGTTCCTGAAGAACTATCCCCCATGGAAGGGACCCACACTACAGTAGTACATGAAGGACTGAAGCCTGTGGTATGGATGCAAACAAAACAATGCAGGCTGAGCCTTTTTCTTTCTGAAAGAGTAGCACAAATGTGTGATGCCCCATGGGTTTGGGTAGAGAAGTGTTGTCAGAGTGTGTGATCTATGTCAATACCATCAACATTACTCTGGTGAAAATCAGAATTGTCCTAGCCCATGGCTGGGTTATGTTTCTGTCAGTGCCAACTGAAGGGAACTTGACTATGAATGCATCTCAACAGTGCAATAATATAAATTCTATTTTTGTCAGGTAGATGTGAGAGAAATGAGATTAAATGATGACTCCTTTTCCCAACAGGCAAAATGGAAAACCAACTGAACTGTTAACTTTTTGTTAAAGAATCTCTTATTTTCTTGGCTGTCTTGAAGAGAAACACGTACACTTAAAATATACCCTTCAAGTCTGAAGAAAAAGCGGGATTGTAACTTTGTGATACATGTAATTAGCGAGCAAAAGACAGAAAATAACAATGGATTCTACATGGCTCAGTGAGTAGTCTCTCTCCTCTTATTTTCAGTATTATATGACTCAGTAAATTCCTATTCTCTCAAATTCTACAGTTCCACAGCCTGAGATACATTTTTAACAAACTCAGAATGACAAGAACAGCTGGACAGAGAGTCATTAGAGTTGCAAAACCAGTGAAAGTTCAAGTGAATAGTGGAAGTTCTTCTACAATTTGCATTAAATCCATATGCTACAGTTAGTAATAAGCAGAATTTTAACACGTGTACAGGAACTCTGTATTTCTACATTTCTACAAGATAATGATTCAGGTTTTTCAGAGCTGTTTGATCTTTATTTCAATTAGAAGAATAGCAGATATGCTCCCAGCATTGAAATACACTGCTGTAAACAAACTAGAAGATAATTTACAAATCTTCCTTTCTTGTCTATGCCTAAATAAGTCATGACCAGTCATATTCCCACGTGCCTTAAGTACCTCTGCCAAGTTGGCTTGAGGGAAAAAAAAAGTACTCTGTAACTCTTCTTTTATAAAAAGGGACAAGGCAAACAATTTGGACTTATGGTTCCCAAAAGATAAGATGAATTTTCTCTAATTACTATGCCACTTCCTGTCAAACAAAATTTGCTTCACTCATACTAATGCAAATATATGCGTGTCTGTAGTTTCAGAGTGGCACAAAGGACTGCATTTCTAGGCTACTTATCTCAAAAAAAGGAGCCAGTAGCACCAAAAAACATTCAGACAAGGGCAGCAGAATGATTAAACACAAGACCTCCCAGAAGTCGTATGATAAAGTAAGACACAAACCTTCACTCTGTAAAAAAATTACAGATGGAAGGTGTAATATGGATCTGTGTAATTAGTACAGGACAGACACAGCTTAATTGTCCACTGGCTTTTCAGGTGTGAGATCCAGAACCAATCAAACAAAGGCAGAGAGAGTCAGGTTCAAGAAAAAAAGAGCTGATGAGTCTTCAGGCAGTTACTTGAGGAATTCATTGCTGAAGGATTTCGAAGATGCTAAAATTATCTATTGGTTACACAGAAGATTGGATGAATTTATGAAATGAAAACCCAGAGAGGATTCCAAAACACAGAGAAACTGCATCTCGCAAAGAAAGACCGTGCACTAAAACTGGAGTCTGGGAGAGTACTACAAAAAACAATGGTATATAATGGTAGTCTGTTACGGTACTTCTGTCTATAAACAGACATTTTGCCACTGTTAAACACATGCTATTAAGCTTAAAAAAATTTAGATGCAGGCAGTAAAGCTGTGATTGTATTCAAATCAGTTGAAAAATTTCCAATCATGTCAAAATTACTTATTTTCTTCACATAAATTATTATCTATTTTCTAGGTTGTAATCCACTACAGTTTACAAGTTCATTGTGTTACTTTGCACAGGTAATGCATACCCTGGACTCAGGAAATCAACACTTACATCTAGAGAAAGTAATAATACAATTTTTGCAATAGTTTGAAAGAGACAAATTATCAAGATTAGTTGACACTTCAAAAGGTAATCTTTCGATTGTTTTTATTCAAAAAAAATTGATTGTTTTTATTGCCCATCTTCATCTATCTGTTCAAGTAGAGTATATTCATTTTCAGAGATCTGTTCTAACTATTTCTTTGTTTGGAGCCTCTCCTACTTGACTGCCAAGACACCGACTAGTTCTTGGCCTGTGTTGCTTCTTATTCAACAGCTAGAGAATATTAAATATGATTATGAATTTTATATACCCAAATGCATGATACATTTGATTCATAAAAGCTGCCAGGACTGCTGTAGTTCAGCAATTACATCGACAATACTACATAGCTGACTTTGGTGTCACACAGTTAATGTTATTTAAGGCTCCAGTGGTATTATCGTATTTTGTTTTCTTTGTGTTTTCCCAGGAAATTTTAAGCACATTCTCATCCACCCTTTGGTTTCTTTCATGTGAAGTCTCCAAAACTGTATATGGTAAAATGCTCCATCCTCTACTGCCAACACTCCAGTAAGCCAGTTTGTCCCACCTCTCATAGTGTCTGTCAACCTCGACTGTTGCTAAAATACCCAAGACATTACAACTATACAGTAGCTGAAGTAATATCACAGAGGAAGTCAGTAGCAAAGCAAAGTTTGACTTAGTTAGGTAGGCTGGGGTTAAGGAAATGATAAATAAATTCATTATTATAGGATTTTTGTTTAAATGTGCCAAGGAGTATAGGTCAGAAAGCAATGCAGAATTAATATGCGCCTAAGTACAACTACACTACAAATGCAACCCAATAGCTCAAGTTATTGTATAGCCTAAAACCTAGCGTTTCTCAAATTACTACTACCCCTTTCAGTCATCAGCACTAGAAAATGACAGAGCAAGTGATTTTTGTAACTTTTTGACTCACTGTGATCTAGCTTTATTGTACCATTCAATCTTTTAATCTTCTACTTCCAGTCATCTCTTTCCCCATCAGCAAACCACAGTTTTATCTACTCTTAAAACCTCTTTGTAATCTCTTCAATATTTGTCTATTCCCCAGTGTGCTTCCTCCTAGTCTGTGTGTTTTCCTTGAACAGCTTCTCAGTCTTTTGAAATTGAACAGCTATTAAACCTTCTTTCAAAATAGTGTTAATTACTACTGCTTTCTGTTCCGAACTCTAATCCAGTTTACACCTCTAATCCTGTAGCAACTTCTTTCCTTTTTTTTTTTATTTTTTTTTTTTAATAAAACTTGAAATAGACATTTTGGAAATGAACTCTCCTTGTTTTCAGAATTATAGGAAACTTGGGGATGCCTGTACTTATCTGTTTTACTTCAATCATGTTTCTGACCACTACTAAAGACCCGAAAAGCAGCAAAGGAAAATGGGAGAGATGAGGCTTGCACTTGTCAGCAGTCCAGAGATATTAAGCTATGAATATTTAGGATCACTCACTCAATAATGGACTTTCTGAGGTTGTTGCAGCCTCTTGTATACCTGAAGACAATGATTTGCCCTGGAAGAGGACTATTCAGTTTCACTGCATTGGCATTCAAGGCCTAGACAGCTGAAGGAGGAATCCCATTACCCTCAGGTTTGTCTGTGTTCTAGCACTTGGACAGACCTTGTGTAGTTTGGGGTTTTTTGTATACTGAAATAATTATGATTATTAAAAATTGAATATATGCTTATAAAACAACAAGGAGATAAGAGGCTGTTTAAGGGAAAAACTGTGAAAACATGTCTGTGAAAATCTATCACCCAATCCATGAAGAAAAGAGCCTGCTTTATGGACCTCAGAAAAAAACAGACTTTTATCTGTTCTTCAGAACAGGTGCTACTGACTTCACTCAAGCTGGCAAATCTATTTTGTGTACAGCTTTTGGCTATTATCTTCATTTCTGACCTGGCAATCCAAGTCAAATCCTTGTATTTTATTAGTAGCACTTAGAACTTACCTTTATTTGATCTGGGA
Source organism: Myiotriccus ornatus (assembly GCA_036023395.1). NCBI lineage: Eukaryota > Metazoa > Chordata > Aves > Passeriformes > Tyrannidae > Myiotriccus > Myiotriccus ornatus. The sequence continues at coordinate 51,143,285 of JAYRBT010000001.1, forward strand.
AGCTACCGGTTTCACTGCTTAAGTTACCAGCTAGCACTGAAAGGCAGTGGATAAGTTATCTCCAGATGATAGACATTGATGATTTATGATTCAGGCTTTGATAATATACACCATTTACACTTTTTTCATTGTGTCTGTATCCTCCTCCTCTATTCTTACAACAGTTCTTACACTTAAGTGCTGGAGATCACAAAAGACAATCAGCTCCAAGGCTTCTGCTGCTGCAATGACCCTTTGTAAAACCTCCACGAGGATCCTGAAGGATCATATCACAGATTCATAGAAAGGTTTGGGTTGGAAGGGACTTTAAAGGTCATCTAGTTCCAATCCCTCTGCCATAAGCAGGGATGCCAACCACTAGCTCAGCTTGCTCAAAACCCCATCCAACCTGGCCTTGAACATTCCCAGGGATGGGGCAGCCACACCTTCTCTGGACTACCTTTTCAATTCATATTACGAAACTTTGGTCTCTACACTCAAAAGCAGATTTCTGAGGAAGTTTTGAAGCAGTGTAGCACAAGAGTATCCTGCCTTCTTTCAGAAGTTTTCCCTGACAGCTGCCATGTGCAGTTCATCTAAGGATCAAACAGTTCAAAATGTTTTTGTTAGACTTACACGAATCTGAATAATAAACTGCTGTGTTTTTCATTGGATGAGTTATTATTTCTACATAAAAGTCTACTAAAAAAATTTCCTTCTGGACAACAAACAAAGTGAATATGGATTCAGTGAATAATGGATCAGTCCTGGTCAAGCAGTATTTGCTACTGAACTTAAGAAAAAAATTCTTATGTAGGAGCTCTATCTAAGTTTGCACAGTGTTAGTGCTGTCAGCTCTATGGCCAGAAATTGCTGGCTTTCAAGAAGCCTCCACCTTCAATGAGTCTCTAAACACACAAGGAAAGGAACTGCCTACAAATTTTCCATGTCCTGGTTGCCATTAAGTTAAATTCACAGCTCTTCTCTGTTTGGGGTGGCAAAGAAGCCATACCTGGCCAAGAGCTGGACTCAGTCACATAGTGTTTAACTCACATAAGCAAGTGCAGAGAGAGGCAAATATTCACAGCCAACAGGATACAAATATCACTCTGCAGTACACACACAATATAGACACTTTAATAGGCTGTATTCCTAATCTCTGGGTAGCTCTTCTCTTTCACTCACTAGAGCAAAAATTAACCTTTCATGTGTCTCAGTCACACAGTGCACATAAATATCTCTCTATATATGTAAATATACATGGGTTCTTCTGCTACGTGTGTATATAAAGCCGTGCACTACTTGTATGTATGCACAAACCTGTAAGTATCTATAAGCATATTTTGGCACAGAATACAATTGGGGCATCCATAAATACGGAAACCATTCATATTATGGATGCAGACACTATTATTACCTTCAAAATTATCAAAATATAAACAGAATTATCTGCCTTTCCTATTAAACCTGGTAGTGGAATACCCACACTGGAAACTACTACTGCAGTGTTTTGAGCTACTGCTCAGAAGAATTATTGAAATGTCACAAGATTTTAAGCAAAATTGAGGAAACTGAACATAAAATTTGATCATTCCTTCATAACAAAACAACCTGTTTTCATGGTTGACATAAGTAGATAAAATGTTGAAACTATTTTACCTTAGATTCAATAAAGAATATGTGATCTATTAGAAGTATTAATAGCAGCTTGAACACATTTAATATATCATGGTATAGTAGAGTTTTGCTTATAATAGAGATTTCAAGACTGTTTTCATTCGATGTGCTATACCCTTGAAATGGCAATCAGTTTTCTGGTAATTCTATAAAAAAACTGTTCAGAATGGCTCCTGAATGTTTTACAAGCTATTAAAAAGGAAATTTGATTTAAAAATTGCACGTGTCATTTCCTACTTGATTGTCACCTAAAAGCAAACTTCCCAGCAACAGAAAGAAGAAGGAATTCTTATAATCAGATGCAGAGAGATTTTAGTTCTCATCAACTACAGCAGTATACTTAAAAGAAAGATTCACTGCTTCCTTCCATGAAGATTCAATATATGAGCCTGTACACTGCAACGGAAAAAAGTACTTAGACAGGGAACGGAGAAAATTGTGTATTACACAGGACAGATGCAGGTTGCAACCATGGCAACGATGGCAAATGTTTTAGGACTATATATTTTTCTAAAACACTCAAGACTGGCAAGATTTTGGATTACATTCTCCACAACTTGTAATTGCACTGACTGCATCAGAGTGGAGAAGTAGACACAATATATTTTTCATAAACTGCTAAATTATTGAGAAGAAACAAGAAGCTGCCAGAGCATTATAATTCACTTGAAAGCAAGGGGACAAATTTTCAAAATTACATTTTCCATGTGAACCAACACATGTATGATTGATGAGAAGGCATAATTGTTTCATTTTGTATTTTGTAAAATTTCATATAAGGGTGTTAGAATTTCAAATTACTTTGACCATTACTATAACTGTAAATTCATCTGTGATCTTCGTATTTCTCTAACACCAAAGAACACATACAGCAGCAACCTACAACAAATATATAAATATTCAGGAAAATGTCTCATACTAAGAAGAGGAACAAAGCCAACGCTTAACAAGAAACATCCTCTGAAGCTCTGCTTTCAGTAGAACACCAAAGCTTCTTTATGCTTGAATACTTTCTTGAATTAAGGTTAAATTAGAAAACACAGATAGAATCTTATTTCTTAAAATGAATTCCATCATGCGCTGACCATAAAGCTCTGCTATTATGAGTTGTTGATTGGTTTAGGTAATTTTTATTGTAGACTTTCTTTTTCATAGGTTTAAGTAAAGTGTGAAAATAACAGTAAATAGACAATTAGGCAAGAATTAGGAAAGAAAATACTAACGGAGTAAGAAAACTAAAATGCCATTTTGCCCCATTATATTGTCTACCAAACCACTATGTTTCCAGAAGAAAATCAAGCCTTTAAATATGTCTATTACTTAACTGTCAGGGGGAGTATGATGGGCACAAGCTGACCTATTTGAATGCACTAGTGTCTCTCAGTTGTCATGGTCTTCATTGACGCTTATTTACGTGACTGCTTTGAAATGAAAAGGCCTCTTGTTTTGTCCGTTCTATCCTCCTCGAAGTCATCCTCATGCCTTTGCTATCTTGCCCAAGTCAGCAAACCCTGGTTTTAAGAGAAGCCTGGTTGTATATTATCACTGGAAAGAATTATTAATCAGCAATGACTCTTCCTGAAAATAAGGACCCTGACATGTGGGATTCGGGTAGCACAATTTACTCAGGATGACTGAGATGATTTCTCAGGATGACTGAGAAATCCTTCTTTGATCCTAACCCATCCCTATAAATCCAGCTTATGCAGTCAGTTAGTTCAGTCAGTCAGTGCAGCTCTGAGCCTAGACTGGTGCCTGACCAATGAAATGCAACCCAGCTCTCTGAGCATTCCCTGCTTCCCTCCCCTGAGGGCAAAATCACACTCAAAAGAAGGATGTTTCAAATCTCTGCTCCACCTGCTTGCTTTAAGTATTGTGAAAGAAGAAAATTTTAAGTAAAAAAAAAAGTTATGTGAAAGTTTAGTTCTAGGTAAAGACATTGCAGCAAAATAAATGTAATCATCTCAAATCACATCAGTACTTGGTAACACTGGCATCAGTGCATAAACAAATATGCACAAAGTTAATATCACTAAGTTAAACAATCATTAATAAAACATTTTTATGTAATGGGCAGACAAAAATATTATTTTTCAATTGCTCTGCACTGACCTTGATGTCTTTTACAAGAAAATACAAGAGTAGTTACAGCCCAGGAATCAGTGCAGATACCTACCTATGCCATCAATTTACGTGATCTCTGTGCCATAGGTACCAGGTTACTTAGTAGTTTTGAAATATTACTACAGCACATTCTTCATATTAGACTTAGGAAGCTTTATTAATCACTACGTGACACGATAAAGTACTTCAATTTAAAACATTTGAAAAAAAAAGGAGAGACACATATTCGATAGGATAGGAATCCAAAACACTGACAGCCAAAGCTGGTTTGTCATCCCAATTTTCCTCATTACAAATAGGAGAAAATGCACCCCCTGCAGAGGGCAATTAATTTTCTTCAAGATAGGTCATATGAATCACCCTCTGAAGTTACCAAGTTCTTTCTAAAGCCTATACAGACTCACAGGTTTGATGTTACAGTGTCTAGATGAATTCAAAGACAAGCAGTTAGTTACTGCCTTTTGAATGACAGTTTTGTAGCTAAGAAGCTTAAGGCAAATTAGCCAACTGTTCGGTAGGCAAGTTGGTTTTGGTTTTATTTACCAAAATTCCTTATGTAGGGAGTCTGCTAGCTAGTTAATGCCTCTATAGAGAAAGCATATGTTTTTGAAACTGATGGTGTTGCAGGTATAAATGTACTGTAGAACACACCAAATTTGAAAAACAATCTCACTATGCCAGCATAAAAAAGTCCAAGTGATTGACTGCAGCTCTCACCAGTTTCATTGATTACCATCAAAAATGAAAGTCCAGTATCTCTCCCAATCTAAAAAAATGCTGTCAGTATAAGCAAAACACAAATGGGATATTTTAGTTTTTTCCAGTGGAAGATAGGCAGGATCCATGCAGCAATCAGTGCTGAAGCACAGCTGAAGGATGGATTATGAAATGTTTAATAATGATGAACATTTCAACATGAACAGCAGTTAAAACAATGTCATCATTGAGAGATAATTTCTGTTGTAATGATGTGTTCGGTAGACCAAGCTACACTGTGGCATTGGCAATGCTGAGAGCATTTGAAGAGAATCTGTGTTTGCTTTCCCTTGCTCCACAGATGCAATGTGTTCTCTCCAGAAAAGAGACACCTTGCACTAGCAGGAGGCAGGATGTGAGCACCCAGAACTGTATGTTCTTCTTTTGCAGCAGTCCAGCTAACACTCCCATTTTCCTTGGCACAGCCTGAAGCTGTATTTCAGCTACCCGATGCAGCCACAAACTCTTCAAAACTGTGAGGACAACGAGATATTTAAATTATATTGCAGCCATCTGTTGTTGTTACAATATCTACATCAATATCATGAAAGTCAGTAGGACCTTAAGAGATCTTAGAGAAAACCATGTCTATTTATTGTGTTCTCTGAAAATGGTTATTTGTGGGGGGAGAGGGGGTTGATACCACTAGGGTAAGGTTCCTCTTGCCTTCCATCAGCTTGTGAAATCAAATAACAATCAGCAAAAACAAATACCTGATTCTTTCCATTCTATGTCAGGTATAAATTGGATGGATTAGGTTGTTCACTAGAGGTTGCTGCCTCTCTTTAGTGACTATACAAGGAATGTAAGTGACTGGTGTTTATAGCTACAGTCAAAATTGTGGGGGCTAGGTGAAAAATAAACAACAGACCTTTGCTGCAAAAATCCTTTTTTTGTCATAAAAAATGTTTTTTATTTAAATTACTATATACAAATGTACTGGGGGTAGTCTTAAATCAGAGGTAATATGATCCTCTTTTTCTGCTACAATCCCATTGTTCATTCCTTTACTCAAAAAAGTAAATTGGCCTGTTTTACTTTTTATAATGGGAAGGACAGTAGCAAATCAATGCATGGAATAAAATATTTATTGACAAGATGAACTACATTTAATTACATCAATTTTTAGGAAGAAAAAATATAGAAGGCAATATAATTTTCATTTAATGTAAACTTAGTGCTCTGTTATCTTAGTCCAGTACTCTCAGGTCTGACACCAAACTGCTACTCTCCTAAAAACATCTGTATGGTAGGGAATGTTACAGATATCATCTTCAAAATAGTAGCTTTTAGTATTCTTCACTTGATTTAGAGCACCACAGAAGGAACACAGGCAAAGGTTTGTCCATTAATTTAATGAACACAGGACAGTATTGATTTCCTAGGACTGCTAACTTCACCTGATGTGAGTGGGTACTCTGATTATAAGATGGTAAAGGGAGAAAAAGGGAGAAATTTGAATTCCCAGTCAATTTCATGCGAAGTCTACTACAGTAAGGTCCTTACCAGCAGAATGCCTATATCACTTCATAAGGAGTAAGCAAAGCTCTCAGGCCAGGCAAACTTCTCTACAGAGCTGTATTAATGCTCCTCTCATGCTTTATGACCCGGGTTAATAATCATCCCCACTACTTGGCCATCACTGAGAAATTTCCTGGGCTCTTTGGCAGCAGCTACCTCTCTCTCGTAGACATGAGAACCAGATACCTGAGCTGAAAAGTGACAAAACTTTTAAGTAGTTATTGACAGTTTGCATAGGACTCTATGTTTTGAATAATTCTGTGTAAGTAAGCTGGATTGCAGTGGTGGCAGCTGGCAAACTTACAGAAGGGTACGTCCAACAGGCAGTTCTGAGTTCATGCCATTTACAGATTGTTAGCATAGCACCTTGGAGCATGTGCATGTTTATAAGTATGCACGTTTTGGTTTGTTCTGGGGTTTTTTTTTCGAACGTACATTTTAGCCTGATGATTGCAACCATTTGTCCTGGATCTACTGACCACTATGCTTATTCAACCTTTATGATGTACTACCACAGCCTGCTCTGCACAGCAGGGATTCAGCTAATCTAACTTAAGAAGAAAGGTTCCTTGTCTTGGCTCTTGCTGCATAGTTAACAAAGGCACCTCTAGAGGATGCTTGTTCTGCTATAAAGGAGACAACAAAATACAGAGGATGGTTTACTCTCTGCTTCTGCCACCTTTCTCTTCCTAAGAAAGGAACAGAAATACTACAGGTTCACCTTAGTAGCTTAAAAATAGTTATTTCATGTCAGTTCAGGCTTATCACATATGTAGCCACAAAAGGATAGCCTGTATGCTACAAGACCTACATGACACTGATGTCCTCCTACGGTGCCATCTCTAAATCAACTGAACTGCACTTTGCATGACTAGCTGGCACAAGGACTGAGGAGCCTAGTAGCTGTTTTTCCACTACAGCCTTAGGTGTGAATGCAAGTAGAATAAGATTTATTATTCTCTGATCCAAGTAAGGATGTATTTGTAGTCCTTAAAACTGGTATCAGAAGAAATCACTTCAAAAATCAAATCAAAACAAATCAAAACAAAAAGATCTTGTGTATCCTGGAAAACCAGCGTGTACTGAGCTAGGACCGGAAGAGCTTAGGAACACCACCACATGGCTTGGCTGCTCAGTGACTGTCCATGCAGCAGTGGTGGGATGGGGGCCTTTGTCTCCTGGGCAAAGGTTGATTGCTCCTCAGAAATTTTCAATGATATAGGGAAAGTATCTACAGAAGAATCCAACAACCCCTGCCTCAGAAAAGCACAGTGAAAAATCTTTCTCCATCTACTGTTACCCTTTCTACCCATCAAATAATATACCAGATAATATTGCTATAATATTCAAATGGTTCATCTGACAGGCACAGGTATGCCAGAAGCTTTCGAGATGAATGTATTGAGCACAAACTCAGTGACCAAGCAATTGCAGAAGCTGTCACAGACTTCAGAGATTAGGTTTGACCAGTCCATAATCATAGACAGATCTAAAATTTACTCAAATTCAAGGAAGTTTTCCTGTCCCACTTCAGCCCACATTTGCTGAAAAATAGCTTAGCTGTAAAAAGCCTTATTTTTTATCCAAGGTTCTTTTCAGTTTTTGTCTCACACTAGTCACGATCTAAATTAGAAATATGTGGTTGTAAAACATGAGAGGAAATACTTCGAGAATTTAAACCAAAAAAAGAAGTTTGAAGGGAAAAAAGAAAAAAAAAAAACAAAACTGGAAAAACCCAACCCACAACTCCAAGAAGAACATGATACAACAGATAACTCATTTACTTGTTCATTTTGTCTTCATGGCACACTGGAAAACTTTTAATTCACTGCGCAATGAAATTATGTCTTATTTTCAATTGTTCCTCTCGACAGTCTCAAATTCTATTTGATTGAATGATAAAGCACCTATGAAGCATTTATGCATAAGTATCTGTTACAGAAAGAAGATTTAATTTCCTCAGCCTTTCTCTTTACTGACTACATAAAACTATATTAATTAATATAATTTTAGTCAGATGATTTTTCTTTTTTTCACAGCAACAAATCCCAGTGGATGTGAGAATCCTGGCAACATTGTTGCTAGTGTTATACTAACAATATGCTACACTACCTAAAGTAGTTTCAGTGTAGTAAAGTAAGGGCAAGTTTGGCCTCTGGATTCAGGACTTCTAAAACAGGTGGTTTCTGAGATTTTGTTTGTTGTCACAAAACATGGTGATGGAAGACTGATTTATACACAAAGTTTTACGTTCAACCTTCTTTCAGTAATTAAAAATATAATTGAGAAAGTAACCAGAATATAACCCACCACTACTTAAAACTAAACAGAAAAAGTAATGATAAATCTGATACTCATAAAACCATTAAGTTTCTGAATAGAACAATGCTTCATCTATTCTTGTCTGCTCTTTCTTAAAACAAGTCTTCTTCCTGCTTCTATATTGCCTTTCTGTAAGAAAGTTTTGGTGACGTAGTCATTATTTTCAATATTAATTCAGTCCCTTTAGCACTAATTACCAGCATCACCAGCGGCAGGCAGAGATGCCACACAGGATTTTCCCTCTCGATTCCTCTTCACTCCAGTGAATCAAATCCCAGAAAAAGCTGACATGGGGACCGGCATGGGGACAAGTCTCAGGAACTGGGAGAAGCAGTCATGCTCCTTTTCCCTTGTCATTTAACTCAGTCAACATATACACACAAATGCAAAGGTGAAAGTTAATCCCTTAACAGTTTTCTCTGTGTCTATCCTTTAACATATAGTTGGTGGGCTTTCCACACTGCAGTAATGCAATTCTGCTCTCACCTCATTGCTTGGAACCCAGCATTTTGAGGAGATAAGCACAGATATCTCAGAAAGATAATCAAAATCATATGAGATCTGTAGTGACCTCAATTGACTTAAATTTCAGTTAGCAGTATTTGGCTCTAAATAACATGAGATAAGAAGAAATGGAATTTTTTTCTGGAGCTATTTTAAGGGCAATGACTACTATACATAGAGTCAGAGTAAGTGGCTGAAGTTAAATTTAAAAGACAGACATATTTTTGTTTTGATGTTTCCAAATAGTCTCATCTAACAAGGCTGAACAGCTGATGAAAACCAGGAAAAAAAATAGTAAAGAACTCAATCCCTATACAAACAAAACCAAGATGTTTCACTGTAGAAGGCAACACCAAAGGAAAACCAAACCGTGTGGTTTCAGCTAATTTAACATAAAAGGAAAAGTTCATTTCTGAGTCTTGCTTGAAAAAGGGACGTAAACTCAGGTCTTCTGTAAATCCAGAATTTCTGCTATTCTAAGACAAGCAGTCTCATTCTGATGCCTGCCTTCTCTGACTGTACATAAAACTCTCGCTTATGTGAATGAGGTTACATTAATGGAAAATTCAGTATGCTTGCACAGATAACCCTGCTAAGCTATCCAGGTCTGGGCTTTGGAGCAAGTAACGTAAACACTGAAACATTCTATGTCACTGCAGTACAATTAGATTTGAAATTTCAAGCAGACTGGACTTAGAGGTGCAGTAATGTTGATGTTTACTTTAGTGTGTAGAAGTTAAACTATTTCCCATTATGTCTCTACTTAATTTTATAGAAAATCTCTATGTGCACTGTTTCTTATAAAGAGAAATATGTCTTTCTCAGATTAAAACAAGATGCAATATGTTACTGTTTTCTTTTTTTGAGGAGTACCCATTTGCTGTAACAAAAACACAGACTAGAAAGTGTTTTTATTTACTTCCACCCAAAAGGTGTTGTAGCATTGGAAGAGCCATCTCACAAGTCATGCTTAGAGAAATATAAAATTCGGTTGCCATGCTAACAGGAAATCACTCAGCTGAGTCCAGTAAAACAAAAGTCCATAAATGACATCTCCTCGTAAAAACAGGGAAATATTAGATTAACAAGGCTGCAGGTTTTGCCAGCTGCAGACAATTTCGCAGATGCATCTCTTTGTAAAGGGGTGAATTTCTGCCGGCATTTAAACCTCCAGAGCATCAGCTGCTTCTTCCCAACAGGACCATGGCTTATGTCCCATCTCCTCAAGAGTCAGGACCTTGCAGGTGTAAACTCCACGCGGGGATGAACCCCACCAGCCCCTTCCTGTGCTCCGTGAGCCGTCCCACGGCCCAATTCATCCTACTCTACTCCAGCCACCTGCATCCCACCGTCCTCCAGGTCCCTCCGGGACGGCTTCCTGACAGGACCCCTGACAGAACCCCTCTCCGGAGGGTCCCCGCACACTGCGCCGGCGGCGAGCGAGGTCCCCTCGCGGGGGCACCTCTGCGGGGACACCCCAGCTGGGGCCGCCGGTCCCGGGGGAAAGCAGCGGCAGCCCCGCTGCACCCCGGCTCCGCGCCGGCATCGCGGGGAGCACCGCGGCGCGGCTCCCGCACCCCACCCGTGTGCGTGACATGTGAACCGCTCCGGCGCTGCCGGGGGCCGCGGTGCGCTCAGCGCCGTCTGGGCCCGCGGGAGCCACGGGGGCGAGGCCGGGCCGGCGGGACTCCCACCTACAGCCACCCACGCCCGTGCCGGGAGCAGGGGGCAGATGCGGAGCCTCCTCCGCCCCCGCGGAGCGGCCCCCGCCCGCTCCCTGCGACTCTCGGGCGCTCCGCTATCCTGCAGGTGTCATCCAGTGACCGATGGATGCTGCTTCCCACGGCAGAGGCTGCTAGGGAAAAACACATTTATTACATACAAGAGAAAGAAAGAGATCCTAATGGTCCTCTGGACTGCCACCAAGGGCGTTCACGATGTCGTTTTACGCTGCTTGCGTTGGCGCAAAAAGTTACCTCAGACAGTCCTAGAGACTTTTTTTTTTTTTTGGTAAGAGGAACAAAAACGTAATCAAAAGCTCAGAAAGAGAATAGATCAAAGGAACAAAGTTGACGGGAACTTACTTGGTTTAGGTGTTCGCGCTGACAGCCGGCATCTTCCGTCAGCAGTTTTAACAGGTCACATTTTCCCATGGAAGTTGTACCCTTTTCAATCCCGTTTGCAAATTAAATCCTTTTAGAAGATTTCTGTTTTATTTCACTGGCTGTCGTCCATCTCATCCACTATCCCCGTTTTTTACTTTATTTTCTCCATGTTTGCCATACATGCAGGCACTCTCGGACGCACGCCCACGAGTCAGCGGGTGCCCATCACCTCCGGCCGGGGGAACCGCGCCTGCCGCCGGGCTCCGCTGCAACAGATGAGGAGCAGGTTCTTCCCCGGCTGCTTAGTGCGGCGTCTCCTCGTTCCCTCGGGGAGCCTCATGCCGGCTGTAAAAAGTAACAGCTCCTCCCGATGCGGCGGTCCCCTCCGGAGCGCAGCGCGGCGGGGGAAGAAAAGACACCGAAATACCGGCAGAAGGAGCGCAGAGGGGCACACGCCGCGGTTCTCCGTCCTCGCCGCCGCTGCTCCCTCCTCGGCCGGCAGCAAGCTCTGCCTCAGCGGGCGCCCCTCCGCCCGCCCGCCCCCGCCGCGCTGCCCCCCGCGGCCGCGCCGCTCCCCTCGCCCGCCGCGCCCGCAC
>JAYRBT010000001.1:51159438-51174371 GCA_036023395.1 Myiotriccus ornatus
GAATTCATATCTGTTAATTTTACTGACATGCTACAAGCTCTTTCCCCTTTCTTCTCCTAGCCAGAGTTTTTGAATAATTTAAGCATATTTTTCTGATATCAGAGGATGGAATGTGGTGCACTGAGGTTCACTGCTTTCTTTTGCAATTTTTAAATGAATAGCAGAGTAACATCACTGAAGTTTTTGCTGTTTTTCAAAGCTATTTAAATTTTGTCCTCCATGATTATATTCAGATGTCTATGCTTCCTACTAAGCGCTTACATTCTGTTAGAATACCCAGCTGTTACATTTTTGAAGTTTTTCTGTCAGTCTTTCTCTGGGAGTTTTAGGAAGTTATAGGTCTAATGGGTCAAACTTAATGCTAGAGTGGGATGCAGCTCCACAGCAGAGACATGTAAATTTAAGTGTACACATTTGAACTGCTAAGTGTCTTAATACAATGATAGGAGCTTAGACAAAACCTCAGCTTTGAGTGTGAGTTTTGACTTCTGGATGACCTTAATAGTGTTTAAGCATTCTACTGAAAGGGGGGAAAAGCAAAGCAGAGATGCCTCGTGCTTCTTGAGATTCCCAAGGCTATCCAAGATGCCTGCAGAAGGTGAACAGATAGTTTTTGACCTGCTTCACCTTGCCAAGGAAACTGTTGTATGGGTGATCTGTACCTTTCTGGAGGTTAGACCAAATATTCTGTGAAATTATATAGGCTTTGGATACCTACACACAGACACCTGAATCCATACTATGTCCCTTTTGGTTCTAATAGGAGATGGAATCTCACATGTAAATGCTAGCGTTATAGACACACACAATCAGATATTGGAATCATAATCCTCGGAATTGCATGACAAAAGCCATAAGACAGCAATGGCAAACCAAAGTTTGTTGAAGAGTAAACCTAAGCAATTATCCGTTTCTAATTTTCTGAAGCAGTTGAAACTTTTACCTGTGTTTGTAAGGCTGGTAACCTTGCAAAAGACCTGAAATCTTGGAAACAAATGGGATATTTCAATTGGGAGACAAAAGAAAACAAGAGGCAGAATTCCTGGGCAACTAGCCAGACATTTTAGGTATCTCTAAGTATGTGGAATAAACAGAAAGAACGAGATGTCTTGCTACACAAACAAAGCTATAACTTAATCGGCTAGACAGAAACTTTGTAGGATAAATCAAAGGGTTGGAGTGTTGATAGAGAAGGGTACAGGCTGTTCAGGAAAGAAAGGCTGGGAAAAGGAGAAGGCAACATTGTGTTACCAATAATGTTTTTATGATCTACTAAAAGAGAAGGCAGACACCAAAAGTTTTTGAGGGAACTAAAAACAGGGTTTCAAAAGATTGGTCTACCTCAAATCAGTGTGGGAGAAGAGGTGATTGAATGTCTTAAACACACAAAAAGGAGGCTCTTCTTGGAATTGTGGAGCTGTATTTTTACATGGTGCTACTGATGTCAAGATCGCAAGGTTGAGTGGCCATTCACAATGGCCCCTTAAGGGCCATTCACTTAAGAGTTGGACTTGATGATCCTTGTGGGTCCCTTCCAACTCAGAATGTTCTGTGATTCTTTGTGTGATCCTCAACAGGTAGAGTATATACCTAGATTCTCTCTTAATGGAGTGAAACAGCTGAAAAATGTAAAGATGGAGGCCTCTCAGACCTTATAAAAGTGAGTTTGAAATAATAGGATTGAGAATAGAAGAGAACAGCACTTCAAAAAAAGAAGGTGGTGACATACTCCAATGTCTGGTAGAAAAAGTTTGAAAATTTTAATGGAACATATGCTCAGAGAGAGTAAGCCATGAGAAGCTGTTGCAAAAAAAAAAAAAGCAATATTGGCAAGAAAGCAGTAGACATTCAGGATGTATTACCAGGAGTGTAACACATGAGAAACTGTTGTTTTGTTCTATCTAAGCAGAAGTTTACATGTGCTTCAGACCTCATGTTTGACAGTGGTGTATAAAAAGAACCTGCAGGGAGGCTATCATAGACCATAAGGTAACATGATCTCTCAGGAATATTTCAACTGGGCTTGTTCTGCCCATGAAAAGATACCTTTGAGCTATGTCATATAGTTTATAGTTCTGAAAAAAAGACAGTGCTAAGGTGAGAGCTAACGTATTCATCAGAAGCAGGAGTAGTAATCAAGTTTTCATCTTAACAAGGAAGAAGTAAATACTGGAAGATTTCACATGAGGAAGTTGTGGAATCCTTATCTTTGAAACGTGAACTTTTTTCTAAAAGTAAGGGGGGTTTTTCTACTTTAAGATTCTCTAAGTGTCTGCAATGAGCCATTTTTTCCTCCAAAACTTAGTGTACCCCTTTTTATAGATGATATTTTGGGAACCTGAGTTTTCATGCTTTTAAGAAAGACAAGCAGCCAATCTGTTTGCACTCTAAGTTGCCATTTGAAGAGCATGATTCAACTTTGTAAGCATATGTAGCTTAAGAGACCAAATACATTTGAAAATGGGGAATTCTTCCCTTTGGATAGAATCCCATAAAAGCCAGGAAGGTACCAGTGCATTCAAGCAGAGGACTTTGGCTTGTGTCCATTGTGATTTGAGGCAGTAGGACTTTAAATGAGGAATTCAAACTCTTAACCATAGACGCCTTTTTACATTCCTTAGGGTGCCCCAAAGGCTCATGTAGGCCAGCAGGTGTAACCCCAGCCTACAGCAGGTCCAAACCCACCTAAAGCAACAAGTGAGATTTTCCAGTGTCCAGGAGCTCCACAGAACCTAACATGGCACCACACAACTGAATCCTGTCCTAAAGGTGCTTTTTGGCAGTTTTATCACTTCAGTATTTTTTTTAACTAACATTTTGGTAAAGTATATGTATCTTTTCCTTAACCTGTATTTGGAATTCTGTTTTAATTTCAAATCACAGATTAATTACCCAATATTTTTAAAAAAATATAATTCTTCTCCTTCTCTCTCCACCAGACAAATACATCAGTAATTCTTTTAATGTGCGAGAAAGGGAGAAGTTTTTAAAAATGTATGGCTTTTACAGGATATTAATTATCTGGTTCCTAAAACTGCAGAATGACAACAGTTCAGCTTGGTGGGGGGGGTTTGTTGAAAGCGTGTAGAACCTCAGAGCATATAAAATTCACTTATTTTGCAGACAGATATTAGAACAAGTAGGGGATGGAAGATATTCTGGCTTGAGTAATCAGTTCTCTTCCTGCCTTGTAAATACCTCTTCTGTGTTGTTCCTAAGACTCAATTTTCTAATTTATGATATGGCAATCCCCTTTCTCTATTGCTCAGTTACGATTGTGTGCTCAATATCTAGGAAGACATCATAAATACCTGTAAAACCATTAAAGGACCTGTAAGTAGCAACAAAATTACAATAAGAGATTTGCCTAGAATGGATGCGGCACTGATTCTGCATTTTGGATAAAAGTAGTTAATTTTTTTTTAATAGTTTTCATGAACATAAAGTGCTGGAAGAGTATTATCTGTGTATATATTGCTTGTAACAAGACTGGCTGCTGAGACTCATTAATAGCTAAGAATAATGGCCATATATATTTTTTATGGCAGCTCATATTGATGGCATTAAGAGAGGCAAAGCATATCGAAGGTATTTCAAGATTGAAGTTGCTTTCCTTTAACATTGAAAACAATTTCTTTTGCTGTACCTTTTATGATTTTATATAGCTAGGCAGAAATAAAGAGAATTGACTCATGGTTTTATTATTATTATTATTTTAGAGTGCTCTGGTAGCTTTCTGATTTTTTTTTTCTTTTGTCTGTGTGACAGAACAGTATGAAATTGGCTTCTTGGATTTCAAAGTACTTAATGCAGTCTTTACATTTTTGTTTTTACATTCTCCAAGTGATGTTAAACACTGGCAGAAATTTACTTCACATTTGATTATATGTAATGGAAATGCAGGATAATTTGTTCCATAGATTTCCAGAACATTGCTTAATGATTAATTCTGAGAGACTGAGCTTCTATTTGTCCTAAAATAAATAGATACCACTGTATTCCCCAGTTACTCCAGTGTGTTTTACCCATAATTATTGGCTGAAGAGAAGTGGCAGAAGCTGGGCATGGCAGAGAGAAGAACAAGCATGCCGAGAGTATGGCTAAGTTGCTGTTCACTTCAGCCCTGAGGTGTGTGGTTTCTAGGCGCAGGTTTTCTGCGGTGTTTTACAGCCAAGCAAAGGCCGCTGGATGGTGCTGTGGAGACAATTTGCAGTCATCGCACAGACCTGCAAGGTGGAGAGCCTTGCACGCATCTGCATGAGGCACAAAAGAGGCTCACACAAAGAATTAATTTTACCCTTCTCTTTCTTTTATTTCCTTTCTCACATGCTTTATAGAATTTCATGCTAAATGCTAACTCAAAGAATAAAAGTCAGGTTTTATCTTGTTGAAAAATGTGCATCCTGTATTTGTGTGTGTGTGTGTATGTGTATCTGTGTATGTACTTTTCACTGAAGGATACTGGTCAAGATTTTATGTCGGTTCAGTATCTTTTCTTGCACCATACTTAGAAAAATACAGTACAGTTTTTCACAGAGCTGTTTGTTTGATTTATTTGGTGAAGGTCTAGTACAGCATGTCATCTCTCTGGGCATTTTGTGCAGATATGTCTTTGTGCAGAGAGCTTTAGCTGCTTATCACTGACTCCATGGGAACAAGGGGAAACAGCTTTGCTCTGTCTGTCCCCTGTCTCTGGTCACTGCTGCCCTTGCTGTGGGCAGGGTGATTGATTTACAGAAGAGTTTCTTTTCCGTCAGTGCTGTGGTGGGACCACTGTGGGGGATCAAGAAAGTAGAGATTTGTCACAGTCAGACTGTCAACTCCTGGAGACCCTGAAGCCTCTGTATGTCAGGATAGTTCAGCACTTAATGTAGTGCTCAGATCCTGCTTCCATGGGCTCCTAGTTTCTCTGCAGGTCCTAAGAACTCCAGTGAGATCACATCACCAGAAGTTAAACAGCTACAGTACAAGAATCTGTATGAGATACCTGCTTACATATGACCTGCACTGACGTTGATGTAGACAAAATACTTAGGCAAAAAGTTTTCATAGATGGGATGCGTCTTGCCATAGGAATGCCATTTTCTCCTGAATCACTACAAAGACAGAACCCATCAGCACTTAGCCTGCATGTAAACATCTGCAATGAATCTCATCCTCACAGCCCACAGAAACACAACTGAGCCTGGCCTTCTGGGAAAGGACATGTAAGCAATATTGCAACATGGAAGGGGGAATTTGCAAACATCATGTCCATAGGTGTATGAAGCAAACTGAGTTATATCATCTCAGCTGCATTCTTTAAGTTAAGATCTGGTTTGCTTGATAAGCTGATTGCTTTCATTTTCTAAATGTCACAAGCACTATTAATCAAATACCAGAGGCAGAACTGAGAAAAATATTGAAATAGCTATTTCATCTCTTTGAAATTAATTGTTTCTTCAAAATCAGTTTGTTAATGTTTCTCTACAATCAGATCAGTCTTGAGTATTTAGATTTTGCAAATACAATGATCGCAATAACTAGAATGATCATGCAGATAAGCCTGCAAGAGGAGAAAATGCAGTTAATGTAAATACACTTTTAATATCAGAATGAGAGATCATGAGGATGTATTTCTAATAGTCATTCAACTTTACTCATGATGCTTCTCTAAGGGAGAAAATATTTGGAACAGCTGGTCAGATAATATGAAGTAGAGCTTAAAGATTGTTTTCAATGCTACTGAAGTTATATATGCTGCTGTAAAAGAATGGTAATAAATAAGTGTATTTAGTGACATCAGGACTTTGAATGCAATAGAATAACCTGTTTGTGTAAACTAGCACAACACTGATAATAATAATGACTTATAAAAGCTAATGTTGATTTTTCCAGTAGGACTTAATTGAAAATAACTTAGTAAAATGGCAAAAAAGACTCAAATATGAAAATCCAAAATCTTTATCAATAACTGCGTTCTGGAGTTTGGTTGACAACATATTCATTGAAAAATATAATCTGGTGCTAGCATTTTGACTGAGATTTTACCACTGCCTAAATACTGAAGACTTTGCCTAAATACATAATGTATTTAATGATTTGCTAATTTTTTTTCCCCCACTCTCTCAGATAATTTTGTGGGTGGAAATACTTCTCTGTGTAATTGTGTCATTTGTGTAAGTGACTGTCAAGATTTTCCAGAATTTTTAGGTTTATTAAGCATGTTAAAATTTATGAATAGTTTCCCAAAACTAATGAGATGGCTTGAAAAAAAATATAATTTTATAATCACTGAGATCCTGTGACTGTTAGATCACTTTTTTTCTTAAAGTGACTTCTGTAGCAATTTTATGTCTATAGAGATTGTTCCCTCTGCTAAAATATTTGTATTTGTCATCATTTAATTTTAATGTTAAATGACTTCATAATTTCAGAACCATTTCATCTGTCACTTCTATGCTTTCATACTTCACACATGAATAAAGAATTTTTCTCATGCTTTGTCTCCTAAACAATGGTTGTCAAAACAGTCAATATCAACAATCTAAAATGTTAAATGTAAAAGTGATTAAAAAATAATTATAATGACACTTTCATGTCTTGTTTCTATCTGGGAAAACTGCTGAGGTCTGATGGGTCATGAAATTAATTTATTTAATTTAGAGGCAATAAATCTTTTAAATGTAACTTTCTGCATGATTAGTCTTAATAAATCACTGTTAGTGAGAAGAAATAACCTGTGTAGAGTAAAAAGGAAGACATCATGCCATTATCTTTCAATGCAGACTTTTTGAAGAACATAGAATGTATGGTTAGATTATCCTTGGCTTTTGGAGAAAGCTGAGAAGGGAAATGGGGTAGAAATCCCTTTAATGAAGAACAGCCTTACGCTTCCCAGTTCTTTGTTATTCCACTGTCTCTGTTCCATGAAAAGATAGCACTGGTACTAGGTAGCACTGATTTTGATCTTTGGTATTAGACAAAAAACATGACCACAATGATGATGAAAAAGCTTCCTTCATTACTTTCCTGATGTAGGAGACATCACTCGTTTCACCACTGCTTTTCAGCCACAAATGACAGCTGCTGGAGCCAGGAGGTGTGCAATACCCCCGAGAGGCACAGCAATGCTGGAAAAGCTGAGAAATGCACTCAGACTTGTTTTCAGCTTCATCAGGCAGAGTCTTAAAATGGAAAACAAAGCTACTCGACAATTATACTAGTAGGAAAAGACTAAAAATGGCAGGATGCTCAGTCTCAGACTCTGTGTTAGGACCTCTGAAAGTCCTGAAGCACATAACAGTGTTGATGACTGCAGTGCTTCACTGGAGAGGAGATTTCTGGAGCTGATAGAAATGCTGTGCTGGGGAGCCTAATGCATCCTAAAGCAGAACTGGCTACCACTGGACTATGTCTGACAGATGCTTGTGCAGCTCTACACTATTTTTAAATTGGAAATGCCATAGTCATGCCACCTAAACTGGTTTAGTGCTCAGTTCCCAGTGTTGGTAGAAAGCTTCTCTTCAAGTCTAGACTAATTCATCCACTTGTTATTGCACAAACCATTGTATAAACTTAATTGGCCTGTTAATGAACTGATTTTTGTGGGAGTCATGAGCCTAAGGAGAAAGAAAGGAAGAAGAGGTCATGTAGGTGACAAAAGCCTGAGGAGAGATTAGGAGTGATAGTAGGTAAGGGCTAAAAGGGATTCAGTATGATGTGTCATCTTACGTGAAAACAGCAATTTAGTGGCCTTACTTAGGTGGATAGCCTTACTTAACATTGAAAGGAACATATAGTTTATATATGTTCAATAAATAAACCACTTCTTCCAGGTCCTGTGGAAAGAGCTTCTTCAATTCATTTTTGCAGCCCACTGGTACATCCTTAAAGACTGCTTTCATATTTCTTCTCACTTTCATTCTCTTTAAAATGCCCAGGACAAATACTTTGACTTATTTATCTATGCTAGTGACCACTTCTGTCCAAGTAAATATTCTTCACTGCTATCTGACCAAGTTGTACACTTCTATTAATATAAACCAGTTAAAGTATTGACTTGTATTTCTTGAGGGTTTTTTGGACTTAACCTGTATTTCTTGCATTGATATGCAGGCAACCTGAGATAGTCATGTTTCCTTTGTCTCTTTACGTTCAGACTGGCTCTCCATCAGCTTAGTGACACAGATAGTAGTAAGTCTACTGCCTTGAACCTTGCTAGAACACTGGCAGTCATCATCCAAGAACCAGGAAGTGACACTCAAACAGCTGGATGTGTCTAAAACAATTTCCAACCCCTCTTCTAAACCCCTCTGGGTTGCACATACCCACAGGTGCCATGCCAGACCAGCAGCATAGCCAGACCATGCTCCATCCACAGCCACCAGCCTAGCAGGCAGCAGGCATCTGTCCCTTCAGGGGCCCTGGGGGCAGGCATGGGCACAGGGACCTGCAGACTGGGTCGCTCCCTCCCTTGCTCCCTCCCCTGAATCCCCAGCCAGGTCTCAGCTGCCTGCCCAACATGGGGCTCCCACACAGACCACCACCCAAGCTACACCCTCTTACTAGCTATAGCAGAGAAATACTATAGATACATCTTCCATGTATACAATTCATCCAAATTTCCTTATTTTTCTCTCTTCTACTTGTTAAAAAACCCTTAATATACTGTGAACAGTGCATGCTGTACTGCAGTTGTTTCCCTATCAGAAAAAGGATAGAAAAAAGCTATTTTAAAAGCCCAAAATGTTTCATTAATAAGCCCTGTTAGGAGCATTACATTGTACACACAAGCCTGAACTACTCTGGCTTTTAAGTTCTGGATTCAAACATCATATGAAGAACTATTTTCTTTTGAGGAATTAGATACTTTTTCTTTGCAGTCATATCCACTCTCACAATTTATATGACTTGTACTGAAAGATTAAAAGCTGTTTAGATGAGGAAATTTTTCACCAGGAGCAGAACCAGTAACTCTGAAAGTCAAACTCAGCAGACCTTCCTAGGTATGCTCCAAAAATACTCTTTAGTTTTGCTCCTTTGTTTGACATGTTGCTTTAAAGTATTTTTTTCAGATGCATTTTCAGAAATGTTTTTCAAAGCTACTGAAGCTCACGTGAAGGTTTGGAGGAAGTCAGCTTAATCCAGAATTGCCTTGCATGGAAAGTTAACCCTATATTGTACATGGATTTTTAGTTGGTTGTTTTTTGTTTTTTGGTTTTTTTTTTTAATAATTTCTTGGCAAAAAAGCGGTCGCAGCCACCATCTGCTGCACCTTGCCAGTTTCATGTGAGAAGTAAATCTTCTGTGATAGCAGGATATGACTGGCAATTTTCTGTCTATTGCCTGTAAAATCATCTGTTTAATAAAATATAAATCCATCTTAGAAAATGACAGAAGCTGAAGAAAAACTATATAGTCTTTCTTCCTGTGATTAATGACTCTTTACATAATAAAGAAACAGTATTTCAGTTACAGCATTTTCTCCAATGTCTTAATGTCTGACATGGAATATTCTAGTTAAAGCTATAAATGCATATGGTTGTTGTTTTTCTACTTTTTTTCTCTTTGTCATTAATCTTCATTAGGGAACCTCCAACACATTATTTAGAAAGACCCAGACGCTAACAAATGTGTTTCCCAGGCTGGTGCACAATCTGCTTGAAGACATGAGTGACATTAAACTATTTATAACTGTCTTGTTCACAAATAGTTTTATTTTTACAATAGAGTTTGGTAAGGCTTCATCTTACGTCATTAATGATATACAGAGCGCATCTGTGTTTTTAAATAGAGGACACAATCATAGAACTTGTGCCTTTACTGGCAAACCTAAACTGTGGTGATTGGATTTTACTTGTCTGGTGTTTAATTTAGTTCTGGGGTTCTGGAGAATTTTTTCTATTTTTTTCCCCTTATTTTTCTTTCCCCCTCTCCATCTCCTATTCAAAGCATGCAAAATATTCCAAGGGCTGTACCACAGCACTACTTTTTATGACAAGAAACAGAGGTGTAAAATGAATGCCAAGGGATGTGATGTGAAGTCATGGGTGGGTGCTTGGAGACCCACCTCCCAGATCTTGCTGGGACAGTGTTGGCAAGGAGGTGACGGAGCCTGGGCAGATGCTGCCACTCCTGCTCTGCCACGCTGTGTTTTGCTGCAAAAGGAACATGCAGAAAAGAAACGCCAACCTAAAATAACTTTAATGCCATATGTAAAATATGTGGACAGAGGCCTAGGAGTGCACTGAAGAGATAAGTCTTTTGACACTGCAAAAATAGCCAGAGCTACACAGGTAAAAAAGCTACTATGTCTTTTCCTTCTACTGTTTTTAAAACCATATAAACATGGAGCAAAATATACTAAATAAAGAAAGTCAGGGAATGAGCTTGAACACTGGACTTTAACTACCCCCACAGTTTAGGGTTTTCTTTCCACACCCTCTAATTATCTGTAAAACAAACAACACCAATCAACCAACCAACCAACCAACCAAACCACAAGCCCTGCCCCCCCAAAAAAAAACATAAAAAAAACCAAACCAAAAAAAAACCACCACTCCCCCCCCCCCCCAAAATACCCCACCAAAACCCCCACCAATGACTGTTTACCCACCCTCCTCTCACTTACACATTTAATTTTGTATTCTTCACAGGAAAGTGCCTATTGTAAAGAGACTATATGTACGTTGATCTATTACATCAATATGAGATGAATAAATGAACTTGGCATGAATGAGCAGTTTGGCTATAATAACAATGTTTGTGTGCTCTACAGTGTATATTTACTGATACTCATTTTCTCAGTTCATTTTTGGACTTGATTATTGCTGAAATTCCTTGAAGCAGAGTATACCAGAGCAACTATATTGGTTGGTTTTTTTCGTAATAGATTTTTTTTTTATTTCCATGGGGATAATTCTATTAGTCACTTGGCAAATATGCACAAAAATAAAGTCATGGAAATGCCTCACTTTCTTGAAAATAAATGTTATAATATTTTAGAGACCAAACAATAAACTTTATTTATTTCATTGGAGTCACCAATATCCACTGTGAGATATTTGTATGGATCTATTTTTGCATAAGTAATCTTTATCCACATGAAAATAATTACAAAAATTTTAAAGCACAATTTTATTTATAATTAGCTGTGCTTTTGTATCCTACTTTGTGTAGCCTAATATTCAAATTTTATACATTTAAAATATTTGTTTTATTTTTTAATTTTTTCAACATTAAAGTAATTCAGATCAGACTTTATACATTATTTAGTGGGTGATTGTATGTGTTTACACAGAATTGTGTTAAATTATTATTTCTTTATAAAGCTATCAGATTTATTTTACCTTTGTAAGAGAGGAAACTATTTATTTTTCTAATTATTTTCTATTGTTACATACATTCTTTTCACTCTTTCCCTTATTATTCCTGTCTCCCTTAGATACTTAATTTGAGAAGAAGTAAGCACACAGAAACAAACATACAAATAGCAATTGCCAACCTTCATGTTACTGTACTTAAAGAAAGAATAAGTCAATATCCCCACTTAAAATAAGAGAGTTTGGTTCTTTCCCTCAGTTAAAAAATACCCCACACCTTTTTTTTTTTTTTTTTTTTAAATTTGAGAGTGACAGCATTGACTGCATAAATGTATGGGTAGGAGAGTTGTGCACATGTGTTGAGGCAGGCAAATGTCAGAGTGAACTAAGACTTATTGGTGTGCTGTGCCGGTGCTGCCTAGAGCTGCAGACCTGTGGGGCATGTGCTTTGTGTTAAAAAATTCCATCACAATACAGCTGGTGTCAAGGAGTGGTGGAGAGCCGTTTGTTCAATGCAGGGATACCAGTCATCACACCTGTCTTTCATGAAGAAGTGTAACTATTTGTCAGAGAATAATTAAACCTCTAAACATGAAAACTAAGGGCTTATGTTTCTGGCAGTCACTGTCTGGCTGTCAGAGCTAGGGTGGAGAGCTGTCTGGAGTGGCCCCATGGAGCTCATAGCACGTGAAAGCAGAGTGGCCAGGAAGAAGGGATCAGCATGGTGCTCCTGCCACAAGCATGCAGCCTTCCTAGGACCTCCACAGAAACCCTGTGCTCCCCTGCAGACCCACTGGTTTCATTATCTGTGATTTTAGAGAGTAATGGCAGTTTAAAAATAGCAAGGAAAGACAAGAGGATAAAATAAACTAAGAAGACTGTGAAGAAGTCAACATGTCAGCAATTGGGTGAAATGACAGCCTTAGTGAGGACAATGAGAAAGTTGATGCAAGACCTCCTAACTACAAATGTATGCTGTTATTTGCTCTACCTAGAGGTAAGAACAAATGTTGTAAGAACATAATCCGGTAGCTCTTAATAATTTATTTAATTCAGCACAATCAGAGAACAAACATTATGACAGAAACTTCGAAAGAATCAGTGATCATCATCTAGCCCCAGGCAAATTGCATGGAACAAAACAGGGCTGTCTGGCAGACAATATCAGTCCCGAGGTTGTTTCAGGGAAACAGTATAAACTACAGCAAATAACATATTGAGAAAAAGAAAAAAAATACCCAGTGACAGCATATAAAAGCAAGAATGGCTAAAAACTTTACGGTTCCTGGTCAGTGTTTCGTTAAAGTTTCATTTAACAAAACAATGAAACTTTTTAAAATTATTTTTAAAAGCTTATGTTTTTTAACAAAATGAAAATAAGTTCTCTCTCGGACAGGGAGGCAGCTTGCTCGAGGATGAAGCAGCTATCAGTACTGTGAAAAGATTCTAAATACAGCTGGGATGCTATTAGGAATGAAATTTATTTTGTTTTCTGGTCAATTTTTGAAGTGAAATAGTTTGTAGTTTTGTAGAATTGCAGAAGTGAGTTTTATTTCCTTCTAAAAGTCAGCTTTTCAAAACTTTCTAGAGGTGACAATTTGGAGCACTGGTAGCAATGAGAGGAGTCTCCAGGTGTGAAAAACTGTTAACTACAGGAGCTAAGATAAGATCCAGGGGCTGTTTTTTAAGAAACATATTCAAAGATGGATATCCTCTTGTTCAAAGATTTTTACATGCAAATGGCTGTCCATGAGGCCTTGTGCAGTTGTGAGACAGCATCATGATTTATCAAACCACAGCTGAATCCAAAATATTAAGATTGAACACTTATATATTTAGAGGGAACTTTTAAAGACCATGAACCAAACTTGAAGGAAACATCTGAGTGAATGTGACTTCTCTCTAGTCAACTTATTCCCAGAGTTTTAGTGTTCTTCTATCGTACCTTGTGCAATACTGGATGCAAGTGACTGGCCTGCCCTTTGTGGATCAATTTGTTTTCTAATGAATGTATTTTTGCAATCAATCCAAGAATGAGTTACACCAGTACGTTGACAGTTTCTAAGCTGTTGCAAACCACAGTGCTTTTCATTCTGGTACAGGTAGGGTGCTATTATGAAGTATAGCTAGGAATACTGCTGGTGAAGATCATATTTAAATTGTGTCCATAGTCCTTTTACTGAAGAATTCTGGAAATGCATCATATCTTGCAGAATATTCTAACTACATGTTTTGCTATTGCCAAGGGCAAGGATCTCTGCAGAAACTGATTTCTGGTTCAGTACCTCATTGAAGGGAGAAGAGTAAAAGATCTTACCACATCTATGACTGTAGCTGTTTTTCTGCCTTCTGGCCCTTTATGCTTAGAAGAAATATAGAAACAGTGAATGAAAGAAAACACATTCATTTCTTAAGTATGATTTGCCTTTTTCCTTTTGAAAGCAGTTGCTTATCACCTTTCTTTCTAGTTATTTAAATCATAAACATTGCTTAACTTTATTTTTGTTTTATATTTGATTAAAAATTCCAGAGTAAAATACAGCGATTTTAGTTGATGAATAAGAAATCTTTCATTTACAAGGGGAAAACCAACCAAAACCAAACCAATACAATACTCTATTTCATCTTTCATAAAAAAATGTAATGCTTTCACACGTTAATGGAATTCATGCTTCTGGATAAGAATTCACTAAGAAAAAACATTTCTTGCCAGAAAAATACAGCTGTATGTATTAAAAATAGGACAGAGAAGTAGTCATTAAACAGAACATAACAGTTACATGCAACTGAGTAAGGCAAGAAGAATCTCACATTCAGCCGAATTGCAGAGATATTTGTGGCACGCAAAATGAAATTATCAAACACAATTCCCCACCACGAATCAGGTTTATCATCCCATTGGTACAAACAATTCCACTGATGGGAGTTTTTATAACAGTACATCCTGCATCTGTGTTTTTTTTCAACAACAGAACAGCAGGAATCGATCTTCACATTAGTGTGTGATGAGTTACAGATGTGAGGGTCCTTTCCTTATCTCTGATACTCCAAAGCAGTCGATGAGCTGTGGAGCTTGCCTATTGCAAGATGAAACACATTGCATGGCCATATTAGAAAAACCTAAATCTTTACTTGTGAAGGTAATTATGAATCATCCAGCAAAAAATGTAATAACCCAGGAACCACTGAGGGTGCTCTGCATCAAAGGTAATGGTGAAGGCAAAGGCTGCTTTATTCACCCCACTCTAAAGTTTTCCTGAGTTGCAGTATAGCCGCACAGTTCCAAAGACAGAGAATACATATGATGGTCAGAGGTTAGGGTACTAATATTTTCAAAATATAGGGTTGTGCTAGTAAGAGAAAATGCAGAAGCCAATGATCAAGATTCCCTGGAAATAAAAATCATCTCCACATTTTCTCATCTGAATTTCTGAAGAGGAAGTAGGACCCTGTCCAAGGGAAAAAAGACAGACCACACGTGGAGCCCCACATACAATAACTGCAATTCCACACTCCTCTTTTCAGCGCTAATGAAGCAAATGAAAAGTACATGTGAACTGGCAAAAATTGGTTCCAACACAAAGTTTTGAAAACTTCAGTAGTTGTTAACAGAGTTGTATGACAATCATC
>JAYRBT010000001.1:51174471-51220829 GCA_036023395.1 Myiotriccus ornatus
TGAACTGGCAAAAATTGGTTCCAACACAAAGTTTTGAAAACTTCAGTAGTTGTTAACAGAGTTGTATGACAATCATCAAGTGGATTGCTAAATTCATGTAAGATTTTTCTTTTGTTCCTCAGGCTTACTGGGAGCTCTGGCTTCATAAAACTCTTAATGCTCAAAGGAAAACATAGGATAATGTGTTATGTTCCCATGTAAAACTATAGAGCTTTGTAAGGTTTCCAGTGGAAACCACAATGCCTCCCCGGCATATCCTCCCCTGGCATCAGCAGGTGTCATGTTTTGTGAATTATTTAAATCACACTGGAAGGTTATAGCTAGGAGCCAGCATGAGTACAGAGAAAAGGAACAAAAGAATGTCAATAACGTATACACAGAAAAGAAAAAAACCCACCTGAATTCTTTCAGTAACTATTGGCAAGTCAATGAACTTAATACAGATCAAAAAGCACACCTTGTTATATCCTGTCACTTACAAACAGAAAAGTTCTTACTGTGCTGGTAGTAATTATTATGACTTCATCTTACTGACTGTAGTGGATAATATTAAATATTATATTCCTAGTTTTGCAGCCAAATGAAAGAAATATATATTTGAATAGGTAATAAAAGTATATCGCAATATCACAGATAATGACTTAGAAATCTAATGCTTTACTAAATGTCATTATTTCAAAAAAAATTGATTCAGGAATTTTCTTTTGAGAAGTCTGCAGTACTGAAGGAATTGTCAGGCAGAAATACAGACTGCAAAGCAGAGCTCTCTGAGTGAGAAAATATTTGATAAAGACTATAGAAAGGACAGGGGCACACTACTCCTTTCATAGAAACCCTGTTAGCCCACAAAAATGGCATCTGCAGCTTCCAGAAACCACTAGAAAAGAGGAGTCTGTTACCTATTTAGGAAATAATATTAAAGAAACAATTTGTCAGAACTCAAGAAGTCTACCACCCAACTGGCACATGATGTCTAAGAAGTATTAGGTAGGACACTCCTGAATCTGAGAGTGGACACGATAATTATGGTAGCCATGAGACACCCTAAAAGACGTTAAGGAAAAAGAAAGTGATTATAAGAATTGTAATATTTTAATGTGTTTGCTGTGTCTACCAGAGCACCTCAAGAGTTACTGTTTCTCAAGGATGCCTGAAACTCGTGTGTGATTATATGATTATGACTGATACTATTTAGAGCCTGGGCTGGCTCAGAATATGAAAAAGATATTAAAAACCCAATAAAACCAAACAAACAAACAAAACCCAAACCCTAAACCACAACAAAAAAAAAACCACAACACAACCTAGAAACAAAACCAGAAGCAAGTTATGTTGCATATCAACAAAAGATTGTCATTCAGTCTTGATATTGTTTGGTCTGTGAAAGGGTTGAAGGTGGAGGAAAGGTGAATGTCAAATTCTTCACTGCTCCTGTGTTCCCCTCTGCTGTTGACAAAATAGTGGGGGAGGAAAAGGCAAACAGAAGAAGTCCTAAATCACTGCAATGGTTATTTTATTTTTTATTATGAGATTAATCCTCTTTTCATTCTAAGTACTATGAATAAGGAATACAAATATTCCTCAGAGCTCCAAGAAGTTGAATGTTTACCTACTAAGTGAGAGCAGAATAAATAATTGTAATACTGAGAAGAGTATATATTTTGCATTTAAATTAGTGTCAAACCCAAGTCAAAATTATGCTCTTTTTCCTGCCCATGTTACATCTTATCAGGAGCAACACCAGTTACCTAGCTGATTACATTAGCATGAATCAACGTAAGTAATTTGACATTCAGGTCATTATTTTGTACCTTGTGAAAACAGTTTGATGTTGAAGCTCTCTCTGTATATATGGTAATAAAAATGTAGGACTAGGGAGAGCTGCAAGAGGCACTGCAATTCATCCTATATTGTGAGGCAGAATTAAATGTATACTACACATGATGCCCTTCAAAATATTTGCTTAATTAGTTCTTGAAAATCATGTTTTATTGGAAGTTGCTGACCTTCTGATGCAGTTTGCTAAAGTGCTTTAACTAGCCTCAAGTTAGAAAGATTTTTTACTAATTTTATTAATATTTCTTCTAAATCAGGTTTTCTGCAAAATAACTTGGTACAGCTCATCCTGACCATAAGGAACACACAGATGGAATGATCCATCAGCTTTTTTTTTTTTCAGACATATACGTGTTCATGTCTTCTGGTTATTTTTCTGTGTCACACGTAATTACAACCTATACATGCTTTGTTTTATTTATTATACTTACTAACTTACTCCTAACTTTCCTGCACACCTTTTAAGGTGTGGATTCCAATGCCAGAAATATGTATTCCCATCAAAGCATAACTAGTTCTGAGGACTTTTCATGTCTTACATGTAACATGCTTGCTAGTTTTGAATAACTACATTACACCAGTGACTCATATTCCATCTGTG
This sequence comes from Myiotriccus ornatus, assembly GCA_036023395.1. NCBI lineage: Eukaryota > Metazoa > Chordata > Aves > Passeriformes > Tyrannidae > Myiotriccus > Myiotriccus ornatus. The sequence goes on from JAYRBT010000001.1 coordinate 51,176,909, forward strand.
ATCCAGTCCAAGCTGAGATGCATTCTGTGGTAGCTGTATCTACACAATTTCCCCCCTTTTGTATTCTTGGCTTTCAATTTTCTTGCTCCTTGATTTCTATGAAAGCAATATCAGGCAATATCTTAGGGAAGAGGTGGCCCAGAGTGTGCTCAAGCCAACTCTTGTTATGGCAACCTGCGGGACCCAAATCCTGGACTCCAAGACCACATTTCCCAGGTGTGCTCTCCAGAGGTAGGCTATGGGATGCCCTAGACAGGGTCCTGCAGTTCAGCTGAAGTCTTTGGGTGGTCTTTGAATATTTTTTTTTTTGTTAATATCTACCTCACAAAATCACTGCATCCAGATCGCAGTTCTCTATTTTGCTTACAATTTGGGACCCAATAAAACCTCACTCAAAGCAACATCTATGATGTAATCTACTTGTCTCCTATCCAGTGGTGTAAAAATCAGGCTAAAGAAGAAAAATACATGTAATTGGCATAATAATTTGTCAGTTAGCATTCTGACTTTATCAACAATAATATTTCAATAGCTACAAGTTTAATATTGCATGATTTTTGGCAAGATCCCTTTTCATGCTGAAGCTAGTCTCCCTGACCTATAAATACCTAGATCACTCATTTTTATACTCTTTAAAAGATAGCTATTGTCTTTGCCCATTAAGGAAGGATCTTTGAGGTTTGTTTTTTTTTCCTCCAGGGATTCTTGAAGATATCTGCTAAAGAGTTAGAGTGCTCTACCAAGGATTGCTGGAATCCTGCAGTATACTTCATGTCTTTCTGACAACTCTAAACATTAAGTAACATTTTTTCTGATTTGACCTGTTTCTGTTGTCCTTTTTAACTATGCTATGGATGGCTATTATTAAACTTTTACAGCATCTCAAAATAAGTTAGATAATCTAAAAAAGAAAAAAAGCAAATTCATTCTTTTCCATGTCAACAATGTAGTTTGACTTACTTACAAAGAGACCTACACTGTTCAATGTTTTCTAATATATTTTTGTGAGCTTTTTAATTGTACATGATTCTTTGTGTATTTCATTATATGATTTATTTTTCCTTGATGTTCTCACAACATGTTTTTTTATGCAACCTTAGCACTCTGTCAACAAACTGACTACATTCTTGACAAAACTGGAAGGATTAAAGAAGACAGTTGAAAACATATGTTTAAAAAGCCCTTTTGAGACATGATTAAAATATGATAGAGATGTCCAGCAACGAGTGGGAAGGAAGATCTGACAGTTGTCCAAGTTTTGGAAGTAAAATTATTATTATTGTAAGTACATTTAAAGACTAAACAACTAACAGGGAAAGCAATGTGTATGTGGGAAATCACTTTGAAATCTTTGGGTTCCTAATCTATAGAGGAAGATACTTTTGAAAGATTTTTCACTTTCAGATACAATCAACAAACTTTCTACCCTTAAATGAAAAGAATATATTTGCAAAGCTTATGGGTACAAGAATTTTATTAAAATAAGCTTTTTTTTAACCTTTTACTTTTGGGCTAACACTATCTACAAAACCATACTTTTAGTAGAGCCGCATACAAAAACCACCGAGATTAACAGACTTTTTTATGGACACAAATGCACTTGAAGTAGATCCAGGAATATGTTATAGATCAGCTTTTGGACTACTCTGCAAAAAATGCTTGTATTGTACTAACTCCTAGAGAATTTTCAAATTAAGTATTCTAACAGTCAGAGGCATAAGCAACAAAGTGGTAAGACCTGCAGTTAGAAGTGTGAATTCCATAATATTGGCTTATAAGTAATGATTTGATATTTTCATATAATGTCAAAATTAATGACAAAATACTGTGAAAATGTGTCCTCACTAATTTTCTTATATAAATAGAACACTGAAAAGCATACAGTGTGACTCCAAAAATGCCTTCCTTGAATTGTTTCAAGATTCATTTTATAATATGGGGTGGGTTTTTTGGTGTTTTTTTTTTTGTTTGTTTGTTTGTTTTTTGAAGGGATTTTTGGCTTCTTTTTTTTTTTTTTTTGTGAAACTAGAAAGCATTGAAATGAAATATCTGTTGCAGGCCTTTTAAAATAAATTTGGTGGTCTTTTTTCTTTGTGAATTCCTATTACTTGAAAGCTATGACCATAAAAAAACTTTAAGGTCCTATCTTTCTCAAAATAGTGAAGCTAAAGAAGGCATTTCATGCCCTTTAGGATTTGTGGAAACACAGCTGAGGATGTAGAATATATTGGAAATAAGTTGCCATGGAAAGGGGATTCAGGTAAAAATTCAGTGGTTTATGCTTGTTCTGCCTCTGTAAAAGTACTCTGTAAAGTTCATCGGCTTTCAAAGCAATTTTGTCCTGTTTTCTGCTTGAATGCTACATCTACACTTTTCAGTCAGAAAATCAAAACAAAACAACCAAATCCCACGTTTTCCTGCTGGATATTGAGCTTTGATGAAATGTATTTTTCTTAAAAACAGACACACTTTCATGAAAAGTTTCAATTAAAAAATTTGAGAACTACACATAGGAATCTTGTGTGAACTCACTGAAAATAGATAATTTCATTTAGAAATGCCTCTGTCATAGAAGTTATAGTGTAATTTCCTGCTATCACTACTTTCTCATTCTGGTCGCATTCCCCAGTCAGACTCAGCCTTGAATGAATCACTAAAGATAGAAGTTCCAGGAGCAGGAAGCAAGAGTGCATTATGGGAAAATGTATTCTAGCCAGGGAATCTGTCATATGGAGGATGGCAATAACAGAAAGCATGTGAACCACTTTTGCTATCAGTCTGGGGTAAAAGCTGTCACAGTCTTTCTGTGTAAAAATGTCTGTTTTCAAATTTTTAAGTATTTTCATCACTTGATTTTCCAATGCGATATAAACAGTTGTTATGAGGGGGAACAAAAGCTGTCATCGATATCTACTTAAATGAAATATCTACATTTGAATGTTTCATCCCTACAGGAATGAATGAAGCCCAAATATATAGCACCTATTCTAAGCCAGGTCCAATGATATTTTTTAGAAAGCATGAGAAAGATTTTTAGATAGCATGTCATTGTCATTCAAGTTGAAATCTAGGCATTACAAAGTAAAATGTGGAAGTAGACATTTCTGTAGGTAGCTGAAATATTATTTTTTCTATTTTAATTGGTTCTTCATATTGATAGCCATGAGATTTAGAAGTCAGGACCAGAAGTGTAATGTCTAACTTACCAAACTCTACAACAGCTCTTATAAAACTACAGCCAAAGACCCAATGCAAAGAGTTTCTGAGTGACCCTATGAAGCCAGTATATTTACTTATTTATAACAACACTGTGAAATATGTGCCTAATTTTGTGTTTGTTTAAATTGGGTTGAAAACATAGTAAAACTCCATTACAGTGAGAGGGGGTATGTGACTATACTCTGACTGAGGAGCTGTCTCTAAGCCCGATTTTACAAATCTTATAAAAATCAGGCCATAGCAGAATTATTGATGGAAAAGGATAGCCCAGATAAAAAGCCTCTCTTGAACTCAGAATGTGAAATAGGAGTGTCATAATCTAGCTTTCTCTACTTTGATAGGGAATACTTTCAGCTTCTACTACATTCAGTATCACTTCAGCACTTCAGTTATAAACCAAACACCTGTTTTATTGGTCGTATACAAAAGAGGGTAATAACATTGAAGAACAGCTCCCAGCAAAAGAAGAGCCTTATAATTTAAAATTGGTGGCACAGAATCATTAACTATATATTTGCAAAGTTTAAGGAGCGAGCAGGCAGAAAAAGGGCAGATTTATCTGTATCTGCTTTGGTTTTTCCCGTGCCTGCAAACTGTGTAATTTGTGTGTTATCAGGGCTATTGTTAGAGTAGCAGAAAAACAATGTATTTGATTTCCAATATTGCTTAAACACATGCCATCCAGAAACTTCCCTTTCAGAGACAACTCCAGGGTTTACTGAAACTTCTGACATGAGATGGTAATAAAAATGAAGAGTTGTACTGATCATTTCCATCCAGTCTGATAGTACTACCCTGCTGCCCTTGGAGTGGATTTACATTATTACCATTCTTGATTCCTTGTTAGATTGTGGTTTTAAAGATCTGCATGTGCTTCTTAGTAGTAGCACTAGTAGTAGTATTGCATTAGTACTAGTATTGTGATTTCTAGAGGTCAGAGCTAGATTCTCTACTAATGTCTAAGGAATTGATTATCTGTCTTGAAGACTCAGAGATTTTATTCACAGTGAAGCAAAACATATAATTATATTTCATTTTGTCATAACAATGTCCGCCTAAATACAACTAGCATGCAAAATAGTAGCAATAATGATGTTCACTGTTGATTTCAGCATACTCTAGCAATCTAGGCATGTATCCAGAATCCTTGCTATGCTCCTAGAGATTTCACTGAAGCCTGTGCCATCATGCCTGTATTAAAGTTAACTGGAGTATGGTTTCCTGAATGTAAATTGAGTGAATATGGATGGAGAATACAGGAATAAATATTAATTTATCAGCATGAAGAAAGTCATCATAGAAAACCTGTTAACTAGATTTTCTCATTTTGACAGACATATTGGCAGAGAGTATTTCAGGGAGAGACTTGGGAAGGGTAATAAAGCATTGTGATTGCATGCAGCTGGATTTGTTATTCAGAGAGTCTTTTTTTGGAATGTGACACTCTGTAGGGGCCCTGTATACAACAATATGTTAAAAAAAAAAAAAATTACACAAAAGCTTAAATAATTGAGTATGGAAAAGCTGGGGGTTTTTAACAGTGACATTTAAAATTATATCTAAAACAAAATACATTTATGTCTTCCTGTTATTGATATAAGGAGGCAGTCTTCTCGGTGTGACATTTGCCCTTGTTTGGAGAAGAATAAGAAAACATGTGCAATGCTTTAAAATCTTCTTTTGGGCATACAATAGAACTAAATGTACATTTCATAGCCAGAACAGAAATGTAATAATTCACTGTTTCTTATAGTTTCTGAGAAGTACAAATATAAGTCTGATCTCATCAGCTATGTCTCTGAATCAAGCATGTTTCTATAGACTTGATTTTTAACTTCTGTATATTCAGTTTCTTCTGAAGCAGATTTGTGCTGTTTACTTCTACAGTTTAACCAGGCTGGGTATAAAGAAATTTTTTGTCAAAATGCTTACAAATATAGATTTTTCCCTTAGTAATAATCCACTGAGAGAATTACTCTTTCCATATCATGATACTGTGTTATCCTAATACTGTTGCTTATGTGTGTTTTCCCCTAGAAACTGTCCAGCAGCCCATTGGAGATTTATCATGTCTCCCATATGCACTGAAAAATAAATGTGGAGCATGAAGTTGGGGATCTCTTTTATTTGCAGCAGGTGTTGGCTCACTACCACTTTTAAATTTAGTGTCTCCTGACTATGAGAACAAAATGTTTCAAATTGTCCTGGTTCTGACTTTAAAGCACTGTTTACATTTGAGATGGGAGATAAAACCAAGGGGTTTTATGACTTTAAAATTAAGTGAATGGCCTTAAAAGGTTTCAGGATGATATCTTCTAAGACAATGCCCATATGTCAATGGCCCAGTGATGGGAAAATTAGTGAGCAGAGACAGTTGTATTTCTCATCCTATTAAAACTTTCATGACTTCAAAAACATTCCCATTTCTCAACCAGTCAAAAAAAAAAAAAAAAAAATTTTTATCTCCAAGTTTTCCACAAAGTAGTAGATATAAATGGAGTCCTAAATGGTCAAACCTCTATGATTGTGGAATTCTGCATCCCACATAATTGTCTTTATCCTTAGATTGGCTGGTATTCAGGGCTTGGTTTTCTTTCCTCTCTTCTGTCTATTCCTCCCCTACAGCTTTAAGCTTTTCCACCGTAAGCTCCCTTTGTCCCAAACCTGATCGATACAGTTTTTGTTTACTCACTGTTTTATCACCACAAAACCTTGAACAGAAATCACTAAAAGAAATTCCTAAGTGTATTGTAAAGCAAACAGGGCTGGCGCATGGGTTGGATTTGCACACTGGCTGTAGGTCACCTTAGCGGGGCAGAAGTCAGCCTGCTCCCTGCTTTGACTGCATCCCATCCCAGCTGGCACTGTCTCTGTCTCACATCTATTTCCTGGCAACCCTGGACAACAATAATTTAGTCAGGGCAATCCCTTGCTGACAGGGTTCACACAGGACCTAGCCAGTAAATAAAGCTAGAAGTCCTAGCAAAGCAGGTTGGAGAGAAATGTAAGGAAATATCCTGTAAAAGCAGGTCAACCGCACTTGAACATCTACAGAGATTAATTTAGGTCACACAGCTTGTCATTATTTTTTCACAACACACCTGCTACTTTTTGTAGTGTCAATTCAGTTAAAAAGGTAACCACCATGTCACACTAACTCTAGTTCAGCTTTTTGATTGCCTCTTTATCTGTTAACAGCTTTGAGGAAGGAAGGAAGATTTAGTGATGCACTTACCCAGGATATGTGTATTGGTATCCACCTGTTTCAAGGAGAAGCCATTGAGAGAAGTTCCTGTCAGAGGAGGGGGCTGAGAGCTGGGAGTATGGTAGTAAAGTGATGTCTTATCTCAGCCTCTGGTTGTAAAACCTCCTACGAAAGTTGACTTAATGAGGGAAATGTTTTGAAGAGGCTCTTGGAGGATGAAATGGGCACAGTACCAGTATAAGTACCAGTAATATTTTCCAGGAATGGGTCAATATGGGTCTTTCTCTTCCTGCCTCTGCACATCCCCATTTCTTATTTCTGCCACCGTTTTGTAAAGAAGGGCAGTCACTCTCCTAGAAATGAGAAGAAATGGTTTAATTAGATCTCAGAAGGGCAAAAGCTCAACAGCTGGTCTGTAGGCAGGAATGGTGCCTGTAAGAGACAAGCTGTGATGTGGGAAAAACATTCTAGTCTTTTCTTCATTCTTCGGAAATTTTTTTCAGAGTTTTAAGGAAATTTATAGTCTTGTCCATTCTCCAAACAGTGTAGTGTATTATCATACTGCAATATAATAATACTATGATACTGTTTTATACTGTGAACTATGGTATATAGCATGATAGCTCTGAATTCAGTGTATTCACTTGTCTTAATTTTAGACTTCACTGATTCATATGCTTTCCTATCTGTGGGAAGTTAATATCATCAGGATTCAATGCTGAATTTGTCTTGAAAGCTGGTTTTTATGTTAGAACATTAAGTTCCGCCACAAGGAAGTTGAATAGCTCCTGCTAGTCGTAAAGATTGCTCTGATACTTACTGACTAACACATATCGTAATGTACCCTGGAATCACGGTCCCTGACTACAGTAAGTAATATGATGGCTCCTCCTCGGAGAGTGGGATGTGAGATGTTATCAGAGCATGCATATCAACATAGAAACTAGGGAAGGCTCTCACTCACCTCTGTTAATACACCCGTGATTTAAAAACCCCCGTATTTGCAAGCTCTTACACAGCTTGAACATAGATAGCGTCTAGCTCAGTTTATATGTATTTCTGTTTGCACTTAATTTACTTTTCAGGTAGCTATACTAGGCTCATTTTAAATGTTAATACAAGGTATCAAGATGATGACTAAAAACATAATATAGGGTACAGAATGTCAAAACCAAATATATGGATAGAAAAATGTGTTTCATATTAAACAGCAATATAGACACATAAGCAATTACATAATAATGCTCTGCAAAAAGAAGACTCCAGGCTGAAACGTTTAGTCTTGGAAGAGTCCCTTATAATAAAAAGATTAAGATGGGAAAGGTTAGCAGAATAAAGCCCATAATTAGATTAGAAAACACTAGACAAAATAATGTTTAAAAAAGCTTTTGAACACGTTTACTTTTCCTTTGTGGACATTTGAAGGAAGTCAGTATTTTAAAACTATAATTATAGCATGTAACTATTTTGTTTCCAAATGTAGTTATTAAACCCCCAAACTCATATGCATGCATCTTTAAGTTAATACAATCTGATTTTAGAGGCTGACCTATTTTTGTACCACAGTTAAAACATGAGTTCTTACATGTTACAATATAGTAAATTTATAAGTATTTTTTTTTCTCTTAAAGTGAGTCTTTTTGATAACTCTTTAGTACTGTTTTTATTGGCAAAATCTTATGTACTGGGATAGAAATGATTCGTGCTTCTAAAAGGAATACAAATATGGCTTCCTTTGAATTACGTAAATAAATCAATTTCCTTAAGTTTAGTAGTTTTCCAAACATGCAAATAATTAAAATTATTCATGGTTAAATCAGACTTATTTTCTCACATCCTGACAGAACAGACTAAGAAGCAGAAAAAGTTATTTAGGATTGTGAATAAATTTAACATCAGCAGATTATTTATCAGATTTTTTGAGCTTCAATTATACATGAGGGATTAAAAAGGAGTGATTCAGAAGAGAGTTTAATTTTAAATAGCATAAAATCAAAGATCGTAGTTTAGATATACGGCTGATTGTCTTCATGTCTGAAAATGAGTAATATGGCAACAAAGATTTCTTGGAAAATGATAATTGATATCAGACCTAGTTAGCATTTAGCGTTTTTTTTTAATGCACTGCAACACTGAATATTTAAAATTAGAGGTATAAAAGTTGGGAAATAATACTGTGTCATCTTAGCTCAGTCAGTGTGCTGATTAGTTTTTGATTTGCATAAATGTGGTTTTGATGCATATATCAGCAGCTTTCAGTATTTATATCCACCAAAACAAGACTTTCACAGAAGAGGGTTTTTTTTATTAGACTAACTGATGCAGTTAGAAAAACAAGATTTTTTGGCACAAAACCCCTTCTTAGAGTTTGGAATGAAAGAAAAAACAAACAAACAAACTAACAAACAAAAAGACCCCTCCCTAAATCAACAAAATATTGTCTATTCTTTAGAACAGGTGTGCTGCAGTCAGAAGGCCTTCATGTCTATCACAGCTTTGTCCAATGCACTTCCAGAAGAAAACTTTAAAGGTAGGTGTGGTGTTCTGTGAGCTTTATTCCCAGGGTAATGTTCATAATGTTACATGATTCCCTACCATATGTTTTCAAAAGCAAAACCACTTCTACCAGTGTGATACTGCTCTGCTGGACCTCTCAGATCCCCGTTATTGTAAACCGTATAGTATTATTCCTGAAAAAGAAGGGGAAAATCAGATGTTGTTCACTTTCACCATAAGAATTTAAACTTTTTCCTGATACTCCACAGCAGCTCAAATGCATTTAATCTTTGATTTTAATTGCCTTACTGCAAATTCAACTAGTTGAGAGAATAGATTTGGAGAAAAGCTAATTCATTATATTTAGAAAAAAAATCTTTTTCAGACTAAAAAAATTCCTTTCGCACATTATGGTAAATTTAATCAACTCATGGAGAGGTCTAGTGAAGAGCAAAGACGTTATCTTGTAAATGAGGTATGATGTGATGGAAGGAAGATCATCATCTTCTATAGAATAGGCTAAGTCAGAACCATAATGGGCCTTGAAGTAGTCATGTATACTAATGTCCCTTCATCAGCTTAGCCAAACTGTGAGCCTGTGAGCAAAAGATTGTGGGAACAGTGGTAGATGTTTTGAAAGCAGGTTAGCTATTTAAGCAAAACAGAATGAACTTATTTTAAAATTTATTTTTTAAAAAAATCGAAAGATTGAGGCTTGTTTTGAGAAATACAAGTTTTAACATTCTCCTCAAGGCCTAAAAGGTGGTGGTTTCCTTCCAGCAGCAGTTTTCCAGAGGACAGCCCCTCACGTGTTCTTTCTGAAGGCCTTTTCTCCCCCAGCTCAAGGAATAGCATATAGGAAACAGAACAAATTATTACCTTTGCTTACATGGCTTCACATTCCTTGTATTCTGACAAATATGTTGCAAAAATGCCAAAACTTCCCCCTAGATTTATTGAAGTGAATAAGATCTACTTCAAAATCAAACACTTGGTTTAGTTTGTACCTTTCCATGAGAACAGAAGAGTTGCATTTACTTATAGAAGCTTGTAAAACTTATGAGTACTGATTTGAGTCCGATGTCAAAATCATATCTTCTGAGACTGGATTTGTTTTTTTATCATTTAAAATCCATCAGTCCTTTGCATCTGTAGGATTTAGTTTTAATCAGAGGCAAAATGGACAAAAAGTAGTGGAGGTAACCAAATAAGACTTGTAAAGTATATCTTGAAAGAGGGAGCATGCACTTCAGCAGCATGAATCATTAGTGTCATGATGGCAACTAAAATAATGGTCCAGCAGCAAGCCAGAAAGAAATCATGAAGGCTCAGAGAATAAGAAAATGTAACTCATTTGCAGTTGGACCAGTTGTCCTTAATTTCTGGTGGTGTCTTTTAGCTCACAGGCCTAAAAAAAGAAAAGCTATACTTCACATTTGGACTCCTCTGGTGGGCTGTGTCCCTTGAAGTCCCATGTTAACATTCTGTAGCCTCTTTGTTTCTCCCTTAATTGTGACCAAGAAAAGAAACAGTGGCTTTTTTTTTTTTTTTTGATTTACTATTGTCTGCAGATTAAGGGCATGATTGGTTTTACACTGAGTAACAGCCTGTGCAGAATTTATCCTGACACGGGGAATGCCAGGTTTTCTCTGACACTAATAAACTGCTGTTGGCAATGGTATATGACTCTTAGGGGTAATGGATTATAGCCTAATTCTTTTTATATCTTTAGCCATTTTATTTATTTGAGTCTACACATACTCAAGAAATGTAAACATTTTAAATTATAGACTTGCTGTTAACTTTACACCCTGAGTATTTTAAGGGTGAGAGAACTTAAAATACAGATTCTGAAAGTCTTCTCAATGAAAATAAACAACACTCCATCGAGGCGTGTGGAAATCCAGGTATGAGCTACATCTACTGCTCATATCCCGCAGATCTGTAAGCTAAGAGAGATTCTTTGATTTTTAATGCCACCTGACACTACTTCACCAGAAGGCAGAACAGCAGACAGATTCATACACAGCTCCATATAACCATATGTCTGCTCATTTTTTCTAGTTCTATCATTCTGCAGCAGGTAACGTTCATGAGCAAGGTCAAAGGACATTTTTCAGGGATTCATGTAGTTGCCTTCCCCTGTATGAATATTACAAGCAGTGGGTGGTATTCTGACAACACCCATGTCTTGTCATAATGATGTAGTTTACTGGTATTACTATTAAGTACTTATTAGTAGAAAGGTAATGGCATGAAGCTGAGTCAGGAGAGGTTCAGGTTAGATATCAGGAAAAACATTTTCACCCAGAGGGTGGTTGAGCACTGGAACAGGCTCCCTAGGGAAGTGGTCACAGCACCAAGCCTAACAGAGTTCAAGAAACATTTGGGCAATGCTTTCAGGCACATGGTGTGACCCTTGTTGGGGCCTGGAGGTGGACTTGATGATCCTTGTGGGTCTCTTCCAACTCAGAATATTCTCTGATTCCATGATTCTAGGATTCTACTTTTCTCACTTTATTGGGAGATGGAGCTAGTGTTACACTCAAATATCTTTTTGTTGTTGTTGTTAGGGGAAAGAGGAAACACACCTTATATACAAAGTCAAAAGTTTATTGTTAGTATATTTAAAATTGTAACAGTCCTATTAAAGAATCACTGCTATTCCAGAAGTAGTTGTTGCAGAAAGAAAAATTATATACCTAAGCAGAAGAAGTTCCAGTAGTTATAATAATTCAGTTGAACTCATTTTGCATACACTTGTTTTCTATCCCCTTTCCTAATTTTCTGGTTACTTTTCCTCTGCTCCTCTAGGTTGTAGAGTTGCTGGTCTCATCCTGGTGTTGGCAGTGAGGGTGTTACAAGAAACTGCCATAATCTGGAGTCCTTGCTGGGAGGAGTAAGATGCCCATGTTGATGGTTTCTTCTTCCTCACTCTAAGATCCATTCAGGATCATTTCTGTATGTTTGGTAACATACTTCTGAGTGCCAGCCTTTTCCCCATCTCTTACCATCCCATCCCCATTCTCCCCCACGACACTTCCTGCACTGACACTGCTCAAGGCCTTTCCCATGGTATCATGCCCATATTTCTCTGCGCTGAGGGATGAAATCTGTGACTGGCAAAATACCTGTGAAAACCCAGCTATGGATCAGTACTGAAGCTCTGCTGAGTTGCAACTTCACAGAACAACCCTGAGGCAAAACTGGCCTGTGGAGACAAGAAGCAGTAGCAGTATGTCCCTCAACTTCTATGTCCCCAAGTGTTTCTTCTGTTAAAGGAAAGGGATGGGGCAGAGAGGGACTCTGTCATCAGAAATTGGAGTTAGGAGAGACCAAGGAAGATATCATGGAGTGCTAAGAAATGAAAAAGCAAAAAACCTCTTTTTCTGGAAAATTTCACAGAGGCAGTTATTGTGTACAGAGGACACAATACACTCTAAGCTGCTGACAATCATGTGAACCAGATTCTCATCATGAAGCACTTGTATTTCAAAGAATAAAAATCAGAGCACAGCAAGCACACAAATAGCCAGAGTATTTCAGTGAAGAAATATTTTGCTAAGATTTATTATGGGCAGTTACATAGCAGTGACAGATTACTTGGAAAAGCACCAGTTTCATGTTGAAGGTGTTTGGGAGGTTAATATCAACTGAGAATTTGAAAAGACCTTTTTCTTCACTTCAGGTCATTCTGTAGACAGCAAAGCAGCTTTGAGAAGGTGGTATACTTTAGTTTGTTCCACCAGGTATACCAGCAAAAATAAAGACTGTAATCTTCTGGAAAGAGTTACTGGAAATTTCTGTTTGTTGTTTGTCCTCCCCTTTTACTCTTCTTTTCTCTGACTTCCTTCCATCCTCGTTCCAAAGGATCTTTCTTCTCTGGCAGCAGTTTGAAGAAGGCAACATTCACCTTGAATCACTGGATGGTGTGAGCTGAGTATTATGAAAGCTTCAGACTGGGACAGTATTTTTTAAAGATTTAATTTAAAGTGAGAGAGTTTAAATAAAAAAAAAAAAAAAAGGTGCTTGTAAGACCAAAATAGGGACTTTTATTATTTTCCATCAGAATTTTGTTTCTTTAGATATGATGGCTTCTTTTTCCTTGTTCTAGAGTAGAGGAGGTAAAGAATAAATCCAACTAAATTCCCACTAAGGCAGGAATGCAGGAATCCAGTTATCTCACATTTTTCCCTTCAGTTCAATTTATATTGGTTTATAAAACAGAAAATCATCACCTTGAAATCAGTAGTATTTTTTGTTCAAGAGGTATATTTGTTTTTCAACACATCAAAAAATATGGTAACTTTTTATATTTTCTTTTTATATTGTTTGTATTGTATTTATGAGTTTATTTTTGGTTAATTAAATTTCTACAACCATCCAAGCAAAAACAAAGACATCTGTATTGCAGCCTAAACAGATTTTTGGTTCCACAGGAATGTAATTTAAAAACAAAGAATTTTATTTGAAATTCCATTATAAATGCTTCCATGATTCCTAAACATTGTCAACCCTGTTGCTTTTCAGAGTTTGCACTCTTCAAGTTTAATTTAAAACTGATATCCTAATAATTACAACCTAGGATGTTTCTAGAAACTACGGGAACACTTTGCACAAAATATATTTGGGTTTTTTTCCCAAAAATTCAAATTCCTCACTTTTTCTCTCTCTATTTAAATTCTCTGATAGTCTTTATCAGTGCGGTGAAGAAGTTCTAATGTCAGTGTATTTTTCATCGTAATCTAGATGAACAGTCTCCAAAAAACCCATAAAAGTTGGGGAGAGGTTTTCAGCTTTTTCTATCCATAAATTGCAAATTTGAATGGCATTTAAACTGTAAATACATTTTAGTTTTTTTAAATTATTTTAGCAAAACAAATTTTTAATTTTTATAGTCAAAGAGTTTCAATATGACCTGTTATGGAAGCCAGTAATAAAGATCAGTGTCCTAGTGAATGTAAAAAGTAACTAAGAAATGAAAAACTGTTGGGTTTTACGTAAGGGAGTCACTATTATCCACATTACCTGCTAGATTTTTCTTGTCCAAATGTTCAAATTCATGCCTACTGTCTCTTTGCACTCATAGGAAACTTCTTTTATACTCTCAGGTACAAAAACTTTCCCCAAGACCATTTTTTTCAAGAAATTACTTATTTTGTAGATAAGGGCAATTTGTAATAAGAGAGCAGCTTAAGGTTACTTTAATCATTTGGGCCTGTCCTGAGACGTGAATGTATAAACTTTTGGCTTCTAAAAATCTACGGATTCCACTTTTCCAAGTTCATTCCTTAAGATGTATTTTTACAAGTAGTTGAGTTAACCATACAGACAGAATATCAGGTGTCTCTGCTGGACATACCATTTCCAGACCAAACAAAAAATCTCGAAAGCTGACATAAAAATTGTCACTGAGATGTGGGAGGATATGCGTCAGGGGAAAGGAGACCATTGCCAGGCACAGCCTTTGTCAGCTTAAAATAAAAAGAAGAGCCAAGTCCTGGTTGTGTTACTCTGCAACTGGTGATTGGCAAATGGCACTTTCAGAGTACTGTAGCTGTTAAGATAATTGGGAATGAAAACCTGCTCTTTAACAATATAAAGATAGGAGGAGATCCAGTGAGAATATGAAATCTGAATATGCCAGGATGGAGGTGCAGTGATCTCACTATGACTACTCAAGGCCTGGCTTTTGAAGAGTGGGGGTTGCTGACAGTGGGACAGCTGAACTACCTTTGCTTCTGAGGTCCCTTTGCCGCCTCAACTATTCATGTCGACTCTTGTGAAATGTCTCTTTAAGTGCCACAGTCTGGATGGTGTTGTTTCACAATGTATGCTGATTATTTTTAAAAATGGACTGTAAAATTCCATGTCAGAGGAACAGTTTCAGCAACAATTTAGCTGTCTTCGTTGCGCTGGCAGAAGGTCAGCTTACAAACCCAGAGTAAGTCATCCTTGCTGCTGTGTCAGAACTATTCTCATGCATCTTATGAGTTAGGAACTTGACATTTTGCACTGCTATTTTTATACATAGCACATTATACCGCTGACTTTCTTCTAATCTTCTGAAAGTGTATTCAAGGCTTTGGATCATGTACAGTATACAGTAACATGAAAAACTGTCTTCATTAGGAGATTTGGCACAGAAGGCTGCTTTGAAGTCTGTTTTTGTAACAAATCTTGCATAAACTCTGTTGTTCAGATGTGAATACTTATTATTGATCCTTTCCATGTAATAGAGATGCATATTATTCCAGTTTGAATTATGTTACCACGAGGGAGATATTTAAATTACAAATACTGTTAGCTGCGTGTCACAGTCTTTTCAGACATACAAGAAAAAACAAACAAAAAAAATACCCAAAAAACCCCAAAACATTTAAAAAGAAACAGATATAACTGACTAAAGATAAGTATGTTAAAAACTCTAAGGGAAAATAAAGCCTAGTGATTTGTTGCCTCAGCTATTACAATCCTATTCCAAATACCTAGTTACAAATTAGACGTTGTCCACTGAAACAGATACCCTGAGAAGCTGATTGCCCTGCATAAATGCCCCTACATGACCATATCAGTGTTGTGAATTTATTCAATGTTTTTGACTTAAAATTTTAGAGACAGTAGGAAAAAAATAACCTAAATCTGTTTTGGCAGACAATTCCAGTTCTTTGGGCCTGAAATTTTCCTTTGTAGCATGTCATGTAGAAAGTATTTTTATCTGGATCCTTAATGAACTGCCCTACAAAAAAAGTTTGTGTTTTCAGTGTTCCTAGATCTGCGTTAAACAACTTCATGTGTTTGCTTTGGAAATGAAAATCATTTGCTTTAAGGCCCTGGAAGCAGTGTGTTCCTAAACCTATAACAGTCTGACAGAATGACAGGGTTTGACACACTAGGATAGCTATGGATTTTTCCAGGACTGACAGTTTTAAAATACTGAAGCATGAAGAAAAACATCAGTGAGGGAGGGACTGAGCGAGGGGCTGAGCCCCAGCCCCACCTAAGATCAGAGCTTCCAAGCGCAAGAGATCCTGGAACTGCTTAAAACTTGGTTTCCCAGAGAAAATGACAGTGGATGTGGGGCCTGCAGGAAGCTGTATGTTAGGAGTGGATCCAAAGGCACACATTATAGAGTACTTCTGTCTTTGTATTTCTTACCACCAATATAACACCAATAAATAACACCTCCCCTGAGAGCAATCTTTGATCTCCTTACCCAGTGCTACATTTCAGGATACAAGGGTCTGTGAAAGGACGAAATAGATACTATTTCACATACCATGTTGTGCTTCCCGGGTTACAAAGACATCCTATTGCTTAGGCGAGGGGCTGACACACTGTTCAGGTAACACAGCTTGCAGAATGTCGAAGGTGACGGTTCTGGATGCAGAGTCTTGACTCCTGGTTGAAGCAAGTATTTTTGGAACATTTTAAAGCATTGCTTTGACCAATACACTTAAGAAGAAACATCCCTGACAAGCAATGTGCTCTGATATGAACTCTGCTATGGGATGTTCACAGCTCCTGCACTGTAAATAATGCTCATAGATCCCAAAACATTTTATATCTTCTGTAATGCTTTTGCAGTGTAATAGCTTAGACTGAAAATAAAATAAAATAAAATAAGCCAGTATGTTTCAATTATGCTGTGCTCGATTGAAATACCAAAGCACAAGCCCTAAATTATAAAAGCCCTCTTGACCACAATAAAAAATTGCTCAGTGGGTTGGATATGGGATAGGGAAAAATAAGGACCTTTCTTTTGCATATTATGCAGCTTAATGAGGCAGATTTGTTTTGCAGGCTGGCTGACACATGAATTCTCATGTCTCCAGCTTCCTTGTCAGGAAGCCTGTGGGTGAATGGTTCTATTTGAGCTCACTTTTTTGGTGGAAGAAATTTCCCCACTATCAAATATTTGGGATTTTTTGAGGCAATATTTTAAAGTGCTGAGCAATTATGTTGGAACCACATGAAGAAAGAAACTGTGTAACCCTTTCTTGCTAGGTTACTATATACCTAACAGATTTCAGCCACCTACACCTTTACCAATGCACTGAACGAGAATTTTAATGTGCCTGTAAAATATGTTGCTATTCTACTTTTCTCTTTCATCTCTGTCTTTTCTTTCTTAACTACGGCTTGTTAAAGCAGTTAAAGAAAAAAAAACTCAACACCTAGGATAGGTGACTTAAATTATTTTTTTAGTTTTTGTTCACATTGTTAGGAAAAATGGCTAATTTTTAAACAAACAAAAATGAGTAAAGCTGAGGTAAAAAAATAAGTGCCACAAACACACAAAAACCATCCTTTGAATGCATGATTTTGTCCTTGCAGATAGATAATTAGGTTTTATGAGACCTTATTTTTTGAACATCTGAAGTGTAGGTGGACTTGAGGAAACAAAGCATTAAAGCTCAATTTTACATTTATTTTATTGTCTTTGCAGACTTGTCTCTGTTTCCTGTGGTGCCAGCCACCTGTCCAAGCCCATGTGTTCGACAGGGCATGTCGTGGTATACCACAACGATCTTGGGCACCATTCTGTTTAGTCCAAATCTCAAATCCTGAGTTCTGCATGCAATTCTCTTTTACTTTATACTTGTCTTATGCCTGGGTGTGAGTCCAAGTCCAGTATAAAACATCAAGGCATTCCGTCCTTCAAGGACTGACAATGCCTTATATTTAAAATAAAGGAATAGTATCAGGGTGCCAAGTGCACAACTAATTAAAAAACAAGTTTGTATAAAAAGCAGAGAATGTTTCTCTGTGAGCTCTCATGGGCCATTTTGGAGTATGAGGTGTTGGCTGCTGCTGTAACAGAGAAATTTATGTATGACGAATATAAGGTAGAGTCTGTATTACATAAAATAGGATAGCTTGCTTGGCAATATATCTTACAAGTCTATAACAGAAATTAGAGCCACAAAGCCTGCAAACTTAAGATTTTGAAGTTAGATGTCAGTCATTAATTTTCAAGTAATAATATCCCCACCTCCACCTCAATTGAGTTTACCATATCATGCATGGCAACCAGTGTGGATTGAATTCTGTTTTATCAGCTTAAAATTTATTTGGAAATTAATCAGAAACAAAAGCTTTTGCAACTGTGTTTGTATTTCTGTTGCTCATTTTCAGAAGACATCATTTTCGGAAAGAGGACACTGCTAGATTAGAATGATCCCCAAATGGTGAAAAAGAAGAGTATGTTGGGAGTACTGGATATTGTGAGTCAGTGTCTGATTCTGCTTCACACATCCTTTGTGGCCTTGGGTAAGTGACTGTATATTGGATGCTAAGAGCTTCTTTTAAAGATTTTAAATAATAAATGTATCTACATCCACTGACCAACTTAATTGATTCACTGCTGTTTGAAATCTCAACTGACAGTTTCTAGAATAGAATAATTTGGCTGTGTTTAACATCATCCAGGACATTTCAAAAGATTTTAAATTCAATTACAATTTTAAACATGAATATCGTATTCTAGTGTTAAACGTTCAATGTCAGGAACATACATTGGGTGATACTGTAAATTTTCCTCAGTGACTAACTAGGCTGAAAGCCGTAAAACTACACTTTTATTTTGGCCTTCATTTGTCTAATCCAACTTTCAGTATGGATTGGATCTCGTTATAACTTTGGCAACTGGATTGAAGAACCCATTATATGTTTTACTCTCAGTATAGGTTCTTAAGGGAAGTCTTTATCACACTAGAGTTTTTGATATTCGAAATATCTTCAGGATATCTCGAGGGACAACAGTCCTCTCCACTGCCAGCCAGCAGAAGTTCTACTGTTCTCTCAATAACACATATTTTCCAGATATTTAACTTCTATTGATAGAATAAAAAAAGCTTGTTGTCTTCTTCCATTCAGCAGACAAAGTAATCTAATTTTTTTTAGCCATTGGGGACTTATCCTCTCTATCATACTTATTATTTACCAAAAATATCTGCCATCAGCAAACTTTATCAGTTTGCTTTGCTTTGTTTTATTCTAAGTTATCGAAAAGAACTGCATGTATCATAAAGCTAAGAATCAACTTCCACAGATACTTCTGGTCCCTCAGAAACTCACTGGCTTATTTTCTCATTAGCTTTGAGATATGCCATGCCTATTTTTAATGCATCCTTGATGCATCATATTAATATCATATCATTTTAGTTCTTAATCAAAATGTCAAGTGATATTGAGTCATGATCATTACAGGAGTTGAGGTATGTTACACAGCATCCATTACCTTTATTAACCAAACTGACATCATTAAAAGAGCAAACTGCTTGGAAAAGATCTAACGGGTTTTCCTGAAGCATTAATCATTCTCTTAATTGTTCATTAACAGAGTCTCAGCCATTCTCATATTTACTGATGCTGGTTAGTGTGGTCTATTTTTATTACTTTGTTTGAGCAACACCGTGTGTGCATCATTACCCTTTTTCAGTCTTTAGAAACCTTCCTGATATTGCAAGAATTATTGAAAAGTGGTATTCATTAACTAGAGAACTCCTTAGTCAATTATTTAAAATTTGTTGGCAAAAGTTTAAAATGTTTTTACCAGTTGCTGTCTTACTGAGGTGTCTTATTGAGGCACAACTGGCATTTCTGGAAAATTTCTAAAGATGTAGAATTTTATTTTTTTTAAAGAAGGTTACTGAAAAAGTTAATCCTTCTTTATCAGCTTCAGGAAAGACCAGAGAAAATCAATATAGCAAAAAAAAATGGAAACAACTTTTTCTCTAGTCCACAGAGAATAACAGAGCTGTTTTATTATATGACAACAGAACTGTCTTATTATATGGACAATACAAGTGATGTCAGTAGAACTGCCCTGTAAGTAAAGATGTATGTATTCAAACTATATTAATAACTTGCAGTGGATTAAAATTAAAATTACAGCGTTGTGGTGATTTGAACCCTGTCTGGATGCCAGGTGCCCATCAAAGCCATTCTATCACTCCCCTCCTCAGCTAAGTAAAAAGAAGTAAACCCAAATCTTAAAAATACCTTACCCCCACCCCACCCTTCTTCCTGGGTTTAATTTCATTGTCAGTTTTCTCTGCCTGCTCCCCACAAGCAGTATAGGGGAATTGAGTTCATGTAGCATAACTTCAGCTATGTAAAATTTGTGCATATCTTCTAAACTAGATATTTATTCCTCGTTTGTAATTACTGGGAAGTTGTGATCAGGAGTACAATTCATACCATAGTTGCTGAGTAGCTGAGACTGGCTCAGGCATCTTTTATGGATGACCATCTATCTCCAGGCAATCCAAGGAAATTAGATTAAACAAGATGACTAGATGTCCAACACTTATCTGGCTAAAGACAGGTGAAACCAACTCCATCCAACGTCACTGATCTAAGGAGACCTGTAATACAAAAAAATCTCACACCATTCCTCACATCTTGTATAAAACTATAATTGTTACACAGTTCTTTTGTGTAATGAGATAGAAGTTTACTGACATAGAATAGAAGTATCAGTTCAAATAAAAACAGTTTAAAATATAAAATTCATTTCAGATTTAGGGTTATTTTAATTGCTTTCCCACAGAAAACAACCCTTAGAGAAATGCCAACTATTATACAGTACTTCTCTCTAATAAGAACAAATCATCTTTCCTAAATAAAACAGAGATAAGTTTATAGTCATTGTATGACTAATTGTATGGTTGTATGTCAATTTTTTTATTAAAAGGAAAGTAGTATTCATTTGAAATCATTAGCTGAATTTATTAGGTATATGAAACTTGTGTCTGATTCTTTGCTGATACAGAATGCGAAAATTTCCAGTTTAGATTTAAATTTTAATGTGCTCAGTCAGAGAGAGATTGTCCCTCAGAAAAAAAGCCCCCATCTTTGAGTCTTGACTCTTTTTCTCCTTATTCTATGACAAAACATAAAGTGCAGTCCTGCTTCCCAAAAGAAAGCAAGTTCCCTTGCTTTCTTCTTGCTCTCTCTCATCAAACCAAGCACACTGTCTAGCGGTCTGAGTCAAGAAAAGACAGGGAAACTGAGCACAAATCACGCCCAATAAAGAGGAGAAGGGAGGTGACGTGTTTGATTAATCATTAGCATCTTTCTGCTGTTATCAACACAAGAGATCACCCGTGGAAAGGAGCGGACAACCCCTTTATGCCTCTCACTCGATGCGCATATTCACTTGATTTACAAATTCAGAATGTGGTCTTTGATGAGTAACGACTAATGTTCAATAATGAGACATGTTCAGTAACGAGGAGTGAATTTCTCCTCAAATGTTATCAGTTTTAGAAAAAAAAATAATAAAAAAGCTTTCTCGCAGAGAAGAAATTGTGGCTCTTTAAATACTCCAGTGTTATTAAAAATTTTAGACCTTAGGAAATGATTGACAAAATTTCAGCAGCAGGGAAATGGTGACTAAGAATCTGTCTGTGAAAACAGATGGTGCTTGACACTTCTCTGGAAGAACCTGTCAACCCCATTAGAAGACCAGGTCATCTAGATTAAAGTATAGAAAGAGAATATGCTTGTACTAAAAGGCTCACAATGTAACTTTAAAAAATATTTGTGCATTAATTGCCTAGAAAAGACTACAGCCTATGAAAGGTGTAAGTGGTGCAGCAGTCTGTGCACAGAAGACGGGAATGATCTAACACCATGCAAACCGCAGAACACAGCAGCTGAGGAGAAATCTTTTCCTGCTGACTCCTTTTAATTATGACTGTATCAAGTTATTAGTCATAATTTACCATCTGTAAAATCTTCTGAAAAAATATTGGTTTTAAATCTTTTGGGGATTGTATACTACTTCAAGAAAGAACAATCTAATTACTTTGAGAAGGTAGATACCTGAGGACCCATCATTAACATTGGAGGAAGACAGGGAGTCAATACAGATAACTTGGGTTGGAAACCTCTTTCAAGAACTAATGCTTTTCCATATCTGAGTCATATAGTGCAGAAAATCATGTACAGAGGTCATTGCTCAGGTGAATCAAATTACTAAGAGAATAAAAACTGCAGCTCCTCTCTTTTAACCCTTCAATCAGAATTTTTACATTCTTTTTTTAAGTAGTGGGTGTGGAATACACAGAACATGTTGTTTTTTCTCAAAATATCTTATTCAAAGAAAACATGCAATATGATAATACACTATTCTAAAAGGACCACTTTTTTTTTTCTTGTTTATTTATCATTCACATAATACTATAAAGGTTATGAAATATTTTACATATTATTTCAGTGATCATTAAATTTATCTAAAGCATGTGTCCAGAATTCCCTTTATGTAAAGGCATATGTCTGAGGAAAAATCTCTTTCAATTTCTGAGTAAGGTTTCGGCATACTTAAAATGAAGTACAGAGAATTAATCCAAATCCAAATACAGTCACAGGTTATGTCCATATGAATAAACTGAAAATGCTTGAGAATATTTCAATACAAACTAATGTTCACTAGAGTTGATTCAAGAAAAAACTGGACAGTAGAGTTAGATGAATAACAGAGATTTCTTTAAACACACAGTTGTTGGATCCTAATCTGGAACTGTACATCATACTACTGAACCTGTGGTTTGACTCTAAGGTTAAACTTCATGGCTGCCCACCTTGTCCAGCTCTTCAAATGCCTTTAAATGTCCCTTTGTGGATGAGTAAGGTGGTATCATACATGCATCTATTATCCCTAATTTCTTTCAAAACACTTCTACACGCATTTTTCTGGTAATTCAGAGAAAACTCAGGATCATTATATATGATCTGAGTCTGAATCACAAAACGGTCTTCCACCTGCTCACTGTCTGCTGAGTGACTGCTAATGGCATGAGGCTTATTTTGGTTCTGGGACATTGCTAATAAATCTTTCAAAGCCATTAAACTGACATTCTGTTGCCACCAGAAAGACAGACAGAATTGGAGTGATAATAACAATGAAGAGCATTTTGTGAAGACTTTCTTTCCGTTTATTAACTGGATAAATGTGGGTAGTTGTCATACTGTTTTAATTTATTCAAACTTCATGCTTCTATATTCATTTTTTTAATTTACAGCCTAAAAAAATGGTGTATTTTGCTTATATGTGAGAAATGACAACATCTGGAGAATGAAACATCTTGGAAAGAGTTGAAACTTTCCATCAATTCTTTGGTCTTTCTTTAATTTCCATAATTTACTAAATTGTAAGAAAAATCATGTCTATTCTAGTTGGTCAGTCTCATTATGGTTTATTTACTTCTTTTAAAGTAGGGAATATGTTGATCTATTTCTCTGATTAGATAATCTAGGTTCTTTGCCTCTCCTTTATTTTGGATAAGTAGTGAATCCCTTAGACTTGTTTTTCAGTTAGTTAAACTAGGGAGGTAGATTCTTTTAGTATCTGATCTGCTGATGATACTGGAAATGTCTGCAGACAGTATTTTATGGCTTTGCTATATGTAACATGCCAACTTGGATTATTAGGCTTCAGAGAAATACCTGTACGTGTGATTATGATATACAATAGGGTGTGAAAATCAGGATTTATTTCTCCAGTTTTAGTTCCATGGATCTACAGATGAGTTAATCCTCTTATCAATATCCCATACTTGAGAAATATGGGCACTTCTTAGAAGTTATTCATCTGACCTATATTAACTGTCTGTTTTAGGAAGAGGTTAATTATGCCCTGATGGTGCTTATTTCTCTCCACTGCCAGCATAACTGTATTACTTCAGAGGCAGATATTTGCATGGTAGACATCAGCATTATATCAGGCTCCTACTTCATATTATTTCTTATCTGGAACTACAGTGTCCATGTGTGTTATACAAGCCTGAGGTACCAGTAGTTCCCAAAGCAGATTTGACTGTCTTCAAACTGGAGCTGGGCTTGGGGCTTCTTGCTGTGGCTGGGCTAGCAAAGCAATTACAAATTACAGAATAATTACAATTCCCAGTTTGCATGTGTGCCTAGTGACTGCCTTGTCTCTATTTTGCAGTCTTTTGTCTGTCTTTGTCACTACAGGCTCTCTTAAATACACTCTATACTTCAATTTCTCTTAACTCCATATCCCTAATTTATGAGCCTTGTGTGCAAAAAAAAAAAAAAAATTCTGAAGAAAGATAAAAGCTCTAATTGTAATTTTTCAAGTCAGCCTACATAAACTATATCTCAAAGACAGGATAGCACAAGATGCAGATTTGCTCCTTTAAGCAACACTTCTTTTACAGATTTTTTTCTGACCAATGGAATAGATTGTTTGAGATGGACTTTGTTGGGTTTTTTATGAACAGTTTTTCACATTCTCATGTGCTGTGAATTGAAGGCTACATTCTTTTATGTTAGCTGAGTGTATAACCATAAAATTAACTCAATAGTTATTTAGACTATTTTTTTAATCCAGATTTTTTTGTAAGATATACTTGAGACACTGTAAAGACCCATTAAAATATAACAGAATTCTCTCTTCCTCTCAACTGCCCCAAGAATTGTGAGTTCTTTACTTTGATAAGTTGGAGCTCAGCAGTTTAATACTTAAAGCTGCCTTCATCATGTCAGGACTTTCTAAATATGGATTCGACTTTTTTTCTCTTCACAGGAAAAGCAAATAAATTACTGATAACACTTTTTAGAAAGAAAAGAAGAAAAAAAGAACAAAATCAAATGCTTCATTCAATAAGCAGTTCTGTGACAGTGCTGAGTTAACAGTTGGACTTGATGATCTCAAAGGTCTTTTCCAACCTAAAGGATTCTATGATGCTATGTTGTTGCAATGATATTATATCAGCACATCATCTTCCTTTTCTTTGCCTTTTTTTTTTTTAAACAAACATTTCTGTTGGAAACCTATATTCCAAAGTCTTCTAGCTATAGTCTTATTCGTAGTTTTAACTTCTATCAAAAGTAGTAAGATTGAGCTGTTCATATGAGCAGATCCTTTGGATCCTGGCATTTTTCTTAGCATCCAAATTACTTGAGTTTATGCAATATATTTTTATTCTGAGAAAAAAGCAAGATGTTTCTGTGCTGCGAATAACAGGAGAAGTGGCCAGAGTCATGGGAGGGTGCCATACTCTTCTGGTGAATGTGATCATCCTTAGAGAGTATTAGAGAAAGAGAGAAGCAAATTTGGCTCATGACCCAAAAGAAAAACTTGTAGTTATAATTAAATTTCAGCACCACCTTTGTTAATATAATGGATTAAAGAAATAGGAATAAACAGCATCCTCGCACCACAAATACATCATGGAAGAAATTCCTTTCTTTCCAGTATACATGTAAATGTACACTTGGAAATTTAATAATTTTTTTGTTAAGAATCAATTAAGTTTCCACATATATTTAAACAGTGAAGATGACTGGATGACAGACAGAAACCTCTTTCTTTTGTACATAAGGCTCCCTTGTGAGCACTGATATCATGTGGGTGCTGGGATTTAATTAAAATGCCTATTAATAAGATATCTCTATAAATATCTTGTCTTCAGTAGGTAGATATTTATTTTTAAAATGTTGGTTTTACTGTGCAAAGTAGAGCTTTCTTCTTTACAAAGATAAATTGAATAGGAATGAAATCCTATCCTTTTGTTTTCCAGTGAAACATACTGCTGATAAGGCTTTTAACTTATGTTTTGTCATTAGCCCTTTGCTATCAGCAGATATAAAAGCACAGTAATTTCACAGCAAGTTCTGAGTCATCGTATTCAACACTGTGTCACAGACAAACTGAACAAATGACTATAAATGCATGATGTTCTGTTTAAAACAAGCTGCATTGAGTGCTTTGCATTACATGTGAGGAAAAGAAGGTCTAGAACTTCACTTTTGCACCACTAGAAGACTCCTTTTTCTAACGTCATACTTAAACTTACTAATGGTTCCCTGACACGTTAGATGCTTTAAAGCTATCCCTTACCTCAGTTTCCCTTACCCCTGGATTTGCAGCAAGTACTCCTGTGACTGCATTGCACTTATGTGGCCAGGTTTTGGTAGGTGGGGCTGCAGGGTTGGCTTCTGAGAGATAACACCAGAGGCTCCCTCCGTGTTCAGCGGAGGCAGTGTCAGCTGGCTTCAGGACAGAACTGCACTGGCCAAGGTGGAGCCCATCAGTGATGTTGGGAGCACCTTGTATGTGATAGTATATTTAAGAAAGGTTGAAAAATACTGGGAGAGAGGAGTTAGAAAATGTCAAAGAAACAACTCTGCAGAAGGAGGAGGAAGACGTGCTCCAGGCACTGGAGCAGAAACTCCCCTGTAGCCTGTGGTGATGACCATGGCGTCAGGCTGTCCTTCTGCAGTCCATAGAGGACTCTTCAAAAGAGTAGGTGGATGTGTCCCAAAAGAAGCCAGAGCTTGTGGAGAACCTGCACTAGAGCAGGCTCCTGGCAGGATCTCTTGACCCATGCAGAGGGGAGCCCATGGTGCAGCAGTCTGTTCCTGAAGGACTGCACCCTGTGGAAAGGACTCAGGCTGGAGCAGTTCATGAAGAACTGCAGCCCAAGGGAAGGACTCGTATTGGAGCAGATCATAGGATTGTCTCCCATGAAAATAGAGGAAGAGTGTGGGGAGGAAGAAGAAGCAGACACAAAGTGTTACAAACTGATCACAGTCCTCATCCTCTGTCCCCCTGCACTGCTCACATGGAGAAGGTAGAGGAGTTGGGAATGAAGTTGAACCTGAGACAAGGGGAAGGCAAGGGGGAAGGTTTTTTACAATTCTCCTTGTTTCTCATTATCCTGCTCTGTTTGATTGGCAATAAATTAAATTAATTTCTCCAAGCTGAGTCTGTTTTGCCCATGATGGTAACTGTTGAGTGACCTTCCTGTCCCTATCTTGACCCACTGTTTTCTCATCTTATTTTCTCCCCTGTCCTGTTGATGGAAGGGGACTGACAGAACAGCTTGGTGAGCTCCTGCCAAGGTCAACCCACCACAGTTCTTTGTGTTGCACAATAGGGAGCTCTGCAGAATTTAATATAAGAGTAGTAATTGTGAGAGGTAATGGGGAAAACATGGACTGAACAATGTTAGAGAGCAGAATAATCGTGGAGAATTTTAATTGTGATTGTGGTGAGAGAGGTGAAGTGTGTGTCTACACTGAAATTATATTGTCTTGACATTTTGTTGTGTTTATAAAAAAACTGTTTTTAAATGACTTGTACTTTCATTTAAATTTAATTATTGATATCAGTGGACAGCCAGCAGGCAACAGATCCTCTAACACCTTTGCCAGTCCATGAAGAAAGTTAAGCACTTCCAAAGCATCCTGCTGTTTTAAATTCATGCCTTTTTTAGGCACGTAGCTTAGTGTAATTTTCTTTGCAGGCTGTTTGTTCAAATTCTTTTAGGCTTTTGTTTACTTTTGTGGCTGTTTCTGAGATACTTACTGCTACAGGATCTGAAATCCTTCTCTGCAACATATATATAGTTTTCTTTAATTTCTCTGGAAGAACCATTATAAAAGTTATAGTGTTGTATGCAAGTTATCTCTTTGTAATAAATAAAAAGTTGATTCCATACCTTAAAAAAACATTATTTCTAGATCCACAAGTAACCACAGTGCTGATCTTTATCATTTAAAAATTACATTTCTTTTTCTTGTGACAATTTTGGTTTTCTGACTGGGAAAAGACAGATTTATTTTTTTTTACTAAACCAAATTTATTTAAATAGCAGAAGCTAATTCCATCACCTTCTAATCAGCCCTAATTAATGATCACTTCAAAATGTAGCTCTCCTAGAGACATTGGGCAGGATCCTCTTCTTGGAAAAATCTTTTTTTCCTGAGGTGTACCTGTATCCTGGGGGGGGGAGGTTGAGTTTTTTTGTTTGGTTATTGTTTTGGGGTTTTTTTGCTTTTGATCACTATCTTGAATTTATGAAAATGTAGATTTATCAACACCACAGTTTGTTTAACATTATCAACACCACAGTTTGTAAGTACGTTTTCTTTTAGCAAAAGATGAAAGTTTGCACTCCTAAATTCACTTTAAAACAGATTTCTTATTTCTCCGGCACATCTTTTTTGATCCTATGAATTAGTGGTTCATTGCAGAGATGACTGGAAAGCAGAGCACATTAAGAAATTTCATCCTTCAGGTCCTTATATATTAACATTGAAGCCAAGGTCTCTGCAAGAGTGCATACATACTGCAGAACAACAAAAGGCTTAAAAAGCCCACAAGGTATTTTCCCATGGTCAAGTTAAAAATCCATATGCAGTTCTGAATTTTCTATTTCCTTAAAAAAAAAAAAAAATTATGAAAGTTACAGCTGTTGATTGGAATTTTGGCCACATCAAAATCCTACTGTATTATATTTTTACAAGTGCCTTTAGTGGGCCCTTTTTATCATTTTCCTCATTGGCAGTACCTATGTATTCATAATTTTTTCTCCTCTCACTGACATTTTGTTTTTACTCTCAACTTGATCCCAACACTCCTATTGCACCTACAGTTTTAGTACTTTATTTTCATGCAGAATTCCAGGTAAATTACTTGAGTCCTGCACTGAAGCAAATGCCCATTCATATGAAGACACTTGTAAAACAAAGAGCTCATTTATATTAGAAAATGAAATGGTGCCAGGCAACATTACTTGCCTGTGGAAGCAAATTCACTCTAAGTTGTTAGAAAAAACCAAGACATAAATTTGCCAACTGGTCAGTTGCTCAGAACCCTGGGAATAGTCAGAGAGTTAGACCAGACCAGGGATAATTTCTAAGAGGCACTTGCCTCTTTTTAATACTGGAAGTCATTTTGACTGTCTCTAATTTACTGTGTAGATATATCCTTAGTATCTCATGGCATTGTCTCCACTGAATTACCTAAAAGTTAAGTGCTGCCTTAGAATCAGTAGTAATCCAAGGGCTTATGGAGTGATACAACAGAAATGTCATACTAAAATTAGCACTGAGCAAGAGTGTGGGTGGGAGTTGTGCTAACTGAATGCTACTGCTCTCTATAGTGTACTACCATTGATAGCTACATGTGCCATATCTTATATAAACATTCATATCATAGCACTCTAGATACACAGTTCAGAAAAAGATCCGTGATTCCAGGTCAGTAAGCTCCTTAGGTACTGAAATAAGCAAAATGGAGGTGATGTATTCCAGCTGCACAGGGAGCAGCAAAAATAAAGAAAATGTTCTCTTGCCTTTTTCTCACAAAAGTGTGAATGCAGTAATATGAAGAAAACCTTTCACATATCAGTACCTGAGGTTAAATCTGTGTGTTTATCTATGTTCCAGATCGTGTCTGTCCTCCCTCCTTTCCCCTCTGTATGTCTCATACCATCAGCAGCCAACACTTCATCAGCTCCTACAATCACTCTTTCCCAATCCCTTTTCTAGTTCTCCTGGGAAGAAGACCTCCCAGCAACCATCCTGTGCCTTGATTTTCTTGTAAAATGATGTGGTGACTCCACCAGAAAGCAAAAATATATATTGCTTCAGCCAGCCTGTAAAGACTATCTTGGATGATGAAAAAATACATTGGAAAAAATGGAAAAATCTTTATAAGGTTATGACATATGTATTAAGTGAGATGAAGAGGAATGTGAGACTAGAGCCCCAAAGGAAAAGCAGTGTTATAACTTACTGTGCTATATTTGCAGTAGCACTGTACTCACTGTTGATGCAGAAAGACAAAGACTTTCCTTCTTAATAAATCTAGAGAAATTATATTGTGATGATGAAAATCTAGACAAAGATAAATAAAGATGTTTTATATCAACTTCTGTTTCAGTGATATTAGAGGCCTGGCTATTAGTGGAATTGTCAGCTGAAAACTATGGGCACTGTTTTTTTTTAGCATAGGATATCTTAGTGGATATCCTACATTAGAAATAGAAAGGAAAATCTGTAAAAACATTTTTTCAGAATCTAGTTGGACCAATTAGGAACAGTATTTAGTTCTGTAGCTATGATTTTACATGGTAACTGCTGCTATGTATTCACTTCCAACATAAATGTTGACAGACAGAATGTATAAGCAGGTGCCTGTCATTTCTATGACTAGTTTATTCTTCACAGAAAGTCTCTTCCTAAGTTTTGCATAAAGATGAACTGACATTAAAAGAAGAAAAACAAGTTTCAGAAATTATTTTAAACGAATTCAAAACAAAACTACTCCACTGAAACTTACATTTTTAATGAGGTTATTGTGTGAAACCTTGCTTTATTCATAACAAGACAAGAAAAATAGTTAGGCTTTTATTGTCTGACTTCTGTATTTTTTTTAATTTAAAAAGTACTTCCGCATGCTGGATTTTTTGGGTACCTAAAGCAATCATTTTTGGTTTTCTCAAACCAAACTATGCATTTAGAAAGTTTTTATACTGTAAAATTTGTGAATTTAAATAAGGTCTGTATACCCAATATCAGTATGTACAACATGATTTACAAAAAAAGAAAAGATAAAAAACAAATGAAAGCTGAGTATTGCTTAACTTATACTTCTTTTTTCAATACGCATGCAATTATTTTTTTACCATCCTTGCCTTTTTAAAAAACAATTTGATTCTCAAATTTTTAGAGTTGCCAAAAAGGTAAGCACATGGCCAGATATTTTGACTGAATGTTCTTAAGTGATGTAGGTCAAATGAGAAAAAAATGTGAGTGGAATGTAAGGTATCTGATTTGACAGGAGAGTACAGAGCAGAATATGATCTCAGAGAGAGAAGAGGGAGAAAGAGGTTCAGCATACTTCATAAGAGAATGGAGAAAAATTTTCTCTTTCTATAATATTTCTGATTTGTCCAATGTATAACACATGCCAATCTTCTATTTTCATTCTTGTAAGGTGTTGGTGGCAAGATTTTGGTAGCAGGCGGGAAAACTGCATCTGCATGGAGTCACCAGGGCCTGCCACTTGCTGAATTCAGCCAGTTCCAGACGGCTCCTAAAGAGATCCACTTCAGGACACACCTGAGCCTGTCAGCCAAGCTGGTGGCATCTCTTGAAAACCGTATTTTAGAAAGGGCAAAATGCTAGGCAGCAGTTATTTTGTAACAGTGCTTCTGTTTTATTTTATCTCATAGATTACCTATTAAGCATAGAAAAAAAAAAAAATCTCCATCCCAATCTGTTCCTGCAGAGGCGAGAGCAGTTCCTTACTTAATATTAGGCAGAAGACCATATTCATGGGTGTGGAGAAAGGTCAGACTAAAACACACTATTTTTCTAGAGGCTGCAAATGTCCCAGAGACAAAAAAGGCTTCGAGATAGACTGGGGTGTGAAAAAGGGGAAACTTGTTCCCTTTGACCACTGTGACTAGACCTCTCTTGGTGCATGTGATGGTCACTGAGGTCTGTGTCCCCTGATTCAGTGCAGTTAAGTGGCCTCCTATTCTGCCCAGCTGGACACAAGTGTGTCTCTGCCTGTGTTACCAAGTGGGCATATCACTAATATCTCCTCAACAGAACACCATACATTTCACAGGTTTCATCTGTGTCACATTTGCAAACAGTGTTGTGACACTCAGATCCAAAGAAGAGCAGTTTCCTATAAATTTGTTATGTAGAGATGAACTTTTCTGCCTCTGTGACCCCTGAAGCCAGGCTTGCACAACTCTTCCATAACAGAACACCAGCAGAAACTCCCTTCTTTTGCCAGCCTGTTCCCACAAGATATTCTTGAAAGCTCTGTCTGTCTGTCAAACTTGGTTGAAACATATTTCTCATTACTTTAAATTTAGATAACCTTTGATTAAAAAGGATCTGATTTCTGAAATAAGGAAGAATATGAGACAGGTAAGAATCACAGTACCCTGATCACAGAGAAAAACAACTAGCTCTATGGCCACTTGACCTACCAGAGCTGGGACTCTGGCAGGCTTTTAACTTAAATTACCTCATATCTGCTAAGGTGTGAACTAGATCAAAGCTTACTCTGCAGCTGGAGTCATCATGACTTTTCTTTTCCAAGAATAACATGGGATTTTTCACTCTGCTGTTGTTTGAGTCCTACAGATAGCATGAAGGAAAAAAAAAAACAAACCACCTCTCTAGCTCTGAGTCTTTGAACCCAAAGTTTTTTTATTTATTTCATAACTTCATATCACTTGGCAGTCTTCCATCACCTGCCTTCTTATCCAATCCATGGATGAAAAGCAGGCAAAATTCTCACATTGTGACATGCATGGATTTTGATTCTCCTCTGTCAGCCAAGTTTCTCATATCAAGTAGAACATGTTTCACTGCTGAAATTGAGAACACTTCAAAAATGTGGATGATGCAAGCATTTCATGAAATGCTGGGGTCACTGATCAGTTCCTGAAATTACAAGAAGCACCTTAAAGCATTCTCATAAAGGTTTTAATAAAATTATTACATGAGCTAGATATGCTCCACTGTAGTACAGAAGCTTCCAGTAGGATGACTTTGAGCTCTGCATGCACTCCCATGAATGTGAAAATGGGGTGAGAAAGGAGGGTTTAAGCCAGGTGATATGAAGAGTAAACATATGTGTAATAGCAGAACGACTGTCACAGAGCATTTGGCTTACGTGGCAAGGTTCTGTTAGCTGGGGGATTGCAGGGGTAGCCTCTGGGAGAACAGACCAGGGCCTGGGCTGGTCACAGCCAGTGCCAGCCCACACCGTGTGACCCACCACAGGATCCAGCTGAGCCCGTCAGTGACACTGGTGGCACTGCTGTGAGAACATATTTAAGGAAGGGTAAAAACACTAAACAGCAGCTGTGAGAGAGGAGTGAGAAAAATATGAAAGTAAGAACCCTGCAGGCACCGAGGTCAGAGAGGAAGCAGGAGGAGGTGTTTCAGGCACTGGAGCAGAAATTCCTCTGCATTTTTTGGAGGACAACATCAGAGGAGATACCCATACTGCAATCCATGAAGGACCATGAAGGTCATGCTGCAGCAGGTGGATATGCTCTGAAAAATGGTGCATCTCATGAAGAGACCATGCAGGAACAGTCTCCTGGCAAGAGCTGCAGCCTGTGGAGAGGAGCACTCATAGAAAGGTTTCTTTCTGGTGCGGTCTGTGGCCCATGGCGAACCCACACTAGAGCCTCATGTGAAGGACTGTCTTCAGTGGGAAGGACATCACACTGAAGCAGAAAAAAAGTGTGAGAAGAAAAGAACAGCAGAATAGAGCTGCTGGGACCACAATGCCCCCTTCCTGATTCTGCTGTGCCACTTTGGGTGGTGGGTGGAAGATCTAAGAAAAGAAGGAGTGGAGTTGAGCCTGCAAAAAAGTGGGGGTTACAAGGAAGCTTTTTATGGGTTTATCTCCTTGTTTTTCACCATCCTACACTGTTTTTAAATGGCAATAAATTAAGTTAATTTTCCCAAAGTTAAGTCTGTTTTGCCCATGATGGTAATTATTAAGTGATCTCTCTTTCTTTATCTCAACCCATGAACTTTTTTTCGCATTATATTCTCCCCCTATCCTGTTGAGGAGGGTGAGTGATAAAGCAGCCGGGTGGGTGTCTGACAGCAAGTCAGGGTCAAACCCAGTGCACAGAGCAAATTGTGAGTTGATGGAATAAATACGTTTTGATCACTTCCTCCTCTTCAGGAAACATTACCATAATTTGGTTTTCATCATCTCACTGTTCAGACCTGTGCATGTACAAAGACAGAGTTTAGCATATTTAGGAAATGCTGATGATTTCCAGAAAGAAGAAAGTTTCCCATTACTGTGATCCCTGGAAAAGAGGTGTGTAAACTGTGACCTCTGTCAAGGATACTTGGATTACCAGTTAAGGACAAGTTATAATGGTATAGAAAATAGGGTAACTGCATAGTCATTATATCTGAATTGGTGGTTATATGCCACTAGGAGGGAAGTTTAACACTGAGTAAAACCAGCTGGGTGCAGTTTTGAAATATGTTCTCAAACAGAAGTGCTGGCATAAGGCAAATTTTACAAATAGAACTCTAGGACTGACTCTCATGGTGAATGTAATCTCAAAGCAAACAAAAGTAAAGAAATAGACAGAAATGTAGATAAAAGTCAAGACAATGTATTATCTTTTGTTCTATAACCCTTATCATTATTGTCCCTGAAGAGATGTAAGAAACTTCACATCTTAAGTGTGAAAACACAGATGCACTTTCAGGAATTTTGCCAGGAAGATATGTCTGCACTTTTCTACACATGACCAAAACTGGTATCCTTAGTTTTCTCCTTTTAATCATTTAAGTCCCAACTGTTATTTATCTCCTGCCTGCCCTGACTGCTACAGTCCTTACAGCTCCAGCATAAGAAGAGTCGTATTTCCCTCAAACAGGTTTCCCAGAGACGTTTTGTAGTGTCTCCCCTTGAAGATATTTGGAAGCCATCTGGATACATTCCTGGGCCACGTGGTCCTGTTTGAGCAGGTGGGTAGGGCTAGATGACCTCCAGAGGCTCCTTCCAACCTCAACCATTCTCTGATTCTGTGAAGTGCTCAGAGCTTGAGAGATCTTGATCTGCTGGATAGGAACATTTTCTGTATATGTGATTACTGAAAAAATGTAAATAATCTTGCATTTGGGTGGTAAGATTATTCTTTGTTAAGAGAGGTATCCTTGATCACTGGGCTCCGAGCCATGTGCTTCTGTCTGTAGCTTTCACTCTGCTAATGTGCGTTTCATCTACGCTGTCAGGACATTTTTCAAGATGGGTAAATTGATTTTTGTATAATAGCAGCTTCACATTCTCCACTGCTTCAATACTCTTTAGGTCCCTGAAAATTAAAATCTTCAATGACTTGGAAGTCATGTGAAGAAAACATGACTTAGTCAAGCATTTTCCCCATTTTTTCTCCCATTTCAATGACAGTAACAGCTCTTTCCTTCTGAGTCAGATTTGTAGTTTGGCTTCATTACAGAAAAACACTTCCCAAATTGCCATTATGGGATCTGTTCATACCACTTGCAAATCATGTTCTAACATAAACTGTGCATAACTTATCATAATTGTAACCATAACTATTGCCTACCTATAACCAGAGGAGTTATGAAACACCTGTTTTAATATTACCAAGTAATAATTTTGTTTTTCTCTATGACTATTTTTGTCACTCATCCCAGTTTTATAATTTTGTAGAAATGAAGTTCTATTTTGTATGTGTGCATGAAAAACAAAAATCAGTTTTTGTAGATAAGTAGAATGACCATGTGTATAAACTCATGCAAACAAGAAATTTTTGGGTAAACTGTTAAAGAAATACAGGAAAATTTATCCATGTGTTAGAAATCATTGTACCATTAGGAAAAAAAATTTAATTTCCATTGTTTATAAATTCCAACCAGATTCCAACCCTATGAATTCACAACTGTGGGAAACTGCATTTTTGGGACCTCTCAGGTCACCAGGGGTTAGAAAGAGTGGCATTACTGTGATTTCACAGTGCTGACTAATTAGAATCAATAACTAACAAATAAAAGAGTTCTGCTCTTGACAAATCTTTATTTTCTTTCCTCTTGGACTATTTGGATTCATTTTTGTGACAGGATTTTACTGGATTGTACCAGTTCCTCCTAATGTCTTGTCATGAGAACTTTACAGTTTAGGTGTTATAACAGAAGAGTGAGTTGGAGCTGCCCTTTGGTTAGTTCATCCGTGCAAGGCAGAGAGATGCTGAACATGTGGATGAACTTCATTATTTTTACTATGATGGGGTCAGTGTTTTGGTGTCTGGAGATATACTAAAGAAAAACAACATTCTACTATTGCAACCTCAAAACATTTTTAATAAAAAGGAAAAAGCTGATCTTTTAGTTTCCAGTTTGTTTCCAGCTGCTGCATATTTTACTGCCAATATAGATCCAAAGCACATGAGACCCTCAATATGAGTAATTAATTTATGCAACTGCTTTTTATTTGGCCAGACCCACAAGATGTGGAGCACAGGGTCCTATGTGCCATTTAGCATTTTTACTGAGAGCCTCAAAGACGGAGGCAGAGAGAGGGCTATAACAATCTATATACCCAGAGTTAACATACTGCAAATAATGTACAAGAATGGCTTAAGAGTGTACCTATTACACTCAGCATGAGTACTGAACACACTAGATTGACATATAAAATTTTGTTTGTGTCACATATCAAATTGTTGCTTGCCTTCTGTGTTCAATTTGTTTCTGATCAATAATTCATTCGAGCAATTAGTTTTGCATCTTTATTAGTATGAGGACATTGACTAAGCTACAAGGTGAACAATTTGTCTGGAGTGTGAGTTGAAATGAGTAAGAGAAGTATCATTATAGTAAAATATGTGAATGCGTCCCTGCATATCTAATGAGAAGCCCAAGAAGGTCAGCTAATGAGCAGATAAGTGTCAGTCCTTGTGGGAGACTGGAAACGTCATCGGATTTGTTATGTGATTTTGCATATATAACCTCAGCTTAAAATAGACACATTTAAAATATCACTGGGACTCTTGAGAATTAATCTAATATCCTTCCAGCATGTTGTTTAACAATACATATAATTTCCACTGTTCTTAGAAAGTTTTTGTATACTAGGTTGGCACATGTGCAAAAAACTTTTGAAGAGTCATCATTTGCATTTCTAAAGAGTTCACATCTGTCTATGTCTCCTTCCTATCTATCTCTTCAGAATAACAGAGTATGAGAGTAAGCCGAATTGGACATGGCAGTTATAGAAGCTGTTTGATTATTTGCTTTGTGTGTTAATAATTAGAGACACAGGCAGGCAGGCAGCAGTAATAACAGAATATAGCAGATTCTCTCATTGCTATGATTTTGGAAAATCAGTCTCAGACACTAAATACTAAAGATTGTAATGATATCAAACTAAATGAAAAATAGAAATTCTGATTTCTCCATTGAGAGAGGTGTCATTTCATCCATGTGGATCTGGATCTCAGCCCTCCAAGTGAACAACTGCACTTAGGAGCTCTACACAAAGGTCTACAGGCATCCTCAGATGTTTCCTTAGCAACAAGAGCCACGTGTAGGCTATCTAAACTGCTCTTCCTGCACCAGGTTTCCTTGGCAGCAAAAATAATGTTTAGAAAGGAAAACAAAAGAGGCAGATCAATTCGAACACCGGATTGAATTTCAGCGGTTCACCTGTGCAGACAAGGCTGCAAAAGAAATGTTGTGCTCATGGAAAAAAAAAAAAAAATTAAACACCTGTATGAACCTGAGTTTTCCTCTGCTAAAACTGACGGAGAAGGCACAGGGCTTGCAGTGTGTGCCTGTCAGGCTGTCACAGCTGCCTGCTCATCAGAGCGTTGTCCAAGATTTGCATACCCCAACAGCAGCATCTTCTCCTGCAGGTCCAGTGGATATGGTGGCCCTAGGGAAGCAGCTGAGGAGATGAAGACCCAGAGCTGGGTATTGTCAGTGAGCTCAGGAGGACAGCCCAGCAATCTGTGAAGGGTAGTGCTTAACTCAGTGAAATTTCTCTATCAGAGGATCACCTTCACTACCAACGTTGTGAACCATTTCACCAAAAACCAACCTGTGCTCACCACTGCTTGTAAGAATAGGAAGAAAACAGCACATGTGTTGGCTCTAGCTGTCACTGGCTATAAACTTATCCACTGTGCAGGTTGCTGGCTAGGATACATCTATCCACTGTGTAAATAACCAGGTATGTCCATCTCCTTGGCCAGGCAGATTAACCTCTGGCTTTTTGTATAGTACAGAGACATGGAAATAGATGTACTAAGCCAGCTAACTTAAAATATTTTTATACTTCTAATGAAAACTTCATCTGAATTGTAAACTGCTTCAGAGGTATTTCAATTTAATTAAAATCTAAAATACACACATTGCATCATCTAGCTATCAGATAATGAGATTTTACATTTTATTACTCCATTAAAACACAAAATAGAAAATGTATCCTTCGTATTACAACTTAGGGCAACAGTATTACCTAAAACATCAAGTAATGAGACACTTTGAAAGAAAGAATAATGGAAGAAAGCCTGATGACTAGGGAGACAAAGGAGTTTTCTGGAAGCACTTCCTTCCATCTGTACACCAGCTCACTGGCTTTAGGGGCAGATTCTGAGATTCTATTTTAATAAAGGAAAGAAAATAGATTAGATATATAATGTATATTTATACACATATATAAACACAAGAGGCTCAAATTATCAAATATTTATATTAGAAGGAATATTAACTTGAAAACAAAGTGAGATCAAACTCATGTATTAAAAAAAAAAGATGAGATCACTGTTACTAATTTTTTTAGAAGTCACAAAAGTTCAGTAGGAAGTCTTACTGGGTTTTTTTTATGAATTTGAATCTGTTTCTACCAAATTCGCTGGACCTAGATGTGATCATTAATTTCCTCAGACTTACACAAAGAATTCTTTGATAGCCATTCTATACTTCACATTCACCCCTTAATAATGGATCTCTGTCGCAGACTTCTACCATCCTCCTAATCACTTAAGTTTGCTCAAACCTCCAGGAATATTTGCAGTGTTTGAACGGGTGCCTGAAGCAAGCAGCGGCTGAGCAGCATTGCTAACTAGAGGGGACAGCACATAGCTGCTACAACTGAGGTCCTAATTCAGTCAACCAGTGCAGCTACCTGAACAAGCTGGGTGCCACAGTCCCAAAAAGGCATGGTCTTCATTAGATCCATTCAAAAATCTGCTTTTCAAAACAATTTCTTATAAGTGCAAGTACTATATCTTGAAATACACCTTTTTTTGTATCATATTATTGTTGATCTAAATTGTTGTACAATATTAATAATGATTTCTGTATGCATCTGTGGAGGCTGATGAATTCTGGGGCTCTGTCAAAGTCCTGGATCTATCAGACAGCTATATTGGGAAGCCTATTTAAAGCAAAGCTTTTAAAATCCTTTCACAGTCTCTCATGGAAATGTACTGAAGGAAAAAGTGAATACCTCCTGCTTAGTTATCTCTAATGTTACTTAATATTTTGTCTTTTTGAAAACTAATAAGAAGGCAACACTAGATACATGTATGGCTATTTATCTTCAGAGTTCTATGATCCCAGGAGCATATTTTAAATGCACCCTGATGTGTAAGGTTAATTTAAATCACAGTGAGAACTAATGAGTGGGTCTTTGAAAATACTGTCACTCAGGCTGAATTATAAAATTGAAAATTAGTGATAGAATTTCTGCAGCACCTAAGAATGGCCAAGAGGAACTAAAGCGCAAGACTACCTCTAGCTGTGGTAGAGTTATGATCTCTGAAAACATCCCTTTAGTCCAGAACACCTTTGATTATCATGCAGAGTCAGTTATTTACCTCTTTCAGGCTGTTTTACACTACTACAAAAACTGCTTGCACCATCTTGGACTAATTGTGGAAGAAGGATGTGATAATGCCTAAGCCCACAAAGTGTAATTTGATAATATATGTTAATGTTCCAAAGTATGAAAATGGAATTCTGGAGAAAAGTATGAGTAAAGAGCAAAATCCTTTATACATAGCATATTGCTAAAATAGGTGTTCTGATGTATGCAGTCAGCAGTCAAAATCTAACCATATTTTGAATAAAAAATTTGATTGAGTGCCATGTTTTGTTCTTCGTTTGTTTTAATTCACAAAGTGTGGGGTGAAACCACAAGAAGTAACTGAGACCTAACTAATTGTACTCCTTTGAAATCCTAGTCCTACAGAGCTAATTTTGATCACGAGCCATTTCATCTTTCCAGGACAATAAGTTAATGATGGTGCTGCTTCCTTATCTAACAGCTGACTTTGTCAAACTAGCTTCCTTTCCAAGTATAGAAGGACTTTCCCAGCAAACTTAAAAACTCCTAATGTAACTTTGTTGGAATTTTCTACTCCCTGTATTACATGTTGCACACTGGCTACTAGCTTTGCAATACAATTTTATTCCAGACAGTAATAGTAGGATAAACAGGGATTTACCAAAAAAAATGAGGTAATAGTCTGTGGCATTTCAATTTAAGATTGATCACTATTTCTACAGTCCTACTCAAATTCCCTGCTTAGGACTTTTGCCCAGTACACTGCTACACAAATACAGTCACAATACTCTCTGAGTACTGTGTTTCTGAGCAGTCTCCTTGAGATTTTCTTGTGTGAAGAACACTCCACTAACAGGACAGGATTTTAGAAACAATGTTTTCTGGATGAACTTATGACTGAAAGGAGCATATTTTCTTCTTCTGCATCTGTCTGCTGCAGGACATCCAGTGGAAATCTATCTGATTTGCTAGGTGTCAGGTATCTCTGAATATCTTTGCTACACACAGGCAGCAGGCGTTTTATTTATTTATCTGTTCTTGGCACTGGTTATCATGCAATTCTCAATACTGAATGCAGTCCTTGTACATATAAATAAGGCACATGCTGTGGTACACTTATCAAGCCTCCTGAAATGCTTCATCAAATTCAAGCTGGGCAGGCACATTCTTAATCAGTCAGAGAAAAGTCACTGGTCTCTGCCCTTTTGTGCAGATCCAGCAACCAGAAGCTCTCAAAATTGCTGCTTCGCTTTACTATCAGCTGAATTTCTTGGTCTTCACTCTTATGGTGATAAGAGTTTCTCATTCTTCATAGATACAGAATTTTCTACTTGCCGCCTGTATTTTATGAATATGATGAGTAGATGCTTCTTGCACTAATAGATGCTGCTGCTGAAGGTTATCATGAGACAGCAGAGGTAGCTTTAAACAAGCTAGCCAGGGCATGGGTAGAAGTCTAGGGATAATAGCGTGAACTTATCCTCCTTACTGCACATGGGAACAAACCAGAAGGGCTGTGTATCGGAATGCAGGACAGGAATGTCCTGTTTGTCTTCCAAGTAAGCACCTATATGCTGATCATCAACTGAAAGAAAAACACAAACCAACAGTATTTCTAAGTAGGCAGTCTGAATATGATCTTAGTGAATTCATTAATAGCCATGCCTCACAAGAACATCTATTTTTACAGATGGTTAAAGGCTTCAGGTAGACTCCCATACTGACTTCTTTTGCCAGGCTAACCTTTTTTTCTTATAACTCGAAACAGAGAGAAGAAGAGTCAAGGAGCACAGCTGGTGATGGGAGTAGTAATGTTTCTCTGTTGTACTTCTCAGGTCTTGAGGACCACTCCCTGATGTGCCTGTCACTGAAGGAAAGGCAGAAGAAGGATATCTTCCCTCACTCTCCTTAATGGAGAGAGTCTTGGAAGCTTCCTTGATGGAAGATGTTCTAAACTACATACAAGAATGTGGTTTCAAATTTGGATCTCAAGGGTGTCTTTCGAGTAAGCCTAATGCAGTTCCTTGCTTCTGCCACAGCATTTTTCTCCTTCATGGGCTGTTTCCCTTTAACAAGTGGTGTGTGCTGTTTTGGACACCACAATATAAGAAGGATATAAAACTATTAGAGAGCACTCAAAGGAGGGCTGTGAAGATGGTAAGATTCTAAAAGGAAAGTCATATGAGGAGGAGCTGGGGTCAGTTGGTCTGTTCAGCCTGGAGGAGACTGAGGGGAGA
This sequence comes from Myiotriccus ornatus, assembly GCA_036023395.1. Classification (NCBI taxonomy): domain Eukaryota; kingdom Metazoa; phylum Chordata; class Aves; order Passeriformes; family Tyrannidae; genus Myiotriccus; species Myiotriccus ornatus. The sequence goes on from JAYRBT010000001.1 coordinate 51,218,217, forward strand.
CCTCATCGCAGTCTACAGTTTCCTCACGAGGGAAAGCAGAGGGGCAGGCACTGATCTTTTCTCGCTGGTGACCAGCAATAAAACCTGAAGGAATGTCCTGAAACTGTGTCAGGGGACACTTAGGTTAGATATTATGAAAATATCTACCCCCCAGGGTAGTTGGGCACTGGAACAGGCTTTCCAGAGAAGTAATCACAGTATCAAGCCTGACAGAGTTCAAGAAGTGTTTGGACAATGCTATCAAGGCACACGGTGTGATTTTTGGGGCTGTCCTGTGCAGGGCCGGGAGCTGGACTTCAGTGATCCTTCCAACTCAGGTTATTCTATTATTCTAATTCAAGTGTGTCAAAGCCTCAGAAACATTAAACAAAAGATTTTAAGAGTAATAGGCATAATGGAAATGAAAAGGAGCCTTTATTGCCTAAACCACATCTAACAACAGCAGTTCCAGCTGTCCTAAAATATCTTATTGCTAGCTTACAGTCTGGCAGATCTGCGGGAACTTGAGTAGGTCTGTAGAAAAGTCATCGTGATGGGAGTGGGAAGACATTGCAAGCATCTTAGTGGATGCATGGTATGTTGCTGTTGGTTTGCAATTTGTTTTCAAGAAAACAGAAGACTGACAGGAAAAATATTAACTCATCTCTCTGCTCATTTCTGGTAGCTTTGATTGCTGTGTTTTAACCTACTTCAGGTTGTCTTCAGAGACACTGCTGCTATCTTTAGTGTGTCCCTACGGTGAAGTACTGGGTGCAGCTGCACAAGGCAGACAGAACAAAGAACGTGCCTGTGAGCAGGCTGTAGGTCTGACCCTTGACTAATAATGCTGGCATGGATCTGGCTAGAGAGGAGGGCTATGCAGGGAACTACCCTCAGTGATAGCTTCTGCCATACTCAAAGGAGTGTTGAATGATCTAAAAGTAACAAATATGTGATGTACTTTCCATGGCCCAGCTCTGGCATGGAACTCTTTCTGGGGGACAGAACAATAAAGGAGGGATAATTTAGTAAAACTGAAATGCATCCCAGTGTCTGTTCTCTGCTTCAAAAGGAATAATTAATATAAGGATATCTGCTTTCCAGGGCTCACAATGGTGTGAATATGGAGAGAGAAGATGAAACAGAGAATTACCTAAAGGATCTGCTGGTAGCTTTGAGGACAATACAGGCCCCTGAAAGACCCACATGAATGTGTAATAAAGAAGTTTAAATCTAATATTTCTTGTGGTGACTAAATCAAAGCCTTGGTTTAAAAAAAAGGCAGAAAACTTGGTTTTCAGTTGGAGTCAAAGTCTTTCTAGAAGGTGCAGAGGGATGACAGGAGAGTGACAGGAGAGCAACAAAGACTGCAGGAGGAGAAGTAGAGGGTATTTGTATTTAAAACATTTGTTCTAATTATAGCATAAAATAAGGAATGCGGGAGGCATTTGCAGTTCCTGGTAGAAGCAGGTGGGCAGAGAAGCAGGATTTTTTCATTTTTAAAAGTCTGTGAAATGATGGCTTAAAACAGGAATTGGTATGGGCAAGCCCTGCTGGAGGGGGAAAAAAGAGAACAGTTTATTGAAGGACAGCTTTAAAACATGATCACCATCTTAAAGGTATGCTGCAGTAGAAAACTCATCAAAAGAGAACAAATTACTTGACTCAAACTCCCTCCATTATTTTGAGTGCAAAATGCATTTTAAGGCAAAGTAGCAGCTTAGTAAAGCTGCCTCAGACTGCTGAGCACTCCTTATTAATTGTACTAATTCAGTACACTCACAACTTTTATATCATGGAGTAGGCATTACAGACAAGGAATTTTTTTCCCCAAGTTTCTTGAGCATTTTCATGGAATTTATCTTACAAGAGAGGGATTCTTTGGGGCTTCCAATATATCAAAGGGACACCAAGAAAATGATGAATGATAATATAAATTTACAAAATATCTTCCTGAGTAATTTTGCTGCTTTTTTATGGGCTTATTTTTGTTATTGAGGGGTGTTAGGTCCTTCCAGATTCTCCATCTATTGATTTTGCAAAGAATGTTCATGCAGTAACAGCATACTTCTATATAGTAATATGGAACTCAGAAGTATGAGGTTTTTCAAATGAGAAGATTTCTCATGAAAAACTTAAGAAAAAGGTTTCTAGTTAGTTAAATAGGAATCTCTCTCACAATGAGCCTTTCAGTGCATTGTCTCCTGGTAAATGTTAACTTAGAAGTGTGTGGAAAGAAGGATTGAAGCATTGAGCTTTCCTCCTTTAAAGGAAAAATTGGGAAAAGGGTGCACTCTCTGGATTGTTCTTAATCAGCTTTCTCCATAAAGGTGTGCTCAGATTTATAGTCTTGGGTCTTTCTGTTGTTGCCTAAATGGCTGTGGGGAAAAAAGACTCCAAGCCAAATTAGGTAGGAGATAAGGATGCAAAAGGCTTTAATGAGCCCCCAGGCTTCCAGGAACAGGCACCACCGCGCACCCCGAATACCAGTGTCTCCAGTTTTTATAATGATTTTCACCCAGTCATGTCCAGCCACCCCCCCCCGCTCTGCCCCCCAACATGCCTCTCAGGAATTGAGTCTGGGGGTGTTTTGAGACCCCTTCTTCTTCATCTTCATCTTTCTCAGATCACGTA
>JAYRBT010000001.1:51248466-51262869 GCA_036023395.1 Myiotriccus ornatus
TGTAAATGTAGTTCTTAAGTAGTTTTTATTTTGCTAGTAATAAATGCTCATATTATTTTCCCCAAATCCAGTCTCTTCTGTCTTCATAAACCTTCTCTCAACTAATAGTAATTGTATGAGGCGTGTAAGCAGACTGACCCAGAGCAAAACCACGACACCACCTATGACCAGATGTCAGAGAGACAAAATGTGTTGACAGTGGCATATTCCCAGAAGTCTACTTTTCAGTCACTATTCATTAAATCAGATTCAACAGTACAGAAAATAGAGCCAAACATAACTTGAAGCTTTTACTAGAAAAGCATGTGTCTTTGTGTGTACAGAGGCATACTTTTTTAAAGCATAAATGGAACCTGAAGAAAAAGAGACATGACTGTGGTTGTTATGTAATATAATGTTTATTTTGAGGTAGCTCATTTACGTATAAAAATAATTATGAATGGAATTGTTGGAGGGAGTCCAAATGAGGGCCATTAAGATGATCAGAGGTCTGGAACATCTCTCCTATGTAGACGTGCTGAGAGAGTTGAGGCTTTTCAGCCAGGAGAAGAAAAGGCTTCAGGGAGACCTTATAGCAGCCTTCCAGTTACTAAAGGGGGCTGTAGTGGGTTGACCCTTAGTTTGTGAAGCTCTGCTTCTACTTCATGTTCTCCATCTACTTCAAATGTAGAAGATTGCCCAAACCAGATATATCAAAATGAATACATCTCATGTTTAGTTTTGAAAGAAGCACAATTCCACCTGGGATTTGTTGTGATGTAGTGTCCTGAGCTACTTCACCTTCAAAGAAACAAAACATGGGCTCTAGCCTGGAGATCTCTGTGCTGTCTAGGAGTGCAAAAACCGTTTGCTTGTTATCGGCTCCCCTCTTGCTAACTTTGTAGGAGGGCAATGAAAAGTCTTTATTAGTTCTCAATGTTTGAAGTCATACTATTCACACAGCCTTCTTTGCAGCCTGGATGGTGTGTGAAAATGTTAATTACCAGTCTTACTGGTTGTACCAGTGAATATTTACTCCACCAGGAAATATAAAGTGAGTACATATTCTATTTTTAGATTTAGATTAGAATATATTTAGATTTACTGACTTTCCTTAGGATTTTATTCTTTGAAATTCTGTTACATCAGCAATATTAAACAAGACACATGAACGAAGCTGTCTTCTCACCAGGGCTGCCAAAGAGAACTGCATTTCTTTTGCATCTCTCCAGTCTTCCTCTGGTTTGATTTGAAAGGATAATCTAGGGAATTCTAGAGAATTTGATTTGACGGTGATACAATGAATCACACAGAGCATATATTTTTGTGTTCCATGTTTCTCAACTCTGCTGACTGGAAAAGCAGTGGCTTGAAAAAAAAGAGGAAAAAAAAAGAAAAAAGAAAAGAAGAAAAAAAAAGAGAAATGTTTAAGATGTAAGACCTGTCAAAAGAAATGGAAGCCAAAGCAAATAAATTCCATAGAAGAGTGGTTATTAATATTCCCATTAATAATCCTAACCACTAAGGTTTGATATGAAAAGCATTGCCATCCCTACCCATGCTGGTTTGCACTCAGATGAGGGACAGGTGAGGAAACTTCCATTACTGACAGAGGAATCATCCAGTGTGCCAGCTAACAAAGTCCTGGCCCTACAGGTGTAGATGGTAGCATACCTGAGCAACTCATCAAGGGTCTTCAATGAGTGTGCTTCTCAACTTCAGCAATTAAATCCTGCCTCTGTAACACTTAGTAGGGTTCTGTAACACTTAGTAGAGTTGCAGCCTTCTTGAGAAAACTTGGTGTGAACTCAAACATATGTAAATCTCTCAGTATCGTTGATTGTTCAACATTTGAGACCATACTGTTTCACTGAGTAGAGGTATAGCATTGCAGCTGACTGCTGCTTAAGTCTGATTCTTCTTTCAGGCCTTTAATCAATTAAGTAAAATGTTTAAGCCCGATGTGTTCCTCTCTTTGGTTTTGGCCTGGGTTCACACTTTATTCCTTTCTTCTATCTAAGTTAACTTGCAAATTAATAATCGTGTTTTTGATTTGCAGGCAATGCTTTCTTTTTAGGTCTCGCTTGTATTTAGGTCTTCTGTGTGTAACAGCATTGATTCACTGAGTTTCAGGTTCCACTACAGATCAGTATTACAGACCATCTCTCCTTGAAAAACTCATCTACAAATTGAGACGGGAAAAAGATGACATGTTGACAGGTTTATTGACATTTAAGACAGCAAACAGCTGCATGTGTAATTGTGTAGCTAGCATATTATTACCTAGCCTAAAAATATCTTTCTAAAAGTTCATTTGTACCAAAGAGTAAATATTTTTATTAGCTTACTTAGCCAAAACATCAGACTGAACACCAAATTAGTGCCAAGAAATCACTTTGTTATAGTTACTAAACATACCACAGAGATGAAGTTTAAAACACCTAACTCCTAAGTCAGAGTAAATATTTTACTGATCAAAAATTCTAGCTTTTTTCAAAATGTTCAGAAATGTTCTTACCTTAACAACCCTCAATCTTTTTAACATCCACTAAGTTTAGAATCTTTTTCTTCCCTAAATTAAATTGCTTTGTTTCAAAAACTTGTTCTGAAACACAGGTGTTTGACCATGGTTTTCTGGGGATTCTCTTCCGCATCCTCTGTGCTGCATGCGTTTGGTGATGGAATTCAAAATAATTCTGACTCTGGAAAAAATGAAAGAGTTCTGGTGCCTTCACACCCTGCTCTGGCAACCATCTGTTCACCAGTATTGTAAGATTGGAGTGTGCTTTTTGTTTTGCTTCATTAAATGTTAACACCAAACCACCAAACTAATTTCATAAAGGCAAATATAAAAATCACATGCATTGAACAAACTATTGAGCTAACAGCCTTTTGTAAGCCTTATTTGGAAAGAGTATGGATTTTAGGACCTAAATAATGTCCATGGAATGTTTAAATCAATAAGCCAACATGTATGTCTACACATGAAAGACGTATCACTAACATAAAGATGGGACTTGTGCAGGTTTTTGTGTACATTATGTTTATATACAGAGGCATATTTTGTGAGAAGCAGACTCCAAAAGACCTTCTATCCTTAACTGTAACAACATTAAAATCACATACATATATACTATCTTTAGACAATGTTGTGTTTTAGTTTATAATATCCCTTTCCAGTGCTGAAAATTAATTAGTCACAGCTTTTAACTAAATAAGTTAGCTGCTACTTATTATTTGCAAAATCTGGGCCACCTAAAATTCTTACTCATGGCAATTGGAGATGGAAGAAACATGTTAAAGAATGTCTTTATTTAAAATAAATATAATATTCATTCGAATCAATCTTCACTTAGGAAAAGTACCATGCATAAATAATTATATAATTTAAGGTGAATAGGAAGCTTTATGCTGCTATTCTGATACTTTATATATATTCTATGTGTGAGTGCTCACACATATGTTCTGTTGAAAAGGACATAATTGTTAATTTCTTTCACAATTTTTATGCATTCAAGTGAAAATTTGAATATGAATTGAACATTCATCAGTCAGAAGTGGTTTAAGCTTTTGACATGATGGAAGGTCTGGAAGGGCTCTCAGTATGATTTTCATTATTATCTTTTATGATATTTTTGATATTACTGTAATAAAATGTCTATTTCTCAAAAAGCACTCCATTGCAAGGCCAGGTTCTGAAAATCATTTTCTAGATCTAGAAGTAAGAGAGGAATCAGAAAGGTACACAAAATGGAAGCAGTCACAGGCAAAGACCACATTTTTTACCTTAGAAAAAAATACTGATAATAGGAACTTTTTATAACTGGCTTCCCAGCACTCTTACACGTGCTGATGTAAGTAATAAATGGAAAAGGTCCAGAATAAAATTGTGCCACCTATCCATTCAAGGACTTGCTTCAGGGTACTGCATATCAGCTATTCCACAGTCCACTCAGTCCTATCTACAAATACACCTCATGGCTATAAGCAAATTATTATAGCTGCACTGAGGCTGAAATGACTGGCCCAGTCAGATATGAACAAACTAATAGATTCTGAAAAACAACAGTTCCATCATGATCACAGCACTTTTTCTGCCATCACACTTTATTATGCTTTCAACTACTGTCAATAATACTAATTCTTCATTTCCAGTAGAAAAATTAATCATATTATTTACATGACAAGCAAAGGTCTAAAGCAGCACAAAGGAGTGATTCACAATGTTATTCTCATTCTTCTCATTGTTCTATCCTGCCACCCTCCACAATGCAGTAATTAGTAAACATATTCCTATATATTCCTACATATTCCTTCTGTACTCCTATTGATATTGCTTTGATTTATAACCTAGGGTTCAAGAGTACCATTAGGAAGCACTATTAAGTCTTGACTCGTTGGTTGCTTGCTAATCCAGCTACTTACTGTCTATGGAGAACTGTTCTTGGCATCAGATTTCAGAGAAGTCAAGGTGAAGAACTTTTTGATTTCCTGTAAGAAGCGCAGAACCTATAAAAGGAGCAGACACCTTGAAATTATGACCAAGAATACTATTTTGGAGCTGATTTTCAATAAAGTTTTAAAAAGTAGAATACATACTTAAAAAGTCCTAGAATCTAGGGTCAGGTCATTGACTTTTAGTGTATCTTAATCATTAACACAATATCCAAATACAATCTCTATGTGTGACAGAGAAAGCATCAGATAGAACAGCAAATATCATAACCTGCTGCCAAGATACAAAGGTTTCTGTTATTTGTGGATTTGCAATCTCTTATATCTTGGAATAATTTATAGAATCATGAAAACATAGAATCAGGGAATCATAAAAGCATAGAATCTGCTGAGTTGGAAGGGACCCATCAGCATCATCGAGTCCTACTCATGTCCCTGTGCAGAACTTCCCAAGAATCACACCATGTGCCTGAAAACATATTCCAAATGCTTCTTGACCTCAGACAGGCTTGGTGCTGTGACCACTTCCCTGGGGAGCCTGTTCCAATGCTCAACCACTCTCTGAGTGAAAAACCTTTTCCTGATATCCGGCCTAAATCTTCCCCAACTCAGCTTCACGCCATTTTCTTGAGTCCTGTCACTGGTCATGGAGTAAAGAGATTGCCCCTCTGCTTCCCCTCACAAGGAAATTGCAGACTGCAATGAGGTCTCCCCTCAGACTCCTCCAGGCTTAACAGACCAAGTGACTTCAGATGCTCCTCATACATCTTCCCCTCAAGGTCCTTCACTGTTTTTGTTGCCCTCTTTTGGATGCTCTCTAAGATCCGAATATCTTTCTTATATTGCATGCCCAAAACTGCACACAATATTCAAGTGTGAGGCCACCTCAGTGCAGAGCAGAGTGGGAGAATCCCCTTCTTCAACCAGCTGGCCCCCCAGGACACAGCTGGCCCTCCTGGCTGCCAGGGCACTGCTGACTCAGATTCAACTTGCCGCTGGCCAGGACCCCCCATGTCCCTTTCTGCAGTGCTGCTTTCCAGCCTCTTGTTCCCTAGTCTATACACACTACCAGAGTTTCCCTGTCTCATATGCAAAATCCAGCACTTTCCCTTGTTGAACTTCATATGGTTGGTGATTGTCCATCTCTAATTTGTCAAGGTCTCTTTGCCCTTGAGGGAGTCAACAGCTCTTCTCAATTTGGTGTTGTCGGCAAACTTACTTAGTATTCCTTTGAGTCCTCTGTCATTTACAAAGATGTTAAAGAGAACTGGTCTGAGGATGGAGCCCTGTGGAACCCCACCAGTGACCAGTCACCAGCCTGATGTTACCCCATTCACTGTAACTCTTTGTGCCTGATTTGTGAGCCAGGTGCTCATCCATCATGAAGCATGGCTATCCAGCTTTATGCTGGATGTTTTGTCCAGAAGGATACCGTGAGAGACAGTATCAAAAGTTTTGTGGAAGTTAAGAAAGATTATATCTACTGGATTTCCTATGGGCTGTTGTAAAAGAAAATCAGGTTTGACAAGGAGGACTTTCCCCTCATGAAACTGTGCTGGCTGTGACCAATGACTGCATTGTCCTCCAAGTGTTTCAATACTTTCCAGAACAATTTTTCCATGATTTTACTAGGCACTGAAGTGAGACTGACAGGCCTGTAGTTTCCAGGGTCCTCTTTCTTGCCTGTCTTGAAAAATAGAAAAAATGTTGTTTTTGAACCTGGAATTTCAAGTGTTTGGCAGCTGGAAAGAACCTCACAGTTTTGTTCAGTTTACAAGAGTCTGTCCCAGGTAAAATGTTTTCATATTGACAAGACCCTGCTTTACAAGATAGATTACATTAAAATATGTTTGGCAAGCTCTGTAAATAGAAAAAAAGGTTCTTGCCAGAGACAAAAGGAAGAAAATCCATCATTAAAAGGAAACAGCATACTGTATATATTCCCTAGAGTTTGGGAAGAACAACTAGGCATATAGTACATAGGATAGATGCTAAAATTAAGCTGGCAGTGTAGTCATCTACAGCAGAAAGAAAGATGCCCATAAAAGGAGTGAATCATTACTTGCTAAACTATACAGTAAAAGTAGCCAGAATAATATACTTCTGCTTCCTACAGTCAGTAAAGGCAGTCTGGGCAAGACGGCCAAATGAAGTAATTTAAATTTTCAGCTGTGCATGTGTACAGTCAAACAAGAGGAATACCATCCACAGGATCACATGAAGTTTGACACCTTTTGCCTATAGATACATTACATTGAGCAGCAAAGGTAAATTAAATTGTCAAAAATAGAAAAGAATGTGTACTGTAAGAGCTAGGACAGACATATAGGCTCAAGCCAGATGGAATAACCATCATGTCTATTGTTCTATAAAAAGACACAAGTAAAAATCTAGTTAGTTAAATGATGGAGGGTGACGGAGGTTAATGTTTTCGAAAGAACTTCAAGGCTCGTTGTAGATATCTAGTATTTATGGTAGTGTTACAGCAAGGCAGGTCCGCTGCTACCTTACCATTATCAGAAATTGGTACCCAAGTTCTCTAGCATGGCATTTTCAAAGGAGCTTAAATCAGTACAGTAGCACAGAGCACCAGAAGACATATCAACATTCTATGACTGCTTTTTGAGGCATTTCATAGAAAAATTGCCTTTGCACAAAGCCTACCCAATCACTTGAGCAGAGGTACTCATATTTTGGGATTTCAGTTTCAGGAAAGTGAAAAACCTAAGTACTTCCAAGTGTATTTCTTTATATAAATGAAATACTTCTTTTTAACCAACACAAAATATATGTAGGCACAGATTCAACACAGCATTTTACTCTTAGCATCGCTAAAATACATCCTTATGGAAAATTTCAAAGGATGTAGGACTGTAAACACTCTGTTGGCCTCTAGTCATCATATGTTTCACTATATTTGCAATATTTAAAATTAAATTTATGTACCATAAAGGTTAAACTTTCTGAAAGGGAAGCAAGACTGCAAATCCTGCTGATTCTACTTCACTAAGGATCAGCTTCCTGCAAGGCTTCACACTTCTAAGACTGGTGCAATACTATGCTTTATAAAAGAAAAATATTTACTCTTTCAAAGTGGAGCTTATGTTCAAGATGCTGCTGCCAGAATTTCGCAATATTTAGAAAGAGTAGAAGACAGAACTTTTCAAGGCACAACTTTTTTTTTAGTATGATTGCCCACCTATGGGAGAAATCTCAGTCGGGTACAATGAAGACAACACCTCCATGAATCTGGTTCCTTAAAAAGAGTGAATTACAGTAAGATTAGGCAAACCGAGAACTGCACTAGAAATCCTAAAACTTAAGGCATCCTCTTTTCCTTCTACGGTTCACTCAACTTTCCACTGGCACACTGTGTATCTTGTACCTTGGAGTTAATATTCAGGGAGTGGAGAGAAGGAAATACATTCACAAGGCTACATATCAAAGCCTGAAATTTCATGACATACAGTCAACTTATCAGACTGCTGACTCAATTTTTAAAGCACGCAGACAGGCTGTGGGCTTTTTAGCTCTCACTTATATCCATTTTTCTAAGTGTGTGAAGGCAATCCTTAGAGATTCTGTCATGAGTCATTACCCATTAAATAGTATTCTTTGGTACTAGGCTGATTCATAAGCAGAGAATCAGGATTTAAGTTTCTTTAAGTTGATTTTTCTGATTTTTAGGCTTCTACTTTAAAAAGGGTGATTAAAGTACACAGAGGGAGCCTACAGGAAGGCTGGAAAGAAACTTTTTGCAAGGGTACGTAATAAGAGGACAAGGGTTAATGGCTTTAAGCTGAAAGAGGGCAGATTTAGGTTAGATATTAGTAAGAAATTGTGAGGATGATGCGGCACTGGAACAGGTTGCCCAGAGAGGGTATGGATGCCCCATCCCTGGGAGTGTTCCAGGACGGGCTGGATGGGTCCTTGAGCAACTTAGTCTAGTGCAAGGTGTCCCTGCCCATGGCAGAAGGGTTGGAACTAGATGACCTTCCAACCAAAACTACTCTATGATTCTATGATTTTATGATAACTTGTGCATAAAAGCCTTACTAAATGACAAGAAACAGTTTTGCCTTACAGCTGTAACTGCTGGACAATCTAATCTATAAATTACTCAAAAGACCTTTGAATCACCACCTCCTTAGTTCTGTTTTGTATGATTTTAAAACAACTTTTTAAGGTCAGATCTGTATAGACATACATAACTGTTAAGAAATGAAAATAGAACATTACTAAGGGACTAATACTGCATCTCATGTTCCAGGAATTTCTGAATTTATTGCCATCAGAAGCCTGCAGCATTGAACTATTCCTTTAGCATGTGCTTGCTCCTAGCATGACTACATGTAAAGTTACATGATCTTTTCAAATCCCTTTTTTTCAACTTTCAGGAAAAATTTCCCATGCAGGATGGAATTGCCTAGAGACATTTATTTTTAGAACAGCTATACACAGTAATATTATACAAACCTCAGTTAAATGAAATATTCCTTCTATATTTATACTGGGCACTTGCAGATGTTCTGTAGAGTGGATATGCAAATGTATGATTTGAAAGACCATCCTACATTTATGGCTTCCCCTTTCATTGCTTTTTTTTTTGTCCTTCTGAATTTAGAAAAAGTCTCTCTGACATTCTGTCAGACAGCAGGACACTTGAAATTGTTGTGGTGCATTTTATTCACAGGATTATTAGTATGGAAACTGGCCTTATTTTCTCTGTGCTTTATACCATCAACCTGCGTTCTGGGATCTCCAGATGTTGCAGACTACTTCTAAAAGGTCACCAAGAAGCAAGCTCAGTGTCAGTACATTTACCTAAACAAGATGAAGAAGGAAACAGTAGGGGTTTATAAATACAATAAAGCTAAAACCCCATCTAATTCCTAATTCCACATGCTGCAAATATATACAGAGCTATATATCACTAGTTTTAAGGGTATCTAAATGTGTGGTAATTGAGGAGGCCACCAAGGACCAGTGGCTAGATCCATGAAAGGACATATACAAGGACTGTGCAACTAAGTCATGCACCTCTGTGCAGGTATAAGTACTTATCTGGCAGGGCAATTTACCCCATGCAGAACTAATGGCTACAGCTGCAGGAGTTCTTATTCATGAACTATGCTGCACTGTGCCATGCACTACAGACACAACTAAAGTCTGTATACCACCTGTCTGATGTAAAAGATACCTCAGTTAACAGCAAGATCTGCTATGAGTATGAAATATTATCTCTCTGTTCAGTCTTATCTTTTCTGGGAAGACAAATAATGTAAGCTTGGGACTTTTATTTTGTTTTTAATAAAATAGCTTGCAAAGCTTTTCACAAAGCTCCAACAGATATTTAATGCTGCTATTAACAGGCAGAGTTTCTTGGATTGAAAGAAATTATTTGCTGGTTTCCAAAAGCAGCAACTCTTTCTTGTTTCTTTTTTTCCCCCGGAATTTGTTTGATCTGTATATCTTGTGTCCAGCTCAGTATACCAAAGCCAAAGATTTCAGAGGCGATAGCAATGGCCCCACACTCTGCACGTTCTATTTACTAAATAAGGAACAAAAAGCAGAGGAAGCTTTGCCAGAGCTGGTTCTGTCTAGATTATAATACTAATTGAATTCATAAAACTTAAGGAAACTCCTTCAGCTCTGGAGACAAAATCCTGATGCATCAACATGAAATAGTGCTTCTGATCTCAAAAAAATACATGCTTGCCATAGATTATTATAGGTACTGAGTTCAGAATGAACAAATTCATAAAGTAATTTCTGGAAAACCGTACAGTGGCTACTTTGAACTCCAGCCTAAACCATTCACCCAGAAATGAAGGGGTGCAACATTTAATATTTTCCAATTGTCAAGGGACTTTACTGGGTTCAAGAAGGTGTGGATTCTGCAAAGCACAGTGCTATCTTCATAAAACACTGCCTTCTGTTATCTCTTTAGTGTGTCACTGTGTTGATAACAGGATATATACGTTATTAGAAATAACATTTTCTTCTTGTTCAGCAGCATTGTTGGAATTCCCAAGTTAGGTAGACATTTAAAAGGTAGCTGCATATAGAACTACTTTGGATAAAAAAAACAACCAAACAAAAAAAAAACAACGTAAGAAATTTGATTCACAATGCTACCTTAAGTGGGGTTGACCTGGAATTAAGAAGCTTTAATCCAAGCATTAGATTCTCTAACACCACACATAGTATTTTTTTATCCAGTAAAATCCATTAAATTTCTTCCCTAAAAACTCTTCTGAGCCTCCTTTTCTCCAGGCTAAACAACCGCAGCTCCCTCAGCTGCTCCTCATAAGATTTGTGCTGCAGACCCTTGACTAGCTTTGCTGCCCTTTGTACTTCATTGCTCTTCTTTCCCACCTCCTAGAAACTGAAAGTACCAGAAAGGTCTCTGTGTTCTGATTTGGAGGCTTCTTTCCCTTTTCTACTACACATCCAACCCAGTGAGTATTAAAAGTAAAGATTTGTTGAGTGAGTGGAATTATGGTTTTCTGGGAAGGTGAGTAGGACACTACTGGAACAGAGGGGGGAAATATTTATTTCATCCCTGTCATCCCCTCACTGATCAGTTTTGTGTACTCCATATTATCGAAACCAGGAAAAGATTCATATATCTTTTCCTAGCTATGAGCAAGACTACTGCTTTCATGGAATTGTTAGATGTACAGTATTTCTCCTCATGAGATTCAGAGCCTTTCATATCCTGCAGTTCCACTCACACTGTATAGCAGCAGAGCACAGAGTGATTTCTTGGAAGACATTTGTGCTCATTTTGGAAAAGAATAGTTATGCCAACCATCTGTTACTTTGCTTGACCTCAGAACTCTTTTGTCCCTTGGGGGCAAAGCAGATTGAAATGTGAACAAAATCTGAAACACCTCGTCATAAAAGCTTGTGTAGATGCATCTCTTCAACAAATACAGCAAATGTTTGGACTATTTAATTTAACTGCTCTGTTTGCTGTGGCTTGCTCACTCACCCATCCTTCTGGACATGTAAAAGGACTCATTTTTCTTCTTTAGGTTCCCTTGCTTCATAGGCTGAAGTATGACTGACATTCATCAGGGGATAGTTCTGTATTTTACATCCCCTTTCTATTTCTTGTTATATCTTGTAGCAAAGCACAACTGAAGAAGGCAGAAGACTAAGTCATAAGGAGAGAATCCCATCAGCCACCTCTAAGCAGTAGTTTTTGTTGTGTGTTGAAATATTCATTACAAAAGCAGTATTTGGGGTGCCTGCCTGTGGGAGAGGTTGTTTCCAGGTAATATGTGGCACAAAAGGACATGGTTTAGTGTTGGACTTGGCAGTGCTGGGTTAGCAGTTGGACTCTATGATCTTAAACAACTTTTCCAACCTAAACAACTCTATGATTCTATGATTCTTTGTAGGCTGCTTTACAGAAGAAACAAGGGTTAGACCATCATTCTTTTCTAATATGTGTGTGTGCCTACACTGTCTATTTCTGCCCACCTTCAACCAAATCTGACACTGTGGGAAAGGTCTCATAGTTCCTTCAAGTTTCATGGGTACAGACAACTGCACAGAAAAGCACTATGTGTTTCTTGGCAGAGAAAAAGGTCTAGCTATAGGGGGTATCTCCATGTCTTACATTTGTTACAAGGATCCCAAGCCCTCCAAACAGGTCAGTTCTGAGTGATAGTATTAGACAACCACAAAGCCAACTACTGCACGTGAATATGCAGCAAACAAACTTCAGTTTTCTACTCATGTAAAGATATTTTACTCATATAAAGGCTTGTTAATATTCATTTTTTCTAAAGCCCTGTACAAACTAAGGAAATTAAATACTACGTAAATAATAGTAATATGGTCCTTGGCTAACATTGGATCTAAAAGTATTTAAAGAAGTAAGAGCAGTAACAAACATCAGTTAATACTTTTGAAGTATATTTTATTTTCCTAGTCCTGACAACACCTAAATATATTGTATTCTGTCCTATACAGGGGCCAGGAAAACACCTTCAGTTTTATAGCAGTCCCAAGGGTAGTCATTTTCCACCAAATGGAAGCAAGTAGCATAGAGACATCGATATCTCCCTGTAGTTGTGCTTCTTTCGGGATATTAATAACTCCAATGACAATAAAATCTATTTCTAGATTAGAGGATATAAGCATTTCGCACTAAAAATATGCTGTTTGGCAGATATGTTAACTATGAGTCAGCCAGACAATTGTAACCTTACATCAACAATGTCTGTCAGGGCTGTCTGTTTGGAAAGACAGTCTTTATGAGAAATGTAACACAAGTTTCTCATATGGTGAAAATCAACAGAGTCCCCTGAGCTGTCAGAGAGCTATAAACAATTCAAGTTGTAGTTCAGGTCTTCAGCAAAGCCTAAATCACCTCCTTTAATGCATGTGCCAGAACTTCAAGACCTCACAAATCAGTATTGGTGCATAAAGTGTTGGAGCTCAGAGCAGTTGGCGTAGTTCAGGATATCACAAAAGCAGTTGCACGTGCTGTCAGCTAATCCACAATTCGCCTAGAACCCAGAAGGTGAAATAAAATAAGCTCCCGTCCTGCCTGTGGACTTTTTAAATCTGAGTATAGTAAGCTATATGTGAGTTTTCCTCTCCCGTTGAAACTCCTTTAGTTGCCTATTCAGACTGCAAGATTATTCACTCCTACTTCTGTTCCATCAATAAAGCCTGGGAAATCATACAAATGCGTAGGTGCCTACTCCAGACAAAAAATTTTCTCAAGTCAGTGGACCAATTATCAAATGTCCACCATCTACCGTGGGAGCTGAGGCACTTATCTCACGTGGTCATCTCCACTATAGACACTTACACATAAGGGCCTGTATCTGAGTTATCCCCTTCAAACCAAAATCTGTGCTCATTGTGGTGACAAAAGTGAGAAGCTCCCTTGGAATGGTAAAACCTTCACTATCTCTGGCATGTATGGGTAGAGAATTGCAAGAGAAGATTCAAATGCTTGGTAGGATGAGGGTGATAGCTGGAGAACAGCCAGACTATGGTTATCAGCAACCGAGGGCTCCCTGGTGCCCTCTGAAAAACCTTTGAGGAAACATGAAATGTTCAGGGTGTGTGCAGAACATGGACAAGAACTGCTGTTCTGCAGAATATACTTGGAGTTCTGTCAGGAGGAAGCAGAAAAAGACAAGGGAGCAGTGGTTAAGATAGTGACACTGTCATGCAGGAGTTAATTAGAACATAAGGTCAGAAACAGCATGGATGTGTTTTATGTAGTAGTAATGAAGATAGAACAAAGAGACATAATGCACAAGCTAAAGTAGCAAGAGTATATGCCCAGGATCTTCCTCTGCTCTGTCATTTTTGGATGTGGTACAAGAAGAATTATGAATACTGTGGTGGCAATCGGGCTGTAGGCAGCCTGTGAGAGCAAGAGAAAAAATGAATCGGTCAGTACTTCTTACACAGCAAGATGGACTTCATGTTAGCACTAACATTCATACAGTATTTTAAGACCATACAGTGCTTTCCAAAGTACTGTGACCCATCACAGATGCATACTTATAACCTAGCACAAAAAGGGAACATCAGCTAGGATATTCTGTGTATATGTTATTGCTGAGGCTAATACTGGGAAGAAATGAGTTTAAAGGAAGAACATGTGAAAGACATGAGAGAGTTTTGCAGGTCAGAACTGTGATCTGATGTGGTTATTTTGATTGACTGTAAAGGCAACAAAACAAGTGATAGGAGCAAAGTCTCTGTTAAGGAAAGGAATTAAGCATAGAGAAGGAAAAGGAAGAGAAATATTGGGCCAAGTACAGTGTTCATCAATTCAGATGTAGCACATGGGCATACATATATATAATATGTATGTATATATATGATAGATATGTATATTTAGGTATATATATATAGATAGATGATAGATAGATAGATAGATAGATAGATAGATAGATAGATAGATAGATAGATAGATAGATAGATAGA
>JAYRBT010000001.1:51262969-51274403 GCA_036023395.1 Myiotriccus ornatus
ATTGCACTATCTGTTCTTTTCCTTCCGAGTAGGAGCAGAAAGACAGCAGAGTGAATTTTAATGAGGGGATTTTAATGAGAAGCTCTACCTCGAAGGCCACATCTACCTTCCTGGCATGTGATAAGCCAGTGGTCAAGAATCGTGAAATACCTCTACTTCCATGTAACATAAGCTGGCCTTCAACTGCAAGAAAAGTGTTAGAAAATGATCCTGTGTGACCATCACAATGCTTATATCTCACACCTTTTTCTTGAGAAGTTGTTCTGCAAGAGTTAAATGTAGTCTTAGTAGACTTTTCTTTTGAGTTGTGTTTTCAACAGCGCAGTTATTTTTGTTTTAACAACTTTGCTGTACCCCAAATATTATTGCTTTATGAAAATGAGTTGCTAATGCACAGATCTTTCACAACTCAGAGTACCTGACTGCTGTCAGGTCAGTAAATGCTATCTATTGTATGTGTGGTCTTTCTCTACAAGCATTTTACTAATTTGTCATGAACTTCTCTGTCAAGATACTTTGATAAGGAAAAAAATATTGTCAATGTTTTTCAGTCTTGTTTTATGGGGATCAGTTTGCATTCTGAGCAAGTGTCAGATGAAATTCCATGCACTCATATTCAAAAAGCCATTGACTGGTCTGAATGCTAAACAGGCCTAAACTTTTCTGATAGCAGGCTACTTTATTTTGATCATTGTTTCCCACAGCAGATGTTAGAACATAAGTCCTGAAAATTTTACAGTACAAACAGTCAGTTTGTTTTTCTAAATTGCATGTAAGAGTTTGGAAATGGGATGAAAATTATTTTTTTAAAGGAATGAAGCAGGAATAATGAATATAACTTTTCACTGAAAAGGAAAAAAAAGTATTTTTGTTTACAAGGAGAGGCAACTAGCTGTAAAAGATAGATATCTGACATAAACATTTCAAAACTTCAGTGCCTGTTAAAGTTATGGAGAAAATTTTTCTTGGAAGTATTGAAGAACACCTGAAAGACAATGCTGATGGTCACAGCCAGCACAACTTCATAAGAGGAAAGTCCTGCTTATCAAACCCAATTTCCTTTTATGACAAGGTAACCCAGCTAGTTGTTCAAGGGAAGCCAATTGATGTAATCTTTTTTGATTGTTTTAAAGTTTTTGATACTGTCTCTCACAGGATCCTTCTGGACAAAACGTCCAGCACACAGCTGGATAAACACATCATGTGGTGGGTGAGTAACTGGCTCGCGGGTCAAGTGCAGAGGGTAACTGGGGTAAAATCAGACTGGTGACTTGTCACTAATGGGGTTCCAGAGGGCTCCATGTCAGGCCTTGTGCTCTTCAACATCTTCATAAATGACTTGGACACAGGATTGGAAGGGATACTAAGCAAGTTTACAGATGACACAAAATTGGGAGGAGCTGTTGACTCCCTTGAAGGCAGCGAGGTCCTGCAGAGACACCTCGACAAATCAGAGGGCTGGGCAATCACCAACCATAGGAAGAAGTTCAACAAAGGAAAGTGCCTGATTCTGCACCTGAGATGGGGCAACCCTGAATGTTTGTACAGGCTGGGTATTGAGATGCTGGAAAACTGTGCCACAGAAAGGCATCTGGGGGTCCTGGTCAATGGCAAGTTGAATCTGACTCAGCAGTGCCCTGGCAGCCAGGAGGACCATGCGTGTCCTGGGGGGCATCAGGCAAATCATTGTCGAGGGAGGTGATTGTCCCGTCTCACTCTGCTCTGCACTGGGACAGCCTCACCTTGAATATTGTGTGCAGGTTTGGGCACTGCAATGTAAGAAAGATATTAAGCTCTTAGAGACCATCCAAAGGAGGGCAACAAAGATTGTGAAGGGTCTGGAAGGGAAGCCATATGAGGAGTGGATGAGGTCACTTGGTCAGTTCAACTTAGAGAAAATGAGACTGAGGGGAGGCCTCATTGCAAGTCTACAACTTCCTTGTGAGGGGAAGAGGAGGGGCAGACCTTGATCTTTTCTCTGTGGTGACAAGTGACAGAACCTGAGGGAATGGCCTGAAGCTGTGTCACAGGAGGTTTAGGTTAGAATTAGAAAAAAGTTCTTCACCCAGAAGATGGTTGGGCATTGGAACAGGCACCCAGGGAAGTGGTCACAGCACCAACCTGCCAGAGTTCAAGAAGCATTTGGACAATGCTCTCAGGCGCATGGTGTGACTCTTGGGGACGGTCCCGTGCAGGGCTAAGAACTGGACTCAATGATCCTCGTGGGTCCCTTCCAACTCAGCATATTCTGTGATTCTGTAACTTCCTAAACTGAATATTTTATAGCAGAATGAGAATTAACAGGCTAGATTTTATTATGCCAGAAAATCAAAATATAACAGAGGAGTATTTTATGTGGACTGAGGCAACAGCCAGTGCTCTCTCTGTCTCCTACTGCCTAACTTTAGTATATTTGATCCAATAGCTGCCAACTATGAACAGAAAAGACTAATGGAAAGATCCTGTTTTAAAAGGGTAATTCTAGAATGTAAGCAAACATCACAGGTTATACCAAAAAAATTAACAATCCAGCTCCCACAGCATACATCATTAAAATTCCTCTCCCCTCTAGCCCTTCCACCAAACTGGAATAATACTGATATGAGCAGTTTTGAGGCCATATATGGAGCTCCGAAGATAGATCCCCAGA
The DNA here is from genome assembly GCA_036023395.1 of Myiotriccus ornatus. Classification (NCBI taxonomy): domain Eukaryota; kingdom Metazoa; phylum Chordata; class Aves; order Passeriformes; family Tyrannidae; genus Myiotriccus; species Myiotriccus ornatus. Next base: position 51,265,620 of record JAYRBT010000001.1, read on the forward strand.
TCCAGTCTCTGAGCCATGAACAAGGAGAGTTTATCCTAAAGCAGCTGTAATGGCTTGTACCTTGAGCCATCTGCTCATGTTCAGTTCACCAGCAGCTCATTTACAGAATGACTATCAAAGAAATCCAAAACTGGTGATCATTTAACATATCACATTGAAAACTGTGGTAGGTCAGCTCTTGCTTCAAAACTGCTTTATCCAGCCCTGTAAGAAAAGCAATAAGACAGCTGAACAGAAAGCTACACTAGTCATCACCTGTGAACACTGAAACAGCAGCTCCTGGGATCTCTCAATTTGAGAGACTAAAATGATTCAGACTCCTTGAGGTCTGTATACAACTGGCAAGAACATATCCTTGCAACACCCTAGTATGTCTCTCTGTAGCACTCTCCTGCTTCAGCCACCTACACAGTTCTGAAATTCCCATTTTTCTACCTCTTTATGTTCTACCTCTGAAGGAGGCTCTGCAAGCCATTAGCCAGTAGCTCACTCAGACTTGCAAATGTCAGACGTGCTGAGAGGGCTAGGGTAGGAGGAAGCAAGACAGAAGGAAAAAGCCCCATGAGAGATGCTTTATCACAATAATACCTGCCAACATTTCTCCTAAAGACTATGCTGTTTCTTTCCTATTCCTTGCAGCATGCCAGCATTTCAAAATGCCACTACATACTCCTGGAGACCAACCAAAGCTGTTGAACCTTAAAGAAGTAGGTGTACTATTGTCAGCTGTTTAATGTGCTCTGTGCCACCCAGCTGGCCCCTGACACTGAAGAAGGAGAGGTAGGAGGGACTGGGTTTGGTTTTTTTTACCACCTTGAGGGTGACTACCTGAGAAATATCATTCATTCAGCAGTGGCAATATCCCAACTCTTTAGCTGGCCCGATGGGGTCCCTCCCTCTATTGACTATAGCGACTCTTTCCTGGCACCTTGACTTTTATTTTTGGAGGTTTTTTTTTGCAACCGTGTCGCACAGCTGAGACACCCTTGTTGGCACTCAGGCAACCTCATCAGCAATGAGCTGGATGGGAAACAACAAGTCTGGGTCAAGATCAGGCCCACAGACAGCAATTGAGGTTACATGCTGATTGGTGGTGTCCCATCCAGTCTGCAGTGTTGAGACTGGCCTTGGAGACCCAAGCCAGCAGGTCAGGGTCAGCATCAAGGATGCAGGAGGCTGGATGCAGGCACAGCTGCTGCACAGCTGGATCCTGCTCATGCTGTGTCACATCAGCTTGAAAAGACTTCCTATGGGAGAGGAACATTGTACCACCATTTCTACCTTGTTCCACAAGGATTCATATCTGGGAGGAGGTGTACTCAACTCCGCTCAACTCCCTAATGCTGCCAGAGATACTTCTAGGAGAAGGGTGCACTCTGGGTCCTGCAATGACTACCTGGAGACATAAATCCCCTTTCTTTTTGGCTAGCTAACAGTGTAACACAGGGTGAAACATCCTTCTGTAACAGCTGTGCATGCCATTGCTGCTCTCACTGGGGAAAGAAGGTGGGAAGCAGAGGCAATGATAGTTACAACACTATAAAAAACTGTAGCTTTTTTTTTTCTACTCTTGTCCTTAACTCTTCCATATTCTGAGAGGAAATATGTATGGGGAAACATTACAGGTATTTGCAGGACATCCTCTGCTACAAACCCTTCTGCTGACAAGGGATTGGGATGATTTTTAAATTAAAAAATATTATAATTAAAATCCTGACAGCCATTAAATAAAATAAACAGTAGTCCTGCCATTTGCCATGCTAAGACTGCAATTTCACCATGTGCAATATAATTTTTCTTCTGCTTACACCAGGGGCATAAGAAATCATTTAATAGAGATTAAGGAGGAAAATAAACTTCGTCCTACCTTCCCTGCAATAAAAAAATCATAGAATCATAGAATTGTTTGGGTTGGAGAAGACCTCAAAGATCATTGAATCATGCTGTTAACCCAACACTGCTATGTTCACCACTAAACCATGTCTCCAAGTGCCACATCTACATGTTTCTTGAGCACATCCAGGGATCGTGATTCCACCACTTCCCTGGGGAGCTTGTTCCAAAGCCTGATCACCCTTTACCATTTTCCTGCCTAAAATAGAAAAGCCCTCTTGAGAAGTGCTAGTGCATGGAGGATTTTGTAAAATTACATGAAAAATCCCAGGGTTACTGATCACTGTAATCCTAAAAAGCAATGAGAAGAAAATAGTTTTTATTTAAATTCATGCCTTACTAAAAAGAATTACTCCCCTACCTCTACTGATCCCAAGCTATACATGGAAAATATAAGTTGCTGGCTGTCCTGGTTCAGGCCAGGCCAGGGTTAATTTTTGCAGTAGCCAGGAGAAGGTATGGCTGGGATTCAGAGGTTATTCTATACCAACTCACACCATTTTCTGAGGATCAGAGAAAGGCTCCCTTATGGGTCGGGTAGCCTGGCAGACAGACTTGTCCAGTATTGTCGGAGGTCTTCTGTGAGGGGGTGAGCAATCAGGGAGGACTCATTCTCCTCCTTTCCTTGTACACTCTGTCATTAGTATTGTCACTGTTACTGTTCATTGTCTTATTTCATTGCTGTTTCCAGCAAATTGTCCTTATCTCAACCCATGATCTTTACTTTTCCTGCCTCCAGTTCTCCTCAGCCTGCAGCAGAACAAGGGGGAGGGGGAGAGGGACTGATCAGGCAGCACATGGTTTGGAGCGTTTCAGTGGGAATACTAAATTAGGAATACCATTCCTAAACCACAACACTGGCTTTTTAAATTTTTGAAATAGTTGAGAAATTTCAGATCTTCTGATTTGGAAATGAGGAAAATCAGATACTTTCTCCTTAGGGTGCTCTTCATTTTGTGGTTAAAAAAACAGCCAAACAATCAAGCAGAAACCTTCCAGTAGATGAGGATCAACAACTGTTACAAGGAAAACCAGTCTATAAACAGTCAGTATATTGAAAACCTTTTAAATCATTGTCCATTAGTAGTCTTGCTGCTTGCTAGTTCTCAATTGATTATTGGCCACTTAACTCACTGGCAGGCTGTCAGATGTAATCTTTTGACACGTAATTTGTTTAATGGCTAAGAAGATACTCAGAGAAGCCTAACATACTGTATTAATATGGTGTTAGTAATTCAGCCCTTCTACCTAAAAGACCCAAACCAACACAACAATAATGGCAGAGAAAGAAAAAGAGAAAGAAAGTTCTGGACAAAGCATCAACATCATACGTTTAATAAAAATTAAAACCATTGAATTGACTGAACCCAATATTTAAATACAGAAAATAATCAGCATTAACACTGTGTCTCTTCAAATCTTTTCTTGCTTTATACAGGCATTGAATTGAGTCAGCTGTCTTAATTTTATCCTTAGACTTCATGGATAAAACATTAATCTGCCTTTCTGTGTTCTCCTAATGACCAGCAGTGTCCTGTATGGGAATAGTGATCTGGAACACTAATGGAAGATGATGGCCCAGCAAAAATAATTACACTGAATTAAATGTTCATAAATGAATTGGACAAAGGACTGGAAGGAATGCTAAGCAAGTTTGCAGATGATACAGAACTGGGAGGAGCTGTCGACTCCCTTGAAGGCAGGGGGGCCTTGCAGAGAGACCTCAGCAAATCAGAGGGCTGGACAATCACCAACCATACGAAGCTCAACAAGGGAAAGTGCCAGACTCCACACCTGGGATGGGGCAATCCTGGATGTTTGTACAGGCTGAGGAATGAGATTCTGGAAAGCAGTGCCACAGAAAGACACCTGGGGGTCCTGGTCAATGGCAAATTGAATCTGAGTCAGCAGTGCCCTGGCAGCCAGGAGGGGCAACCCTGTCCTGGGGGGCATCAGGCAAAGCATCACCAGCCAGTCGAGGGAGGTGATTGTCCCGCTCTGCTCTGGGGCAGCCTCACCTTGAGTCTGTTTGCTGATAACTTCATAATCCCAGAGCATTATGTGAAACATATGATTTTGTTCAACTAACTTCTGCAGAAGCAGGAATGTTCAGTAATGACATTTCAACTGAGAAAAAACACATTCCCTCAATTTTCCTTGTAAGCCTTACTAAAAGTGGTTTGTTTTCTCATAGCAAGTCCTGGAGTTCCACATACATGGGCTATTTCTGGGCAACAGTAAAGATATCTTCACAAATAAACATCGTTATCCTTAGAAAGGAATGAATTGGAATGCTAAGCATTGGAGACAGCCCTTCTGCTGGCCATTTTTGCTTTGTGGAAGTGTGGTTTTGCAGGCATCTAGTCTTTTTAGTCAACAGCCTTAGAGATTCCTTCACAGAATGACTGGTGTTCAGTTAAACAGTTGTCAGCCACTCCCATTCTCCCGGAAGGGAAGAGCCTCCTCTGGGAGCCAGTGGGCAGTCACATCAAGCTGCTCCCACTCTGACAAGCCAAGCTGCTGCCAGCTGAGCATCTCATAAGGCAAGATCAGTGTCTGTAAAATCCTCTCCTCCAGAAACAGCACATATTTCTAGTGTGCTTTCCCTGCAAACCACATATCTCAAAGCAATCAATGAAACTAAAATCCAGACAGGACATGACAGGAACTGGATAGAAAAGCACCTTTTTTGGGGACATACATGCAATATGATTCAATTCCGTCACACTTTGTTTTATTTCTATTGAAATGTTACCCCTTAGTGCTCTAAAGGACTGGGCTGTCTGTTATTTGACCTCAATGGCTCTTTGAGGGTAATCATTTTTGTTTCTGTCAGCATCCCTCACTAGGCATTAGGAAACACAAGCATAAGGATGACTGATCTAAATGTGTGTCCTGCACTTATGTCATGGCATTTCATGACACAGACCTTAAAATATTTCTCTACTCTGTTTGGAATACAGATATCATTATAAATTTCTAACATCAGAGGAATGAAAAAATTATCAGTCCTTTTCTGAAATAAGCAGTTTCTCTGTCTGCTGCTGTGGTCTCTAACAGTCTGGATGGAGGAGGCCCTGCAAAATGAGATGAATTACCGTAACTGATATTAAGATGGAGTTCCTATGAGTGAAATAACTTGCTTCATATGACAGCAGTAAGAAAACGACCCATTTCCCCCCTCCTTTTCATCCCCTCTAGAATGCTGTGCCTGTTTCCTTTACCACAGACAGAAAGCTATTCTACACACACAGACTCAGAGAAATATAAAATGCTTTTTCCTTTTATAGGCATTTTACAATCTCAGAGGTCAGCTAAACAGTCTCTCCCTGATGAAAAGCCTGTTCTTTGCCAGAACTGGCAAGTCTGGGCAGAGGACTTCATCGAACTTAGAGAGCAACTGTTTATTTTGGGGTGGCTCTTGCCTAATTGCTAGATTAGCTAACAAGCGTCTTCCCTCTCCCATCAAGCACTGCTGAGACCCAGGATTATTGAGTATATATGGTTTCTTTCTTTTCCTCTCCCTGCTTTCTTCTTGGCACACAACTCATACTCAGAAAGCACACCATGCTGACATGCTCAAAATCTTGAAGGTTTAGGAGCTCCTACAATTTAAGGAGCAGAAGCCTTTCTTAAGCCACTAACATGTACAGACATTTTTCATGCATACAGGGAAGAGCTAAGGCAGACCGGGGTAAATGTGAGCTGTATGTCAGATTTCGTAGGCACAAATATGGGCATGCTGTACATACTGCACAAACAAATCGGAGCTGACTGCACATGCTTAATAAATTGTTAATTTTCTCAAAACACCATGTCCTAGCAGGGATACAGAAAGATATGTGCGAGACAGAGACACACAGGACTGCACACTTACAAGAGCCAGTTTTGGAATCACCGCTTTTTTTCCAAGCTGCAAATGAGAGTATTTGTTGAATAGACTTGCAGTTTTTCTCTCTCCAGAGGTGTCCAGTTCCTATAATCAATATCTCTAGTAGGCTAATCAGTTTTTATAATCACAGTGCATTTGAAACAAAAGAACAGAGCTTGAATGATGGAAAAAATGTTTCTACATTCATCACAGTCATGATCTTCAGCACAAAAAGCATAACCAAATGATTTGTCTTCACTGAAGGATAAGTGCTGAGCCTTACTTTCTGCACAGCCATCTTCTGTATTATTCATTAATGTTTTTAAGTTTTTCAGCTCAGCACTTTGACTTCAGCCCTTCCAAAAAAAAAAAAAAAAAAAATCCAATATCAGAGATGCCTCTGGGATGATATCATCCAGGAAACTGTAACTGAGTAGGATTGTACAGATTTAAACCAGTTAAGAATGCACCATCAATTCGGATACTTTCAATTTGTTCTTAAAACCTTATATTTCATCGAATTTTGGCAATTTCTGTGAAATCTCTGATCTGTAAGGTATATGTACAACAGCAAGCTGCTCTTTCCTTGGACTTCCTAAATAAAGAAAATTTAATAGGAGCAATGAGCTACTGATACCATAGATCCTTCCCTTTGCCGATAATTAGCATGTTCCCATTTAATACCTTCACCATGAACATACATGCTCAGTGAAGTTCTGGACTGTGTTTTTAACAGACAATAATTTTGGTGACACCAGATATATTGTCAGCATTATCCTGTGAGAAACATTCTGCAAAATTTCAGTTTCTAAGATCATATCCAGACTGTGTTTCTTGAAAAGGACTTCCCCCCTGAGTTGAGTATTTCATCCTTCTATTTATCTTGCATCTCTTATGTTACATTAAATACAGATGTATAGCTTAGCTAGTATTTTTTAGTCTTCTGAAGAACAGGCCACAAAACAGGACACAAAATTTGATGTTACCAGCAGTATCTATTGTAGACATACAGACATCTCATGTCATAATATTCAAAAACAGGAACAGAAAGGATATGCTGAATTAAGCAGGCATGATCTGTCATCTTGTCTGTCAAATCAAGGCTAGTCAATAATATATAATGCAAATCTAACATTTGGTAATAAAAATCAATTAAAATCAAGCACACACATTCCAAAGAGACACACAAATAGGTATAGAAATTTATCCTTTCTAAGGAAATCTTTGCCCATAACTAATTTCAACATTGAAATAAATCACCATGTAAACCATTAACAAAATATATAATTTTGATACTTTAGAGAGTTTGATCTGTTTAATAATACAAACCCCCCATATGCTCAGTGTTAGGGTATGACTAAGTACTTTCATGCTTTTCTACCTTGGAAACAAGAATATAATTTAATATTTATATTAAGTAATGTTTTGCTCACAACATTTCTAGTTCTTTCTTCTCTACAAGAAAAGCAATTATTTTATTTTTCAATACCCACAGCTGCAAATTATATAATTCAGTCAATTGCAGGACTCCACCAAAGAGGATAAGTCCAAATGCATAAGTTACATTATAAGTATGTTTACAAACACAGAGGAACCCACACATCACCTGCTTATATGCATGACCACCTAATTTCTGGGTAAGTGATAATTTTATCCAAAATGCAGGTTAGATCACTAGGGTACTGACAAATTATATAGATGACAGTTATAGGAAGGTAATACATCTTCATATCTCACTGGGCTTAAAAGCATGAAATATTTTCAATCTATTTTTTCCAAGCCAGTTGTTGATAAATTCAGTCCACACAGTTTTTTTCCCATCTCCATATATGGACAAATAACGACAGTCAAAAATGCCACAAATCCATAATAAAATGTATCCAAATTTCCCTCCACTATCTATTTGGACATAATTTCTCATAATATTGCTATTTCCACCATCCAAATAATGATGTTTTCTCTCATCTCAGCAGGGTGATATCCAACAGAGTAGTGCCTGGGCAGGCCAAGGCAGGCCAAGAATCAGACTGATCCTCTCTTGGGAAGGGTTTGAACCCACCTTTTAGGAGACCATCACTCTTATGAGCAGACACTGGACATTATTTTCTCCTTTTCTATTTATAACTTGAAATAAAAGGCCTTGTCTACATCAAAAAAAACATGACCAGCAGGTCAGGGGAGGTGATTCTGCACCTCTACTCCACTCTGGAGTACTGTGTCCAGCTTTGGGGGCCCACAACAAAAGAAGGACATGGACGTGTTGGAGTAGGAATGGAATAGAGACATGAAGATGACTAGCAGCAGGAACATATTTCCCTGTCGTGGTTTTGCCCACTAGCCCGTCCCTGGGGCTGTGGATGGTTTTGTCCAGGTGGATTACTGGACAAAAACCCATTCAAAACTCTTTGTGATGTCTTTGTTAATTACATGTTTAAGAAAAACAGAAGAGAAGGTGGATTGCGCAGCTGAAATTAAAAGCAGCAGCCATGTAGAAAAAGCGACGGGCCCGAGGAGGGGCAGGCCCCCTCCTCCCCTGGCCTGGGCCGGGGGCAGGTGTAGCACTGAAGCCCCCCTTCGCTCATGTAAGAAGTCGAGAAAAAAAAACCTGAAAGGAATAATTGCTTAGACAAGAAATGCTGTAGAAAAAATTCTTGCAAAAAGATAACAGAGTGTCCAAGTCAAAGCTGGCAGCTGAAGCTGCTGCTGCAAGAGAGAAGAAAGTTTGAAGGAGGAGGGGCTGTTTCTCCCCTTTTCGCTCTCTCCCTTCATCAGGGAAAAGACTAAAAAATAAAACCCTGCCACTTGTGGAAGGTTGTTGGGGTGAGGAAACCCCCCATGCGGCTCACAGAGGAGCCTGTAGATGTACCAGGAAGCAGAGACTTCATGAGAAGGACTAGATAAGGCAGAGACCTGTTGAAGATTTTGTGACCCTGAGGAGAACCTTACGCTGGAGCGAGACGGCCCGGGTGGGATGTTAAGATCTGTGTGTGAGATCCATGTTGCTACTGGAAATTTGTGAC
>JAYRBT010000001.1:51294908-51345341 GCA_036023395.1 Myiotriccus ornatus
CCAAATCCAGTCTCTTTTGTCTGCATAAACCTTCTCTCAACTAATAGTAATTGTGTGGGGGGTGTGTAAGCAAATTGGCCCAGGGCAAAACCACGACATTTTTTGGTGGAGAATGCGGGCAAAGACTGCCCAGAGATGCAGTGGCCGAGTCAAACCCTGACAATTTTCAAAAATATTTCCATTATAATATTTTGAATACTTAGAGAAAAACATATCAATATTTGCTTTGGTCAATTGTCTTAACCTTGGAAAAATCTCTGTGTTTCAGAGTTTCTTGCAAATACTGAATATGCAGGGTAAATTTTTTAACATTAGTACAGCCCTTACATTTCAAGATTGAAGATAGACACATTCCCTTTGACAGGTGGGTAGACACTCCATGGGCCACAGAAGTCTTCAATTTTTCTACTCTGAAGAAAATGCAGAAAATTGATGGGGTAACAACTTGGTACCTTATACAACTTCACTACATCATCTTTTATACACTTCATTATATAGTATGCATTTCCATTTCTACTCATCTCAGTTTCTCCCCTGGAGTAAGGGTTTAGTTACAGAAGAGGGGGCAGGTCTGGTAATGATGAATTCATGTAGATGAGGCATCTGAGATGTACTGTTAACATTCTGTACTGAGAAAATTTTTGCATTTGGAAGTGTTCCCCCCAGCAGGAAATAATGTGGCATAATCAATTTGCACATTAGCAGCAATGTATTATGACTTCCCACGATAAATTAGTCTGTCTTTTTTAAATCTTTTTTTTAATATATCTTCTATTAATTCAGACTTTTAAAATTTTTTTAAAGATATGTCACTTATATGATGATTATGGAACTGAAGGTTTCTTGATACTAAGTAGAGACAGAGCTTTACAAGTGCATGAGTTATAGCCTCTGAAGTTAAACTTCACTTCTGAAAGCCTTATTCTCGCAGAAACTGCTAAGGCATTTTATTTTAATTTTTTTTCTTAAAAATGCAGAAGGGAGCCAGACTGATTAGATGACCATAACAGTTTAATAGGCATTTAAAACAGCCTGTCTAACATTATCTCTTCTCATTCCATGAGTTATGAGTGTTAGGACAAAAATTACTCAATGAGATTTCCTTTATTTAAAGTTAACATTTTCAGAAGGTTTCATCAACTGCACCCAATTACCATGCATGCAAGATGCTGTGCTGAGTTATGAGCAATATAAAAAAAGATAATGACTCCAGCTTGCTGAGGGCAAGTCTGGCAGCTGAGCTGTCTGCCTGGGAAGGATGGATCTGAATACCCTCAGGCATGATAAAGTGAATGGAACCTCAAGTCAGTGATCCAGCCATCACACTCATGAACTGATGGTAAAGTAAGCTAGTCACCACTCCCATCAGCACACATCTCTGCAAAATCTTCATTTTTTTGTTTGAGAGACAAACAGAGGCTGTGTTGTGTTTGTGCAGTGGCTGAGATTGTTCAGAGACACTGCACAGTCTTTTCAAGCAAACGAGGCAGAAAACTACCTAGCCTGAAGACCTTGCCATGAACAGGAGTAGAATTGCTAAGGCACATGGAAAACAAGGAGGTGATTTTTGACACTAAGATGGCTTCACTAGGGGTAAATTTTGCCTGAAAAACTTGATGGCCTTCTAAAACCAGAGTACTGTGTTGGTGGATAAGGAAAGAAAACCTCTTCTCTGAAGACAGACTGAGAGACTTGGGGCTATTCTGCCTGGAGAAGAGAAGCCTCTGGGGACACCTATCAGCCTTCCAGTACCTAAAGGGTGCCTACAAGAGAGTGTGTGGGGACTTTTGGCAAAGGCATGTAGCGATAGGACAAGGGGAACTGGTTTGAACTGAAAGAGAATAGGTTTAGACTAGATATTCTTCACTATGAGAGTGGTGAGGCACTGGCAGAGGTTGCCCCAAGAAGTTGTGGATGCCCCATGCCCGGAAGTGTTCAAGGCCAGGCTGGATGGGGCTTTGAGCAACCTAGTTTAGTGGAAGGTGTCCCTGCCATGGTTGGACTTTGGAATTAGATGATCTTTAAAGTCTCTTCCAAGCCAAACCATTCTATGATTCTACAATTCTATGAATTTAGTTTGTAGGACTTTCATAAAGTATAATTTTTTTTGCCAGTGTTAAAGTCCAAATTTTGAATATACACACTATTGTCCTGCTTTGATCTCACAGATGTGTCCAAATGTTCTGTTTTTCCAGCACTAGAAAGATAATGTAGTTCAGTAAAGAAATAAAAAAAATAATATGCCTCACTTTAACATCTAGATTTTACTCAATGACTTCTATTCATAGAAAGCACATCTGCCTTTTACTTTCAAAGTAGAGTTTGCACATAGGATATGAAACAGCAATCCATGAATATACTTCTTATTTGAAGGAGAGCTTAGTAAAAGGTACTTGACAAAGCTGAAGGCACACAAGTTGCCATCAGTTAAAAAACATGGAATACATAATCAGCTGTCATTGAAGTGAGCCTATTTAAGTGCCTTATTGAGAGGTACTCCAGCTTCTCTTGTCCGAGGTAATATTAACCCTTCAAGTGTTCACATCCCTCAAGGTGTAGGGCTCAGCTCTGCACTATCCACCATCTTCTCTGGTTTATTTGACCAGGTAGGAAGAGCAGGTATGAGCCCCAAGAAAGAACCAGAAATCATTTTGAAGAAGTGACAGCTTGGACAGCCAAGTGATGTCAGGCCCCAGACCTGCACAGCCTTCACCGAAAAACAAGTCTTGGCACAGTTTGGAATTCTGAGACGAAGTTGGTTACCCAGTAATAAAGATGAATTCAGAACTATTTAACCTAAACGAGGTACAGAAAAAACAAAGTAATGATCTTGAAAATTACAATTTTTTTTTTTTCTAATGGGATTTTTTTAGCTTTCAGTAGAGAACAGTAGTAATATGCTATAGTAAGGACAATTTTAAAAAAATAGTTTACCCACGTAATTTAAACGAAGTGTTTCTGTTGACTCGATAGATTGGCAACTAGCTTCAAAATGCATAATCTGAACCTAATAACATCACACTTTGCCCTTAACCTGGGTAATTTCATTTTCTAATTGTGAGTTGCCCACCATTTCTGCACACATTCAGGTAGGCTTATTATAGAAGCAGACTGGTTTTTTTTTTAAATGCCATTTTCCAAGGACTGGGAAATAGCCATCCTTTAGTTTTATTTATAACATACATAGAAGAAAGCTTCCTCCTTATTTGTGGAGGCTAGTATCTTTTGTGGTGTCCCTAAAAATCAAATTCCCTTAAAGGAAATGTTGCTTTAAAATTATTTATAATTTAATAATTTAAATGTTATAACTTACAAAATAATTTGTACTTAATATATATTCTTTAAATAAGTTTAACATAATTTCTTTAAAATTATTCCTTTAAAAGGAAATAATTTAAATCCCCCCAGAAAGGGAATACTAAATGCTTTTTTCCCCCCTAAGAAATTTCTTGACGTTAATCAGTATTTATATATCAGCTCACTAGGTGATATTTGAAAAAAAAAGTGCAATCTTTCATATTCCAGAGTTAAATAGAAATCAAGTGAATTCTGTTAATATTGTTTCAATAATTCATAAGACATCTCAGTACATTGCTTCTCTCTCCTTCTCTCTTCCTGTTAAAGATTGCTTCACTGGAATTAAGCCATAAGAAATTACGATAGTCAATGTGCACTTATTTTCCAGAGCCATTTTCCATCCAGATTTTATACTCGTCCATTGCTTCACCGTTAAATGAAGAAGAACCTGGACTGTAAGACAGTGGGAGACAGCGCTCAGTATAAGACCTATAATGAATGATGATGTGCATTACATACATGCCCTTCATGAAAACTCAGGGAATTTGTGTTTTCTCCTGGTCTTTGACAGTGATATTCTACAGCGATTTCTCAGGGGTCGCATGTTATCAGGCATTAGTGACCCTGTTCATGTTTCTGGCCACTCTGTGACTCACTTCTGAAGTTGCTATGGTTTCACTGGATAAGCGGACTATGAGCTGTACCCAGATAAGGAAAAAAATATCTGCAGTATATGAGATTAGTAAGGAAGCTGTGGCTGGTCTGATACAAGTCTTTGAGGTGCTTTTATGGCATCAAGCAGCAGAGTTTATTTGGTATGATTCACAACACTCAGGTGTGACTGATGTCATTCAAGGTAAGACAGCAGAAGAAGAAGGAATTTTTTTACTGGACACACTTGGCAAGGTTTGTTAGAGCCATGAAATCCTGGCCAAAATTCTCAAGGACTTTTGAAAAAGATACAATAACAAAACTTTGATATCTTATGTTTCATGTCATCTAGTGGATTTTCAATATTTAGTGATTGTAGGAGTATAAGAAAGTGAATTTTAAAAAGCCACAATACAAGAAGAAACTTCTGAAATATTTTACAAAGTATTATTCATTTTCAGAGATCAGCATCAAGAGAACATAATGTAACCAAGATTCACAGCAACAACAGTAAATTCAATTGCTAGCCTAACAAAAAGACGTCTATGTCCTAAAAAGGGTGATGACATCTGACTGCAAACATATTAAGAAATGTCTCAAAAATTATTCTGAATGCAGCCAGTGTGTACTAGAAAAATATTCTTACTGCTCTTCAAGTCAGGAAAGTGACAGGAGCTGATAGATGGATTTTCTATTAAGGGATTGGCAGACCTTGTATAAGAATGTCTCCAAGACTAAATTTCCTTTCTCATTAGGAGGTAGGAAATATGGAAAAATGTTAGTGAGTCTAATAGGGTCAAACGTTCTGAATGGTTAACTTCTAAGAAGTGGAAGATGAGACAATACAGACAAAATTTTTAATACCTTTTAACATTTTTCAGAAAAGGTATTCAGACACATTTCCTATTTTCCATTAGAACCATGGGCCATAACAGCTTTGTCTGTATTAATACATTAAATGATGCCTGGGAATATTCCCAGACACAAGGTACATGTTCAGATGTACAGCCAAGTGCTTGAAACATCCTCTGGTGTGATTTTGGTACCTAGCATCTAACAGGACTCTTCCTAATAATTCCCAGACATAATATACAAGTAGGGGGTGCTGAAGGGGTCTTCCCAGAGAGGGTATTTTGCATGTGGTCACTCTGTTTGGTAGACTAGGAAAATCCACAAAATGAGCTCTACCAACTGGTTGTGGTGCCTGGGATGAGCATGTAATTTTCTGGTACAGAGTCATGCATGTCAGCCACTGAAAGGCTATGGGACTGGTTGTCTCGCAGTACCACTGGTGCAAAACAGAAATAACCCAACTGGAATGATATCAATATTTGAACTGGTAAAAGTGAGAAGAAAGTGAAAGCTGAAATTCAAATAATGATACCCAACCATGTTTCAAATGACCTTTGTTTCCAGCAATTATGGGTGGTAAGTCTATTATTTGACTGCATCATGAGAAAGAATAATGAGCAAAGAAACCAAGTATGCAGATAGTTGGTTTCCATTCATGCAATGTACTGGGGAAGACCACAAAATTTCATGTATAATATATATAATATTGTTGCTGCCACTGCATATATTGCGTACACTTTCACATATAACAAAATGTCACTTTCATCACATTTGAGGAATTCTTGATAGGAAGCTGAAATAATTTAGAGACAAATTATCTCTTCAAGTTAATCTAAATACTGTTTAGGATCAGAAAACAAGTAAAATATTAGATAAATAGAATATATTAAAAAAATGCTGATGGTTCAGAAAAGAAGTCATGCGCAGAAAGGAGATAACCTTGGAATGTATGTTATTGCTGTCTTAATAGCAAGTTAAAGCAATACAGCCTTTGAAAATGTCACTATATGTCCGCATGATTCCATGCAGGAAGCAGGCTTTAGCCCAGCAAGAGACTTGCTGCCAGCTTCCTATGGACTGTATATACAAGCTATATATAACCATGACCCACAAAGATTGCTTGGCAATGAATTGGACCCAACTCTCTTGCAAGCATATGGGATTTTATTTTGGAAGGCTGTTTTTATCCAAATTATTTCTGCTTGGATCTTGAGATCCACCTTCTTACTGACTTTGTGTTCTGGGAAGCAAGGCTGCATGTACATAATAAACAAATGTCTCTCTTGGACTACTGCCCATTCTCTACCCTCAGGAAAAGTGGTCTCATGTCCATATAGCTAAACTATCTTATCCACCTAAAAATATGATGCTTACATCTATCTTGCCTACCAAGAAGAATCTGTGGTCCATGCTGTCCCCAGAACTCTGGGCAAACATGGAACTGAAGTCTGGAATTTGTCTGGAGGAGGGCTCATTTACTGTATAACTGCAGAAGGGAGTATGCTAGTAACTAAACCTTGTGAGTGACCAAAGGATGGTGTGTGAGCCTGAACTCTGGTCCAATTTAGTTCCCAGCACAGAAGAACTCCCGATGACTTTCGAAACATTTAGGTCTTGCTGGCTTGCTCCTGCCTACCTTTCAGACATTAAGAAATGCTTCACCAGCAGATTTCAATTAGCATGAAGAAATTCATTTTTGCTTGGTCTAGAAAAGCAGGCATATAAAGAACATCACGGCCTAGACAGAAGTTAGAAAGTATGTTGGAATTAACAGTATTCTCAGTAGAAAGAGATATCAAAAGTACAAGTCTTAAGAAAACACAAGTGAATAAGGAAAAATAATTTAGCCTTTTAAAATAACTGCTTTTATTTAAGCCTTTTACCTTGATAATATCGAAGTATAAAACAGTTTATCAGTCCAGAAAACTATAGGAAAGGTGAATCTAGTAGAGCAACTGTCAAGCTATTTATGGAGAAACAGAATAATTTGAAAATGTGTACAAACATCAGATACCTTCCAAATGACCATAAGAATTTTTGCATGTTCAGAGTCAAGTCAGTGTTCTTGATGGCTGCAAAAAGTCAGGTCCCTGTTAGACTTCAAAGTGTATCAAAACGTTATGAACAGCAGTGAAATTAAGATCCCAAAGAAAATAATTTCAGAGTAAGTTATTATTTCTTTTTCTTTTGTCTCTTTTCACTGTTGATTCTATGACAACTAATACGTGGATGATTTGACCTGCTTCTGCTTTATTTCTCTAAATATTTACGTTTATATATAACTGTGTATTTATATATGCATGCAAACATCTGAAATGTAGCAGTTATTTACACAAACATAAGAAATCTCTATGTAGTTTCCTGTCCTTAATAGCACCCAAGAAACCACAGCAACATAAGCTGCTTCTGTTGCTTTTATGCCATGATGAGGACATAATAGAAGAACAGAAGACCTTTGAAATTTCAGCCTAAAATATCTCTGACTGTAGATAAATCTCTATCATTGGAAATCCTCAGAAGTCTGATTTTTTACCAAAAAAAATTGCAAAAATTATGCTGTTCTGATGATTACCTTCAAACATGTAGGCAATATTTTTATAACATTTATTTAAAATAGGCCAAAAGTTATCTGTAACACAAGGAACACCAGTCTGTAGGACAGCCATGATGACAAACTTTAGGCAGAAAACCATTCTGTAAAAATTCCTAGAAATTTGTGAGAACACCTTGCCTTTGCTATTTTTTATAAATCTGTATTTTTTCTATTATAAATAAATTTAAAAAGATATTTCTAATTCAAAAAGATTTTTGAATAATTTTTCAACTATGCGTACAGTTAAATGGCCATTGTTTTGCCTTCAATCAGCAGGCAACAAAGGCAACAGAGCTAAATTATGATGTCAAGCAGACACATGCAGTAGATGTATCCCTAGTGGAGACAATGTTTTTGGCAGTTTATCTGTTTTGTAGAAGCTATCATTTGTGCAATCTGAGTAACTTCCTGAATGAAGCATCAGAAATTGTGTCCCATAATTGCCCATTTTTGAAGGTTCAAGTAATTTAATTTCAGACTCTTTCATACAAGGGTGTATGTTCTCAGAAATTATGTGGTTTAATAACTTTCATCCTCCTAATCATGACATAAATATTAGCTCAGCAGCAAACATCTTAATACAGCTATTATATGGATCACAGACCAGGGCTCTCAGTTGAAATATTTAATAGTGGAAATGAGACATTTTCAGATACTAAACCAAATACTAGTGAAGATATATACTGTAATAAACACATATACTTACATAATGGCTGGGTGGGAAGAAGCTGAAAAGTTCCTCTATATTATTGTACTTGCAAATTACTTCAAACATTTAGATGA
This sequence comes from Myiotriccus ornatus, assembly GCA_036023395.1. Taxonomy (NCBI): domain Eukaryota; kingdom Metazoa; phylum Chordata; class Aves; order Passeriformes; family Tyrannidae; genus Myiotriccus; species Myiotriccus ornatus. The sequence continues at coordinate 51,303,085 of JAYRBT010000001.1, forward strand.
ACTATTTATATTATGTGGAAATCCTGGGATAAGCCTCCGTGTGATATGACTACCTCAGCATGACAGACACCATACACAAACTGTGATAAGTTTGAATGCAAATCCCAGAGCCAAACTCCCTCTGAATATTGAAGAACTTTAAAATTAAGTGGAAAAAAATTTAGGCAATTATGTAAGTGTTAAAGCTCATTGAATGAAGGGTGCACCACGACAACCAAAAAAATCAAAGTTAGCAGAAAAATCTGAGCAATTTAAATTCCTTTAAAATGAAAAGCCCAGGTCTATCTCAATAACCCTTAGGAGCTGAGTTGATCCAAGAGTAGATGTTCTTTTCTTCTCTTTCGGACACTACATTTGTTTTGTAGTCTACTTATATTAGCTGCTTATTCTGTCACAATTCTGTATGATACTTTCTCCTCCCTGTATCTTATAATTTTCTCCTGCTCATCAAGCCTCTAATATTTTCTAATATAAATAAAAATACTGATATAATAACAAATTATATTTCATAGTCACTGTGGTTGCCTTTTTTTGCAGCTGAATACATTGGCAGTTCAGACAAAATTTCCTATCAATCTTGGAAGAATTGTAAATTCCCAACAAACCAAAACAATTTGCCAGAAGTGCTAAAAACCACACAATAGATAAAAGGAATCCTTCTTTCAAAAATCATGCATTTTTCCATTTATTCCTTCTGTCCTTTGGCTTACTATAGGAAAAATGCTACTTCCCAGAACATGTTTGGACTCCAAAGTAGTCAAGACAATGATAATTTTACTTCCTCATAACTCATACTAGAATATAATTAGGTTTTTCTCTCCCTTGAAATCCAGCCCTTCTGCAAGACAAACATTAATAATGTTTTGACTTGAACTGGCACTTTTTTGTTGTTAAAAGGTATTATGAAAAGGTTCTCAAACTCCTATACTTCTTTTAGCTGCTCTAAGTATTATACCTTCATGGGATACACTTCTGGTAGGATTTGTTCTACAAGATTTCCTGCAGTATTCAGGGAAAAAGAGAACTGGTCAAAAATACATTTGCATTGAAGCAGTGTTGAAGTTAATGACCTTGATGCTGCTTTGATCTAGAATATTCAAGCCATTTTATCTGTAGTCCCCATGCATGGGCCCAGAGTAAGAAGTAGCTTGTGCACAAGTGAACGACATTCATTTCATAAGCAACTAAGCAGGAACTGTCTATCACATTCTCTCAGCCTGAAAAGGTACCTATGATGAATGCATCAGTGACTGTTTCTATAAGTATCTTCAAACTGCAAGCAGCTGGGGATGTTTGTTTTAGCGAATCAAACTGCATCTGTTCAGATGTAAACACATTGAGCCACCTGCAGTGTAGATGTAGTGTCTTCTCTGATCCACCAACCTGCTCCCATGGTGCTGAATTATTTGCCAAGGTAGATATAGCTGATCCACAGATAGTGATGAACTGGGTCTCTCTTTTAAAGTGAACTTGATTAGGGGCTACAAGGAAACAGTCATTTTAAATGATAAATCTGATCTCCACATGAGTCCTTGAATAGTAGCTGAATATCTTTCAAAAGGTTTCCTCAGGCTGTTGAGTTTGGTGATGCCTTTTAAGGACTTCAAACATTATAGAAATCCCAAGTCCTTTCTCTGCAACAAGAATGTCTGGCTGATTTTGGAAAAAAGAAAAAGCAGATCAAATGCTTCTAGACAGCTTAGGTAAGAGTATAGGTCACAGAACATACTGAAAACATAAAGGAGGGAAACATCTAAGTGCAGTTTGAATTCCAGTTGGTAAGTAATTTTTAAATTCTCATAGTGAGTGGGTTTCAAAAAGTAACACGTAGTCCTCTGCTAATTACAACTTGATGATATTTGGCTGCAGTCCCTTCAGATTAGGTTTTTGGCTATTATTTCTAGCTCAGGAAATGATTTAATGCTACTTGCTGGTTCTGCCATAATATTTAAAGCCCCAGTTGAATTGTGTCTATTGAGTAAAGTCTGGTGCTTTTCAGAAAACAGCCGCATGCTAAACTGCACCCTGGTTCTCTCAGACACACTGGGGAGCAGATCACACAGGGCAGCGCTCAAAGTGCATCATACTGCCTGTTTTGACGTGTGTGCAGGGAATGCAGGCACCATGGGTGCTCTCATCCCACCTCCAGCTGCATCTCAGGGCCCACAGCCATGAGTAGAAGTGAACACCAAGCACGGAGAACCTGTACTGACATCCCAGGAGACATTAAGTTGTGTGCTTCCAACAGCCTTCTCCCATCTGCTGCTCCAGGATACACCCTGGGACAAAACATTGTTTCTTTACCATCATGATGGAAAATAAATATGATACACACTATGAATTACATTCATTGTGTAATATACACACATATATATATATGCTTAATCTGAATACAATGTCTCTTTTTAAGTACAGGTGGACTTAGAGACCCTTATGTAGTTCTCCAAAGAAAACAGCTCTTTGGTAGTGTGAGCACTGTGGGGTTTATTCACTAGCAGGTGAGATCTGATGTATTCTTCCCCTTTTTCCCTTCTGCCCAGAAAGGTTCTATCTGTAGCATCTAGCACCTTTACTTTCCACATCAACCCCATAAACTTTATGATTGCTTGGTATAGTTCCAACAGTTTTATCCAGATCACAGTTATAAAAACTTGAAAGAAAATTAAGAAAAAAAGTTTATTGACCTGAATCAGTGGAACAAGGGAAAATATTGGAGGGGCAGAAAGGAACGGAAGCAAAGAGTCAGTATGATGTTTGATGCTGTTTCTCTGCTAACACTTAAAATGATTATACCAAGTCTTACTTTTCTTGACACAGAAAAAAACCTGCAACCTTTTTTAAGTTTTTGATGCATTTTCATAATAATAAGGTAAGATCTCATAACATGGATAACTACAACAAAATACAGAAGCATGGTCACCTGAAGCAAAGAATGACCATCCTATACAAGAGAGCAAGATAAATTTGTGTATGCCTGGAATGCAGTGAGCACTAAGACAGGTACATAAGGTTATATAGGTAAGTACAAGAATGGTTTCCATAAATTAATTGAAATTGTCCCCATCTATTTTTCTATCCTTTTGTTTGTCTAGATGGCATTATCAGTGAAGTTGTTGTTTAGTAAAGGCAAACCCAGCAAAATCACTGGCAAACAATTTTCATTTCCTTTTTTTCTTGGCCCATTTGGTAATTAATAGAAGGTAAAAATAATCATGTCTCTGCTTTTCTCCATGTAAAACCTAATCTGCTGGGATTTGTTCTCTAATTTAGAAGCTCTGCCTGAAAATGATAACGCAAAAAGAACAGAAGTTTTAAATTATACATCTTTTTGGTAACTACATATCTAGAACTACTTCAAAAGCAAAAACTGTTTTAGAACAGGCTATTCTGGATTATAAAAGAAAAGGGAAACAAAATCTAATCCACCATCTAATCCACTAATTTTGCTGTTTTATTTGTCCTTATACAGGTTGTGAGTTTTACCAATTTGTTTGGTACTGAAAATTTATTAAGATAGGAATGATCTAGAGAGAATGAAGTTTTGGCTTACCAATACCTTGCAAACAACCTACTATAACTGCTTTACTAAGTCTGTGACAATCTCAATTCAATATAGAAGCTGTATAGATGGTCAGCTAAATCTCATGGCACTGCTTGCAATATCTGGTCAAAAATGTAATCATAAAAAGCTGCTTCCACCCAAACTGAATTTTTGGTACTAAAAAGGGACATTTCATTTTCACAATTAAATGAAGCTCAAAGGGTCAAATATTCATTTGACATTACAAAGTATATAAAAAAAGTCCATCCATTCTAAAGCAGTCATTGAATTTTGGAAATTGTAGCATGAAAAACAGATATAGTCCAAAGAAAAGGTCTTCAGATGTGGATGTATTTCTTATAATTTTTTTTAGAAATTCTTTCTGGACTTATAAGGACTGGATCTCTTCTTTCTTTACTTCTATGTACTTCATTTGGATTTTTTTTGTTTATGTGTGTGAGTTTCCAAAATGTTAATTTGTTTTAGCATGACTCAATATTTATATGTTTTCCAGCTTTTACAGGGTCAGGCATTTGAAAAACAGCTAGCCAGTGCCTCAAATTCAGGTAATTAGATCACAGTCAGATATAGAGTTAGTATTTGTATGTTTAGATTGCCATGCATTTTTGGGAAGGTGTAAAAGAAAGTTAACTATTTGTACAGGTACAAAATCTCAAGGTTCTGGAACTAGAAATGCAAGTATTTTTGGGACACCTTGTAAATGAGACTTTTTTTTTTTTTTGGTAATATTTCTAGCTTACCATATGTTTTTCTGTGGTTTTGACCAGTTTGTTTTCATAATTTTCAAGTGTCAAAGGTTTTCCTCTACAAAGGAATAAGGTGGATCCTAGTCCAGTGATAGCTGGCCATTACATTTTTCTTTTCCTTCAGGTTGTAAATTCATCATTTGATCTATTGTTCTGCCTGCATTTCCCCTTAACCCTCTGTAGCAAACAGGAAACTCAGAATCAAAAATCCCTTCAGAAACTAAAAGAACTTCACACCAGATGAGACAGGAATCCCATCCCGGTGAAGAACTTCCCATAGCGGGAAACAAAAACACAGGGACAAGACACAAGTGAGATTTCTCTCATCCTTTCTTTAGTGATAATCCTGTTTTACCCTCCTTACAGGCCTTCAAAACATTTTTTTCTCACTCCATTTCACTAGTATTCATGTCCATCATACCATCTCTTTAGCCTGAAAAATCGTCTTCATCTCCTCCTTCTCTCTGGGCTCTCAGACATCTGAAAGAGATTAATGGAGCAGATCAAGTTTGACTGTTTTGAGTTTTTAGAGAAACCACTCAAAGATCAAAGGTTAAAAAAGAATTGAACTTGCAACTGTAAGAGTGGGAGGAAGTTGAATACAGAGCCAATTAAAGCCTGAACAGATAAGGACATCAAAATGCATCTTTCTCAAACCAGCATTTGATCAGTGATGCTCACTTTCAAAGCAGTACACAAACATTAATTATTTCTCACAGTGCAACAGCTAGATAAACAAAAATCACTCAATGCTGGCCAATAAAGTAATAAAGAAGAGAAAGACTTTTCTTTTACAAATGTTTTAGGACAAAAGGTCATAGTGAGGGAGTGTGCTGGAATTAGGGCTGTTTATGAACAAATAAAGGCAGTAGTGAAACTAGGAATAATTGTAACTTCACCAAGACGCTGAATTCTAGTCACTAGACACCAGCTGTCTAATCAGAGCCAGTCAGCCCAGTCTCCTTTAGAAGTCCTTGAAAAAAACCTGGTGACTTCCAAGTGGGGTTCACCCTTGGATTTCTCTCTTTGAGACATTCTGAAGGGGCCCATAACCCCGTTTCGCTCTGAGAAGGGCCAAGATGAGATTAGAGATTTTGTCATGATTTCTGCATTATTAAATGAGGAGACATAACTCAACTGCTTTGTGTATATTTGCTCCCTTTCTCCTCTTACACTGAAAGCTCTCTGGAAAAGGCTAGGTTTTATTATGTGTTTATTCAGTGTATGTAGTACACCATAACTTTTACCTCTGCTGAGGGCTCCCAAGAGGTACTGCAGTACAGATATATTTCTGTAAAAATAATTTCCCTCAGAGAATGATAATTACAAATCAGGTCTTCTGAATACATGTGAAATGACAAATACCTTGGGAGAAAGGGGGAAGAAAGGTGAATGTGGCAATAATACAGCTATGTGGTAGCATAATGGAGCATAAGTGGTAACCTGTGTAGTTTGGGTTTTTTTGCTGTAACCATCAAGCAGTTTTGCCTTTTGAAGGCAATAAAAACTCCTTTTTATACTGACTAAAGGCACTACTATGCCTATAAAAATAAAACCAAAAAACCTAGTGAAATCCTGCAGACTGTCTGAATTGTGGTCAGACATTTATTATTCTGATTTCTAATAATTCACATTGCTATAAACCAACTTTGCTGAAGGAGAATATTTTTTATCAATCAGAGTATTAAATCATGGAGCTACCACACCGTACCTCTGGAATTTTCCAGGGAAAATTCAGACTCAGTCTCACACTTTTTTCCCCAGTATATTTGAGTTCAGTTAGACTGTGAAATAACTTCGTGCAGTAGTTGATATACATTGTTTAATTCTTTTCGATTTAGTTAGTTAAAATGTGGCATAATAATAGTCTAAAGTATGACTGTCCAACAGCAGCATTTTTCATGCCTGTAGATTCTATATAGAATTGCTGGATATAATTGCACTGGAGTTCAAGGGCACAATACAAAAAAATCTAGTTAACACACTTACGCCTTTCAGAAAAGAGCAAATCAAGGCCCAAATAGATTATGTACTAAACCAAAATGAACATTTAAACCTAGAGTTCTTACTTTGTATTTTCAGATAGGTTTTTTTTTTCTGTTTTGTTATTTATTTACTGAAAATGTCTCCTGATCTACCATCACTGAGGTATCTGAATCATCAGCTTACCAGTTGAGTCATTACAATAATTTGATTTTATAATGTCTAGCTGAATCTAAGGACAGTAAAGCATATTTGTAGGCAAATTACCAGGAATGAAATAAACAAGAAACTAGTAGACAAGCCTTATTCCTAATAACTATAATTAGGCACCCTGTACTTATCTGAATGTTCTGTATTTTGATTCCAGTACAGTTTTTATTAGTGAAAGAATTGGTGTTACACCATTAGGATACCGATCATTTTCTGACTGAATTCTTTGCTTTGAAACAATTCCTGTCAAATCCTGCCTTTTTCTGGGGAGTTTTCCCACAATGTATTGAGATTAAGTGTGACAATGGAAATGCAATGGAAGGTGAGAAAGAGGTGTCTCAAAGAGATCTGTCACTGCAATTTACCTCGTCTGAACCATTTGAAATGCTGCAGCTTTTACTCCAGATTCAGACCTCAGCAAGTGTGATGCAGAAGTGACTTTGAACCTTTCTATGTGCTGGAAGATGCTAAGGTACTGCCTTCACAGGTTCTCCTCCCTGTGCCAGCCCATCACATACCAGTCAAATTCTGGCTGGATGTGACTTTAAATGTGTGTGCCAGATGTTACTGAGCTGCATCCTAAAAGCATCACACTGAGTGTAATGGCATGGCTACACACAGAACTCAATACAGAAACACCTGAGAGCCCCGAACACTCAGCAAGTCTGCCTGTCTGAATGCAGCATCCCTCACTGGTTGTATATAGGTCTCAGAACAGCGAACCCACATCAACCTGATGCTGAGCTCAGACTAATCTGTCTTCCCGCAGGGCTCAGCTTGCAGTCCCATGACAGCATACAAATACAGTCCTGTCCTGCCAGCCTTCCCAAATCTCCCTCCCATCGGTTCCTGACCCACCCCTTCATCAGGCACTGCTTCAGCTCTCTGCAGTAAACTGCTACAGGGAGCAGCGCTAGATGAAAACAAGTTACTTTTTTCCTTTCATTATGTTTTCTACAGATTTTGGTTTTGGTCTGGATCAATTCTCTGCCATGACTTACTGCATGACCAGTTTAGGCAAGAACGTGAGTGTAGTTCTTGCATGCAGTTGAGATGTAGCCAGTGATTACAGCCGCATAACAGTGTGCTCAGCCTGGGATCAGACTGTCATGGAAGTGTGTTACAATTAGAATACTCGGTTCATAATTCCTGAACTAGAGTGCTCAAAGGTTGCCATTGGTGTCTTTGCATAAAGCTGAATCACAAAGCAGACACATGAACAACTGCCCTTCTTATGAGCTTGCTCTACAAATAAGTGACACAAGACAGTGACAATAAAGGATGCACATTCATCTAATGGAGCAGGAGGCAAGGGGACCGCAATGATCATCACTGGTAAAACCTATTCATCAGACACTGAGCATTTTCTAGCATATTTTTCCAGTTTTCTGCTGTACAAATCTGCAATGGCTAGAGCTCCAAAGCCATGTCCTCCACACAGTTTAGTGAATGAAGTGATCTACACCCATGCATTTTGAAAAGGTATGAGGGACTTCTTACAGGGTAGAAAAGAAAGTATGCATTTTTGGCATTTACTTGAAGATGTCCAGAATGTGCTCAATTTCAGGGATTATCTCAAAAAATATGGACCAAAAGAGTGAAAATATCAGGGATTATCTTTTCTCTATATATGAACATTCCATTTTGGTAAACTGGTCCACAGTATTACCCTGAGTATCTATGCAATTTATAGAGACGGCAATATTCACTGAAATCTCTATCTTGAAACTAAACATCTTCGGACAAACAAGACTTTTGGAGCTATTCTTCCAAACCAAACTGATTCACACAGTGTCACTGAAATCATTGTTATAATGTAGAAATCTTCATATCAGATTGAGATAATTTTGTCATGGCTCAGAACTGGTAACTGTTCAAAACATTCATTATTTACTACTGAAATATGTTTATGTTTCCTACTCTGTAGTGGAGACTAGGAGTATTACTGGTTTGAAGCTTTCCTCTCCTTATCTTTTGATCTGCTGTAACATCAGGTTTATATACATATATGCTTAGGCACTGGTGCATTCATGTGTGTTTGTATATATGCCATAGCTAGTGTCCCCCATGAAGTTTTATCAAACTCTTAAGGACTATGCATTTTTTAAGGAATGATACAACCTAAACCAATTGCTTTTAAGGATGCTTTTTGCCTTATGCCTCTGCTTCATTAACATGTATTTATCCTTTTTCATTAATCCATTGTAAGACCACACATTAAGGAATTCTACTGTTGAACTTCCTCAGGCCTGAAATTTCTTTCAAAGAAAGTTTGAGGTATCAGTTTATGAATGCTGGATCTAAAATCAGACTAGGAGTATATTATGTTAGCATGGATTATACTACAATGTTAATAATACTACTACCAAGTAAAATGAAATAGGACCTAGAAATTTCCACACATATCAGCACATTGAGTGTGAACAGATTTCTTTGGAACATAAGATTTCTAAGGCCTCTCCACTCTGCAGCTTTGCTTTCTATGAATTTTATCCTTCACAGGCATCAAGATATGTCTTAGAATAAAGTAAGTGTTTAAAAAGCTATTTGTGGCTGTTAAGATACACAAAATGGCAACACTTTCTGGGCTGTTATGAGATTACCAACAAATCCATCTGTCCTCCCATGTTCTTTGGGCATACCAGGAAAATTTATCAAGAATTATTGTTGTCACAATGCATTTTAATCTCACCATAGTTCATTTTTAAGATTATTTTCAAATATCTTCAGATATAATTATTAGTATGCCGAAAGTGTCAGAGAAGAGACAAGAACCTTTTGCTTGTAACTGGAGTTTCATAACTTTGAATGAATGGCCTGAACCACATCTTTATCACATTTTAGAAAGGTAAGACATGTCAAAAAGAGAACTATAATAAACTGAATACATGCCATTATGGAGGGGAAGGGATAAAAAAGGAGACAGCAATATGCTAAGGCTTGTGACCATGTATTTCTGAAAAATTTTACCCTATACGCCGAAAAACCTACAAAGGAGAACAAGTCATCAGAGGACTTATAATGTGGTATTTTTCTCTTTTTTTTTTTTCATAATTAGCTTTTGATGTGGCATCTTTACTTCAAGAAGTCAAATTACTAAAAAGACTGCTCCATCAGTTTTGAAGGATTAAGCCTATAAAAGCAAACAAAAATTCCTGTCATAACTGCAGACTGTTTCTGCATCCATATAATTGTCAAAAGTCCTCCCAAAATGAAACATTTATTTTGATCCCTACATCTTAGACAATCATATTAAAATTATTTCCAATCACTGGTCTGCTTCCTCACAGCTTGTTTAGGACCTACTCTCCAAGTAACAGTGCAGGTAATTTTTTTCTAATTTAATGGCTTTAATGAAACTGTCTTTCAAAATAATGTTTCCTAAACTACTTCAAACCTAATTATAAATGTAATACAATTTCATTGTATTGGTACATCTTAAAAAAAAAACATTTTCCTAATGCAGATTTCACTCCAGGTTCCATAAAGTAGCAGGCTATTTCTCAAATTACTCTTATTATCTTGTTTCACTGATAAAGAAATTATACTGAAGAGAAGCAAGCAGCACATGCATAAGAAACCAAAAGCTAAATCCCATCACTGAAAAAAAAAAAAAGGAGTAAAAGAAAAAGCTGTTATTTCTCATCAACATACAGAAAACTAAATTGGACAAAATGAGACATATGTCAAATATCTTAGGAATGAGTTTTCTTCCTACCATTTGGCATTCACAGCATAATTACTAAAACATTTTCCCAGAGCAAAACCAGAAAATTTAAAGAGTGAGATATTATTTTACGTGCTAATTAGACTTTTTTATATCATTAAAAAGGTTCTGAATCCTATCAGTTTGAACAATGGTATGCCTGAATAATAAAAAAGAAAATGAAAGTAATTATTATAAAGATTTATTCTTCAGATCTCAAAAGGGAGCAGGTATACTTCAGGCCAACATATGCATAGTCATGGCTATCTGTAGTGCTGGCACAGTCTGGAACACCACAATGTCTTTTTCCTGTCTTCTCATGGCACTCAGACATAACCTCATCCCACATTTCTAAACAGCCTCTGCTAACTGTGAGTCAAACCCACTTATGGAGTAATTTAGCCAAATTCCTCTAAGTCATACTCATTTATTATATAAAGAAATCCAGCACCTTGTCTTTTCACTAATAGGGTCCAGGAGATTTAACCAAGGGTGGATTTCCTTGAAAGACAAATGAAGTAAGTATCTCTTGTGCTCCATGGCCATGGAGAAACTGTGCTTTACCATGTGCGCTTTTGCAATTGCTGCTGTGTTAAGAGGTGACCAAAGAGAGGAGGGAAAAGCCCACCCTCACGTAACTTTAGTGTACAGAGCTGTCCCCAGAGCCACCCCAGGAGATGACCCACCACTGTATAACCCAAGTTTCCCACCCTGCTCTGGTCCCCACACAAGTGTCCATCCGAAGTGGCTGCAGGGAAGCCTGGGACAGCTCTGCACACTGACACCTGAATAAGGCCAGACGGCCCTGCCCACAACTCCCACACAGGTCTTTTGTTTCCCAGTGCAGATAGGTGAAGGTTCCCTGGGGCCCTTCCTCTACCCTTGCTGCTGTCAGCTCACTGTTTTCAGCCTGAGTGATGTAAAAGAAGAGAATTTCTGCAGCAGGGAACTAAAGGAAAAGCATTTCCCCAGCTTAATTTCGAGCAAGGCAGGTGCACCCAAAAACAGACCTACCCAAAGTACCCTTGGAATGTGTGTGTCTGTCTCCCATGGAAACACACAACATTCAGCAAGTCCATCGCATAAAAACATGTAGCCACAAACACATGACTCCTGATGGATCACCTCTTCTTCTTTACCCATACCAAATTTGTAAGTCATCTTAAACTACGCTAACATACCGATGAAGACTTGCAGCAGATGATCCTCCCTAAATTTGAAAGGCCAGAGTGAGATAACTTTTCCTTAAGGAAAGGATGTCAGGCTTGCCATTCTGCAGTCCCTCGTGGACTTCTGTCCTGCTGCTCCAGTCTTTGCTAAGTACCACACTGTCACACTGCAGTTACAAGTCAGTCCAGATATAAATCCTCCACTTTTAGCTATTAAATACTTTTCTTTATCCACGTTTTTTGGATGAAGTACCTGTTACTGGGCTTTAGTGCTGACATAATTTACTTTGAAGTTAAGGAACAAGGGAAGAATGGACTGCAAGCACAGTGCATTCCACTGAGTGAAACAAGCACACTAAAGCTGTGTGTCTGAGCACTTTCAAGAATATTGTTCACACTCTTCATGAATTTATCTCACTTGCATATACTGGTTCCTTATGATAAAACTGCATAGGGAGATGCATTTTGTGCTTAATGAGGCATGTGGCCTTTGCCGCAGCAGAGGAAATCAATTTTGAAACACCCTTAATTATTACTGTGGTCAGCATGTGATGTTGATATCTTAGCAGAGGTAAAACCAGGATTGCAGAAAATTGTTTGTACTGGCGTTAATGGGATTTTTACATACTTTTATGCCAGACTTGAAACAGAATAGTCCCAAATGGCCTGAATTTCTCAGGAGAAGCTGTGCAGGCAATGACCCTACTCTCACTTCAAACAATGGCAGCATTTCCCCTGGAAAATTTTGCTTATCTAACAGGAGAGAGTCATGACAGATGACATGCCAAGCACTTAAACTTGCCATCCTTAAACACCAAAGAGAAGGAGTAGAGATGAAATCTGAGCTTTCTCGTGACCAAAGGGAATTTCTGTAGTCTTGGGTATGAGAGATTTGGTTTCACAGCCATATGTACTTACCTGAATTTAGTATCTAAATCACCCTTTAATCACAGAAAAGTCAACCACTAGTGATGCTCATGCCTGTGCTGGATGTAGTAGGCAAGAGATGGTGATGGGCCACGTGCAAGCTGAGATAACACAGAAACATGTGTCTCATGTACCAGGTATTATGGTTGATAAAGTGGATAGGAAGGGTTTAAGCAAACTTGTTTGTCCCATTTTTTCCATTCTCTCTTGGTATAGCTGTCTTCTGGAAGAGAACAACTTTCTCTAACACAGGAGAAAACAGCCATGCTGTGCTCAAACTGAGCCTCAGAAAGCCCATAACCCTGCATAATAAGTTGCCTTACATGATGCAAGCTGAAGGTGTTCCCTCTGCTGACAGTTGTGGCACAGTAGAGCCTACTGACATGTGTAAAGGTCTACACAAATGAGCACAAATGCAGCCTGTAAGAGGGGAGGCCTGCTCTCCAGACACTTCATGGTTCCCACTTTAAACATCCCAGAGCATCTCAATTCCCAGGCAGGCACCCTACTGTCTGATCTGCAGAGCTGTGCTTACATCTGCTCTCACTCTGATACCCGAAATCTCTCTCTCCTATCCCCACTGCATCAGCTGGAGCAAAAGCAGGAGCAGCATTTGTATTACCCCTTGACTTCTGCCCATGTCTAATGCATTTCAGAGCATGCATTCACCAGTGCTTGCAGAATGGAAGCAGACGTCAAGTGCTAGCTGTTGCACTAAGGGAGGGATTAAACTGTAGGGGATTAAAGGGATTAAGGCACAGGAATGCTTATCTAGTGCGGTGCAAGTGGATTTTGGGCTGTAGGAGGAATGCAGACACTAAGGTGGAGAAAAATTGTGCCAGCTGTAAACTGCATTCGTGGCACCAATGTGCTATGGTAATGAGTAGGTCACTATACAGCTGACATCGTCTATACCAGGGAGTGATCCTGGAAAGCAGCTCAGGTGGTGTGGAGTGGCTCTTGCCTGCACTGCAGCAACCAAGCCCCTCTAAAATGGGATTTCTTCACTGTTCCTGATCACTATTCATTTGAGAAAACTTCAGAAGTGTCAGAAACAATATATAGGTAAATGCAACCTTAATGATGGGGGGGAAAAAAAACCAACCAAAAATGACAGTGCATAGCAAGTTCATTCAGAGCTAAAATAGGTTCTCTTCATCTTAACAGCACTGCTGTTTCAGATCATCTTTTATAGCACAAATGCATACATTTGTATGGACCTAGCACACTAACTATTCCTAATATAATCTTTTTATTATAATTTGAAGAGAAAAATCTCATCATGCCTCTATGTTGGGAAAAAAACTCTCATAATGTCTTAGGAAAAGTAAATTCATAAAGTCCATCTTAATCCAGCTGTGGAGGTTTTGATACCCATAATGTCCGAACATCCTCAGCTGGCATACCTGGGGTCCCAAGTCATCTGGAGAAGGACCATAAGCTATTTAAGTACTCTAAATAATAAGAAGTTATAGACAGATGATGCCATGGAACTTAGTTGACATTTGATCAAGGTTTAGACTGGAGTAACATGTGCCAAGATGAAAGTAGTTCATTTGCTGTAGGTGGGACACTGGCTCCTGTGCCAGTGGGGCTGCTTGCTGCTCTCACATGAGAGCAACACTGTTTGTGGGACTGTGCTGAATACATCCTATTTTAATGGGAGGATTTACAAAAGAGAATTACTTTATTGTTTTGAAAAAGCATCTGTGGAACAGCACTCTCAGCTTCACATTCACATACGTTCAAAGAGAAGGAAATGTTACAGCGAAGCCTGAACATGTGATGAACTGGGACATGGCATTCAGCTGGGAGATGGTAATCACAGATCCCAGCCTCTCACAAGCTCTGTTGTGCTTCTGAGTCTTGTCAGGCAATGAAGGAATGGTTCATTTATTTGCTGGTTTCAGTCGTTTCATAAACTTGCAGGAGCTGTATTTTGATTTTGCCTCCAAGCTGTGCCAGAGAAAAGAAGATGCTTTACCTCTACTGTGGCATTTCTAAGTGCCTTTTATCTAAACACTTCATGTACAAGATTGAAGAAACTGACCATATCAGTTCTACCTCTACAAGTGTTCGCCTCTACTCCTTCTTAAATTAGTTTTCTTTTTAATTTACCTTTTATTTTTAGTATATACTAGGGATAAATTACTCTCTTTTAAATGTGCTTTGTCATTTTTCTACATATGCACTGTCCAACTTAATCACTGCTTTTAACCAATTACTTTGAACATCTATTCCTGTTGGTTTTCCCTTGAAAAGCAGCTGAACATTTAATAGCCCTTAGGTAGCCTTGGGATTTCTGACTAAGCAAATCTGAACTAAATTCACCTCTCTGATTCTGTCAATGTCAAAACAGGAACCAAATTTTCCAGCAATAATCTGGTTTTATTTACTGAACATGCTTGCAACTTTGAAATTATCAGCTTTACACATATCAGAACATTTTTGACTTCTAGCTGTTGCCTTTCAAAGTAATTCACTGTCTATAAAGCAGTCCTTTTTAGAAGTCTTTCTTAATTGTTTGTACTGAAGGAAATCTATTAAGTTTCATTTCATATTATTTTATCTTGAGGGCAAGTTATTTTTTTATGTTGCTGCAAATAAACTGGGAAATGACCTTTAAAAGGAGAGTCTGTGATTAGGTTTCTGAATCACTCTATCTTATAGTAGACACTCTCCGGAACTGCAACTATAATTTACCATATTAATTATCATCAATGGATGGTTATATTACTACAGAGAGACAGATTTGTTTTTAAATATACTGTGAGAAAACTTCTTGCTGGCAAACCTAAAGATTCTGGAAGGAAAAAAAAAATGGCTGGAGATCCGCATTATTTATTTGTCTGACCCGTGGTTACAAATATATTGTTTCACATTAGTAGTCTAACAAAATGAAAAAGAGGAGAAGAAATGAAAATGTGATCCACTAAATCATTTGCACAGAATTCCACAATATCAGTTTTCTATTTATTTTGAAATCTAGAGTATCTAATAATCACAGGTTATCTTTCCAGGCACAGATTATTTCTGTTTGGAAAGAAGAAGTCTCTGTCTGAGCTGTTAGCAGTAAACTAATAGAAAATCTTGCCAGCAGCTATGATGTTGATTTTTTAACTGACATCTGGTGATATATTGGCATAAGAATAGTCTAATTCCGAATCAGGAAAAAGGATGGCTATAGGAGGAAAAGTAATTTCAAAAGTTTCTACACTTATCCCTTCTTTGGTCAGTTTCAAGGTATCTAGCAGATATTTCTGATTCTAAGAAGCATCAAAGGCACACAAAATATCCAAAATACAGGCTATAGCTTCCATTAAGACATACTACCTTTTATCTGTCTTTATCTAGAATATCAATCATGGACACATTTATCCTGGACTCAACTGCAATGTGATGGGGAGGAATAAGTTAGGTGCCATAACTGCTCCCTATGAAATGCATTAAAGTATGAGCGTAAAAGGCCAGGCTGGCACCTCACTTGTCCTTCTACCACTTTCCTTGGTGAATCTGACAAGGCAGGATGCTATATTGTATACAAACAGATGAAAAAATCTAGAGTTACTTTTGGAGACTCTCTGTTGGTTTTGGCTTGCCTTTGCTTTTGCTTTCACTTTTGTTGTGGTTGTTGCTGCTATTTTAATACATAATTCAATATGCTCTTAAAGGATTAAACCAAAATACTTCATCATTCTTTACAGTCCTGTATTTTTCTTTTTTTTTAAAGGGTTTTTTTAACTCTGTGTCTCTTCTTCAATTTTTAATCCTTGACCATTTCTCTAAATCCTTTAATATATTGAATAATTGCCTCATCAATTTTTATGGCACATTACCTACTTGCAAGAGCTCTGAAATGTCAGCAAATTGCTTTCTTTTCCATCCTGTAAATCTGACGGAAAATAAATGCCTGACATTTTTCTTTTTAAAGACAGCTAACAGGCTGAATACATACCAGTGTAGGAAGGACTGCTTTGATTACCTGGTCTGACTTGAGGCAAAAGACAAATCAAAACATTTGACTCAACCATTCTTGCATAGATATTTACACCGTGTTTTCCAGTGCATGGCTCAAGGGTTACCTTGCTGCCGACAAAGCCCTCCAAAAAACATGAGAAGTGGTTGCTGGCTGCTGACAGGGAATAAGAGAGATTTCACAGGATGGTACCCCTGGGCAAGGAAGGACCTCTTGGTCTAGACTATACATGGACACAAAATATGAGGGTTTACGTAAGTCTCATACTGCACCCTTTTGACTCAGCCAAGGAGGGCATGAACCATAACACCTTCATTTTGAACTTTTCAAACTGAACAAGTGGATTACGGAATTAATACATAGCTTAAATAAGACACAAGCCTAAATCAGGAAGATTCCTAAGATGCCTTAGGCTCTCCTTAGATGTCTGACGTTTGGTGTCTCCCCATATTCCCCTGCCCATTATGTTCTCAGTGCCACTTCTCAAAATGAAAGATGGTCTTGAAAGGTTTCTCAATGGACTGGGCATGAGACTCTTTTTTGTTTGTTTGTTTCTAGTTTATTCTTCTGGATAATATAAAGAAAAGATTATTTCATTCATTCCCAGCCATGTTATTCCAACAGCCAGTCGTGCCTTTCTGAAACATTTTACTTCTAGATTTTCTAGTATGTTTCCAGCCACTGGATATCAAATATTTTATGTAAGATTGCATAAAGAGTGCCTGACTGTATAAAACTTCTTGACCACAATCAAATTAATGTTTAACCAGTTCACAAAAAGCTAAATACACTATGAAAAGTGTGTGGACTTCACATTACTACCTAACTATTAGAAGCACTAAAAGCCAAATTAAATTCTCCGATTTTCTATTAAATGCCTGGTGAGTTTTCCTCTATATTTCTAACAATATTAAAAAGCATTGATTTGAACAGAAATGCTTTCAAGCTCCTAGAAAAATTCACCTCCTTAGGCATATTCTCAGATAGAGTTTTGTAAAATTTCTAACTATTTTTCAGAAATTAGTTTTATGTAAGATCAGATCTTTCAAAGAGATTTTGGTCGCTTCATCCAAGAATGTGGCAAGATTTCGCATTGGCTTTACTCTTTAGTGTTTGCAGTTGTCTGGTTTGCATTGCACTGAAATGCCTGATTTTTTATGTTGAAGTGACACATTTCTGGAACCAGGAACCAAGTAGTTCCTGTTAAAGTAGGACCCAAAATCTGTTCATATCTAATGGATCTACCTTCTGTAGCAGTATTTGTGGCTGTGATACTTAATTGGCAACAAAAAGTTCTGTTTAATTTACATGCTTGAATGAATCTCAGAGATGCTTCTTAAAATCCATTTTTTCTCAGAGGCAGCTGTACATTTGGTGGAGGAACTGCTGAAGGTTCATTGTACATATGTTGTCTTGGATTAATAAAGAGGAAATGCAACATAAAAGTTGAATAGTAAAGAAATTATATAGCTCATAACTTCAGAGAAATATTCTCCAAGAAGTAAGTAAAAGCTAAACCCTCCACGTAAACTATCAGCAAACTGTTATTTCTCCTATCTGAGTGGGCAAACTGTTCTTTCTGATGAGTAATGATGGTCAATATTTAAATGTCATGCTATATTTATCATATTAAAACAAATGATTAGGAAAGGTAAGGTAGAAAGTAATTTATTTCTTTTATTTTTATTCTGTTAACTTCTCCCTGTAGTCGAAAACAGAACAATCAATTCAGACCCAATGAATGGGTAACAGTTTTCAGTGATAAGGGAATCAAAATCAACAAAAAGCTGTTGATAAATTTAGAATACATCAACTCTTAACAAGGATCTAGCTACGGAATTTAGTTCCCAATAAAGAAATTAGGACCCAATACAGCAAGGAAACTTAACCATACATGAAAATACAGTCAGATACCTTGAATATGCCAAACAGTTTTCCCGAATTTGGTCTCTACTTCAGTATCCTAAAAAGCGCACTTTAAACAAAGAGATGATTGCAAAGAAAGAAGGAGTCCCTTAAAATAATTAATTGCTATATTCTGAATAAAATAATTAATTATTGTAATGTCTAAAAACCATGCTGGTTCAGTCAAGGAACAGCAGTCTCAGGATCTCTAAAAACTACGGAATTAGGTTCAGTATTGTCTCAAGTACCAACTGAAGTTGAAGTAACTTCAACTCACATGAAAACACACTCTATTCCTGCAAAGGTTACTTTTGACAAACACCTCTTTTATCACTCTAATTTGCTAAGGATAACAGCCTAATTGCACTTATATAAATAACTGAATAAAATAACAGAAAAAAATATTAAAGCAAATATATTTGTAGGACTGCATGTCTGTAGCTCTGTTAGAGAACTAGAGTATGAGAGATCTCAGTTCTTTCTGTAGAATCAAGGAGGAGGCAAATGCATAAAACAGCTTAGGAGCATGAAAGTGTAGTGCAGTGGTAAGTACCTTTAGCACCCATATGCTCCTCTTCACTTTCACTAATATTTTAGGCACTCTTATGGATGGTATGACTCTGAAACCTCCCAAGTAGAGAAGATAACTCGGGTCTCTATGACATCCAATGATTTCTCAAAAAAAGGAGCTTTTTTGGGCAAGGAAGGCATTGCTTATCTCCATCTGCATTTTAGAGACTGAAACCTCTTACCATTCATTCTGATTCTGATCAAAACTGGGGGGGAGAGGGTGGGAGGAAGCTTGAGAAGCTACCTAAAGGCATGAATAGAGAGATGATTATGGGATATCTCATGGGATGAATATGGTGATAAGGGCATGATGGTGAGAGTCCAGAGGAAGGCCACAATGATGAGCAGAGTGCTGGAACAACCCTCCCATGAAGGCAGGCTGAGAGTTGGGGTTGTTCAGCCTGGAGAAGAGAAGGCTTCAAGGAGACCTTACAGCAGCTTTTCAGTACCTAAAAGGGGCAACAAGAGAGCTGGAGAGGGACTTTTTACAAAGGCATGTGGGGATAGGACACGGGGGAATGGCTTTAAAATGAAAGATTGGCTTAGACTAAATATCAGGAAGAAAGTCTGGTAAGGTAGCGGCCCAGGTTTGCCCAGAGAAGCTGCGGGTGCCCCATCTGTGGAAGTGCTCAAGGCCAGGCTGGATGGGGCTTTGGAAAACCTGGTCTAGTAGAAGCTGTCCCTGCCCCTGGCATGGGGGATGGAACAAGGTGATCCTTAAGGTCCTTTCCAACCCAAACTATTCTATGATTATATGAGTTGAGAAGGAAAGCAGAAGGAAACATCTAGTAGTATCATGTAACAGCAAAAATGATCAAAGCCACAAATGCATCCTCTTCTTCTCTGTCAACTTAGATAACTAGGTTCTTTTGATCCTATTCTGGTTCTAGTTAGAAAATCCATAGAATTACAGGGTTTGGCAGGGAGGCAGTCTTTCAGGAAAGTTTCTCCTAGGTGATGCAAAGTTGGACTAGAATATGAAAAAAAAAAAAAAACTTATTAGCGAATAAGCCCAGACTTGTGAAAACTATGTAACAGTTATTACTTTACTACAGAGAGGTTTAATATAAATGAATAGAAAAAACAAAAACAAAACCAAAACAGCTCAAGACAAAGATTGTTTTAGCTGTGTTGTTGTAGGAATCATAGTATTTCCCAAGAATTCATTCTCCTCTTTTAAAGCCTGAAGAGATACTTGTAATTCATTTGGTATCAGGTTACCAAAATATGGACAAATTAATATTTATTGATGCTTTTTTTCTTTTTTAATAAGTCTGATTAGAACAATAGAAAGCCAACCATACAAGTCTTCTGTGAGGAGCATTTGTGAAGAGGAAATAGTTCTTAAGTATCAATTTACATGTCTTAGTTCACTTCCTAATGAATTATGAAAGAGAAAATAAGCAGTAATGCACCACATAGCATTTTTAATTTAATTTCTTAATTTTTCATTCCTAAGTTTCATTTTTATTCATTTGGTCCAAATTTTTTCTGACATCATAGAAACAAAATTTCAACTGCCTGTTGAAGCCCTTACAGAATCTTTACTGACAAACACCAAATAGAGATTTTTGGAACGTATTAAAACATGCAGAGTTCATCACTTTCATATAGATTTTTTTAAATGCTTAAGCATTGTTATGGATTTATTCCTCTATTTACAATTCAAATTCATTTACATTCAACTACTGTCTAGGCCTTAGCTGCATGATTATTCTCTCTTCACTTTCAAAGCATATTAGTTAATAGCTTTTTTTTTTTCCCTGAGAAACTACTTATACTGGCATTTAAGTTAATTTTATTTGTTTTCTTTAATAACTTAAACAGATTAAGCTCCAATAAGAGCTTATTTGCTTTCACTGATTCATTTTCTTGGGCAAATTCCGTTTTATGAATATTCTTGTAAGCATGTGTATAACAGAACTAAGCACAGCATTCCAGTATCATCCTTACAAATACAGCAAACACTTCCTCTTACCTACTCATTGCTCTTTTATAAGTACATATTAATTATTTTTTTCCACCTTAGTGTACTAATTCAGATCAGGAGCGTACCTTAGAAGTGAATTTCCCATTTTTCCCCCATGGCCTACACTTCAATTTGCATTGTAGAGTGGTCATGGAGTGCCTAACTGCAGTTCCTTTTGATGAAACCAGACTGTAAGACTGGTTTCATTTGGAAGAAACTGGAAGCAATTCTAGGAGTACATCTACTGCACTTCAGGGACAAATGGACACAGTCCTTGATGGCGGGAGAAAAAACCCCAAACCAAAACAGAAAAATCTAAATACATACAGTGTGGATGTCAGATCCTCAGAATCAGCTATATAATTCTATAGATCAATTTAAGTTGTTCCATTCTGCTTCCTAGACACATCTGTAAGCCTAAGGTCTTTCTCAGAGTCCTTATGGTTTAGTACACAAAAACTCTTCAAACAGTATAAGCTATCGTATACATTTTAACGTCCAAAGCCATTTAGGTAAAACACATTTTGTGGAAAACATCCTAAAGTAGCAAGTGACGCCAAATCCATGTAATATGGTTTCCTGTTTTCTCCCAGATTTCCCACACAGAGATGATGTCAACCCTTATGAATGTAGAAATCTACCTTAGCTAACTTAAAGAGAGGAACTGAGTATCTTAGAGACTATATCCAATTAAATTTCTGGTAAAAAGTATTTCAAGCAGTATACATGGATTCTTATCAGCTACTTATCTTTGATGATTACTGACAGGAATATCTGAAAATGAAGGATAAGGTACAAAGCAGTGATCAGCCAGTTCAGGGAAGATGGCCCATAAATAAGGGTAGAGTTCAAAGGCATAACTGTGATCTCTGAAAGTACTATCAAGCTGACACGGCTGCAATGCAGAAGAGAAATAGGACAGTGAGGATGAGAAATTTATCACCACATTATTTATGCCAACAAAAGAAAAAAATTTTCATTTTTTACATTTATTCTACAGTTGCCATAGTAGATATCTAAAGAACAGTAATTTGAAAGGATTAAACAGAGCTTAATATTTTTAAATTATTTGCTATGACAAATTCACTGTTTGCAGCATTAAAGACTTAATTGCAAAGAGACTAACTTCAGGGTTGCTTAATGAGCTGTATAAAGTGATTTTTAATTACAATTCAGATTGTCAGAAACATATGCAGGTTTTTTTATCTACTTCTGCACATTCAACTAACTTGACCTATATTGACCCCTATTCTGGGATATTGGTGGTGCTTATTCACTGTTACTGCAATGTATAATAACTTTTGGTTATTTTGGTTATTTTGCTAAAGGAGCTAGGAATCATGCTGTGGTGTGTTTTTTTGGAAAGCACATAGCAGATAATCCCAGGCTATTTTTTTGTAGTTGTAGGTTTGCACAGTCTGCCTTTTCCCACCTAGTCCTATTTTCTTATATAATATTCATGAGATTCTGACAAATATCTACATGTGTCATTTTTAGAGTCTTAAAGAACTTAAGAATTACTAAACTGGGTCACAAAAGGTCCACTTTTCTAAGTTTTTATCCAAGAGTGACTAAAGATGCATAAAGGAAAGTATAAAATATAGAAAATTTATTTAGCATCCAAGATTACCTGTGAGTTTTGACACTGAAGTTATGAGATTAAATAGAGCATTACAGAAATGATGTGTTATTATTGCTAGTTTTCTAGTCTTCTTCTTTGATCTCCATAGATAGAAATGAATGTTCCCTTTATTTCCCTCTAAAGTTCCTCTAGATAAAACAAATTACAAGTATCTCTCCAGACTTTAAAAGAGAAGAATAAATTCTTGGGGTATTTCATTGTTCCTACAACAGCAGATAAAAATATTCAAGAAGGAGTGAAAATACTCAAGCAAGAGAAATACAGAGACAAGCAAAGTGTGAGGTTGATGGGATGTTTAGGAACACATTGTTAGCATAGCTACAGAAATGCGAACTGCTTTCTTAGGCAAGAGAGTGGTGTGTAAAATGCCATCTTGACCATCTGGGCACACAGCTGGCTCATGTTCAGACGCTGTCAACCAGCACGCCCAGGTCCTTTTCCGCTTGGCCACTTTCCAGGCACTCTGCCCCCAGCCTGTAGCACTGCCGGGGTTGTCAGCACCCAAGTGCAGGACCCAGCACTTGATCTTGTTGAACCTCATGCCATTGGTCTCAGCCCATTGATCCAGCCTGCCCAGGTCCCTCCGCAGAGCTCTTTTACCCTCCAGCACATAGACGCTTCGACCCAACTTCGTGTCATCTGCAAATTTGCTAATGTAGACTTGATCCCCTCATCCAGATCATGAATAAAGATATTAAACAGGAATGAGCACAACACTAATCCCTGGGGAAGACCATTCATTAGTGACCAGATGCCAACTGGATGCAACATCATTCACCTCCACTCTCTGACCCTGGTCCTCCAGCCAGTTCTTAACCCAGTAGAGAGTGCCCCTGTTCAAGTCATGGACTGCCAGCTTTTCCAGGAGTATGCTATGGAAGATGGTGTCAAAGACTTTGGTGAACTCCAGATAGACTAAATCCACAACCTACCCTTCATCCACTAGGCAGGTCACCTGGTCATAAAAGGAGGGGCCAACACTCATCGAGCTCTGCAATGCATCGTCAGGGGCTCTGGAGAGAAGACACTGAAGTTACCCTTCTTTTTATGGTTACTGAAGTTTGTAACAAGCACACAGATATGAATCTTCCCTCGCCTTTATATGCAGAACTCCCAAGTTTTGCAAGATACAAATATGAGGATTTGTTAAAGTGCAAGGCTGGGCTTCTGGAATTTATTTCTCAGGGACGAATTTTTTTTAAAAAACCAAACAGATCCTATACTAAGTATTAAGTGAAAGAAATGAGGTTCATTTTAAGCATGTTCAAAGTCTTTGGTAATAAGTTATTCAAATGTATTTATGTACCCCTAACTTAGCAGTTCCTTTTATTTTTATGCAACTCCATTTCATTCTTGAAACATCTTTTTCTGTGCAAATAAAAATCCCATTAGTTATACTAGACTGCAAAATTCTCTTTATAATTCCAACTTCAAACTTGCATCTGTGTTTCTGACATCAAACTTTCTAGTTTATATTTCCATGTTTGTATGTAATCATGTTTGTATGTAATCAATCCGTGGTGTCTCTAAGGACTTGTAAGAGAAGGACTCCTCTAGCTGAATTTAACTGCCTAATTAATCCAACACCATGATGCTCTGCCTCAAAGAGTTTTCAAATTAAATCTTTATATGGCACTGTGGAAATATGGATGGGACGTAAGGGACACACAAATAAAAATCGGAGATAACACAGGAAAAAAATGGTAGGAATAAAGAATAGAGCAATGAACAGGGAAGAGATTTTGGTGCAACATAAAAAAAGATGTCACAGATCATGTTCCTTTTGGTAAAGTAAAAATTATAATGAAATAACTGCTTGTCCCCATTCAGCTATATATATTTAGGCAGGGACAAAAACGGATGTTTTCTGCTGCTTTACCATTTTTACAGGTATATGTTTCAAAGCACAACTAAGACTTTAAAACACAGCACAGCAACAACCTTTCTGTATTTATGCTGAAGAATATTTATAGCTGACCTGGAAAAAAAAAGCTTTAGGGAGAAAAAAAGCACTCCTTTCCATAGCATTTTCCACCTTAAGGAGATGACAAGTACAATTTGCTAATCAATTGCTAAGCTTCATTTTTTGGTTTTGAAACTTTGCTGTGATATTATTTCAAGAAAAGTTCAAGTTACCTCTGGCAAATCTTAAAGGAACAGGTTTATATGACACCAAAGTTGTTTCCTGTAATTAATTGCAAGGACAAAAAATACCATATGATGGCAAGTATTACTGGAAAACATGGACTGAGATGCATTTTAGGAGCAGAGGACCTACAATAATGACAGATGAAAGTAAAACTTTCATAAGGGGATATAGATTCAGCCATGGACAAGTCTGCCCATTGGTAACCTTATATTGAGAAACCTTATCTGGGAAAGAGGTTTTGACAAATTTCAGCCAGGAGTAGGACCTTGTACTCTAGTTAAGAAATTCCTTGAGCAAGAAAGATTTTAAGCTGTATTGTCTCCTTGGTTGTGAACTCTCACTCTCCCTAAAAGCTCTTCTCAAAAGTTTCCTTTGGAGGCCTTCCAAGTGAGCCCAGCTGCCACAGCTTTCTCTGGTATAAAATTTCCCCTTTGCAATCAAAGTGTTCTGAGAGACAGGATTCAAGAGAGTCAGGATCCAGGACATGAAATGGCCAAGGGACTTCAACATCCTTTCATAGTACTTCCAGTAATGCCACAGTATTAGATGAAACACAATCCCAAAACCAGACATTGTGGGCTTGGATGAGTTTTCTGAAAATTAATTTTGTCATTATAAAATGTGTCCAACAGGACTATTTGCCTCCAGTTGGTTTCTTATGCAGAGGACAATATAGTTCAACAGAGAAAGAAAAATCTTTGAAACCTGTTCTTAATGATGTCACTAAGACAGCCATAGAACTCAAAATACCACCTTAACCTTTTTGAACAAGAAAACACAAAAAAGGGGGAAAATATACTATTGGAATAATATGCAATTACATGATTGAAAACTTACATTTGAAAAGGACTTTTTCCCAACATTTGCTAAATACATTAGCCAGAATAACTCTTCAAAATTCAATATACACAGAGATTGCTCATTGATGACAAATTATGAAGTAATTTTATGTTGTTTTCTTTTCCTTTATGGATAAATGGAGTTATATGAACAATTACTCCTAAGCAAAAGTAATGATTTTGAATTGCCTGTGCTCTTATTTTCCCTAGCAAAGTTATTGGACCTGTTAGAAAACACTTTTGTGTTTTCCTTTTGATTGCATTCACCAAAGCAATCAAGACTTAAAATTGATCTCATCATGTATTAGGGCAAGTGATCAAGACCAGTTGTTTTCTCAGAAAATCTTGAATTATCAGAGCACAGCAGAACCATAGATAAATGTGTTTGAAAAATTTAGACAAGATACCCCTGAAATATTAAGTTCTGTGCAATTTGAAATAATCATCCCAGACAAAGAAGCTGATCTATTTATGAAAAGAATGTTATTTATTATTTCCCTTGGAAAGTGAATGGGGTTTATGACTTTAAAAATTATGGTTTAGATTCTTACTACCATTTATTTCTGTACTCCAGAATTAGTTGAATGTTCTCTAGATTCCCCCCATTTGCTCTAGATTCTCTATACAGACATTTCTAATTACTGATATAAGTCTTGTTCTGGAGGTATCTCCAGAACACACTTTGACTATCACACTTTCGACTAATATTAGAGCCAAGTGTGAATCTACTCCTACTCTAATCATTTAAATTGGGAATTAGGTGGGTTGATAATACATCCTAATTCTTCCTTATTTTTCTTTATGTTATTACACTCTTGTCACCTAGCAGATAGTCAAAGTCTTGCAGCTTGTGTTTGTAGAAATATCTGCTGATAGATTGGTGTAGTTCTGTTTGCTCATAAATATTGCACAAAGCTGTGTTTTCCAGACATTTTTGTTGAGAAAAAGCAAGAGTAGATAGTCCCCTCACTCACAGGTCTAAGTTTCTTTCAGCAAGACTCCACCAAAATGTTTTCTTCATGTCATCCTACAAGTGTTACCCTAGTTGTCATCATCATTATCTTCATCATCATATTTTCAAAGGGAAAGTTTACGTCCCTAATGCCAGAGAACTGTTGCTGCAGACCAGGGATTATGTTCAGCTTCTAAACTTGATCTGGAACGCAGGTGGGCACCGCTGGACATGAGGCCTCTTGAGACTTTTGTTTAACTTATGAACTGCGACTGGCATTCACCTATTGAAGACTCAGTATTACTGAAATATAAATGATTTAAAACTTAAGCATAGGTCTCTCTTTCAGAACACTGAAAGTTGCAGAAGCTGCTCATAAATTTTGCATTAACCTTTTGTCCATTTGCTTCTTATCTGCTTTAATACATTCAGGGAAAATTACTTGAGGAAATACTGCTTTAAAAAGTTATTAATACAAAACATTATATTTTGAGTTAAAAGGTGAACATATTTACCAAATACTTTCCTAATGTTTGATATTTAATTTAGGGTTCCCTATATTTTTTCCTTTATGTTTAGAAAGTTGTGCAGAGTTTGAGACAAGACAACCCAGACATTCTCTCTATTTATGTCAATTTATCTCTATTCATTACTATCTGTCTATTTATTTTCAAATCTTGCACAGGGAGAGAGGAATGGTTCCCCATGATGTTACTGGAAAAAGAGATGACTACCTCTCAAAATACATTTTATGAACATGGAGTCTCTCCTTTACACAACACATTACTGGAAAATTATACGCATATTTTATAAAAGAAAACTAAACCCTTGGGGTCCATGAACTAAGAAGTTTGCCTGCTTTTCTAGAACTTAGAAGTTTAGCTGTGTTGTAACTGTAAGCTGTACAGTATCACTTCTGAATGACCAATTCTGTTCCCAAGCTGAAACAGTCCAGGTCTGTAAAGCACAGTCTAAAACAATCCAGACCAGATACTTTCAGAATCACCGCCAGTATGGGAGAAGACTGAATGGCTGCCAACCTGGGTTTTTATTTAAGTAAGGGTTGTAACAATGTCTGATTATGATAGCTAAAGGTATTTTGTGATTTGAAGCAAGCTGGGTGCAATTCATTTATCTCCTTTGAAATATGACTCTACAAAAAGTGTTATACACTAAGGAGCTACAGTTTTATGCATCATCTACACAGCTGTACTGGTTACTACTGGGGTGCACTTTTGTCCTCCGGTGAATTCTGGAATATGATGGATAAGTGTTAAAGTTTAGCTATGGTTTAAGTCACCTTAGTGGTGGATTAATCTAATCTGTCCTGAAAATATCTCAAAACAGTGGAGGAATTCTATAAAAATAATGCTGTAAAATAACAGCCCACATCTTTATAATTGTTGCATATTTTTAAGTCATACTTTTCTCTGAAATACAAAAATTGTGTGTCAGAAGTGAAGTGTGATGGGCTGCAGAATCAAGGAGATAAGTCCTCACAGTATATAAGTTTTAAGGAATCTCCCACAATACCTTCTAAAAGAGAAAGGTCCATTAGAAATGGTTCCATGAATAATTACATATGAAAAGAAATATTTCTCTTGAAGTCTGCAAATTCCTGGCCTTTCAGGCAGTCTCCACATGAACTCAGAGTGACTCTGGGGTCTAATTCGGTCGTCCCAGTAATGATGTGGATTAGTAGGAATGAGTTCTTAGTTTGTTTATTCATTGCAGGCCTTGATGAGCTCTTGATGCCAAGTGCTGCTTTGAGATATTGTCATTAAATCAATGATAAACAATCAAATGGGTCAGTATAACTGGAAACAAAGGAATATGAGGAACAGGCCTACCATAACACGTCCTCTTGAGCTGTCATGCTGTGCATATCATTATTTGAACACTGTCATGAGACATATACAGCTGTCTTATCTGTTCGTCTTTTTCCCAGTGCCAAGCCCACACGTCACATGTTTGGAACAGTGCAATTGCCTTTCTCCCATTAGGTTGACCTACTTTGCTCAGTTTGTGGTTTTTTTTTTCCAAGGCAACAGGTCCAAAGACTGGAAGAGACTGGATATTGTTAAACTTTTCTTCCCCAATATTGCCATATTCTAAGTTCTAAAGAAATAACACTTTGTTAGAAGGCTGTCATAGATTCCCAAAAGATAAATGATTGTTAGTGAGGAATCAGTGTTACTGCTGGCCTATGATTCTACCATCCCACAGAGCAGGGCAGACTACAAATCCTCAGAGGTGATGCCCTCAACAAAGAAAGGAAGTCCAACTGAACAAGCACCTTCCCTGAATTAAGGATAACTCCACCTCATCTTCCACAGTTTTTGGTTTGGCAATTTAACTAGCCAATTAAATCAATCCTTTCAAGTGGCATGGCCTAATCACACTGCCTCTGGATTGCCTGTTAGAACTTTTTCATCTTCTTATTTATTCTACCATGTGTCTTTTAAAACCTTTTAAGTATTTCAGGGTAGAAACTGATGCTGCTGTGAGACCCAGAGTCTGCTTATCTGACCTACTTAGTACAATTGCTGTTAGCAATTCAGTGTTGTTCCCCTGAAGGATCCAGCATTGAACAATGCTGAAAATTATCAAAGCAGATTTACTTACTTTCTTATAGTAGATCCACATGCCCCTAACATGCCTCGTATCTCACAGATGGTATGTGTGTCATTTTTAATGTATTTTAAAAGGTTTTTTTTTCTGTGCAAGCCTTAGGGTGCAATTATATAAAGCCAATACACCCAAGACTAGTGTATGAAGGCGATGCACTAAGCACTTTGTATCCCAGGGCTGTACTACATATGAAAAAATTCTCATATTTGTCATAAATATAAGTGGTTTTGACAGGAGGTAAATGCTTAAGCCTGTCCTTTTTTTGACCTGGGCATCTCTTGTAGGGCTCAATATTCTTGCTGTGTATAGAGAGAGATAACTAATGCTGCACAGAAAAAAAGAGGAGTTCTAGAAACTGTTCTGTGTACAACTTAAAGGGGAAAAAAATCTCTTGCAAAATTAAGGCTAAGCTACCTATCCCAAAGTTATAAGCACTCCTCCTTGAACACAGTCATTGTTTGATCTTCTTGTCTTTTGTTCTTCTTTCACTTGAGCTTCAGAGATTCTCTTGTGTTCAACTCAAAAAGTATCCTGTAACTGTCAATCATTTTATTCACCCCAAGATTTTTTAAAGAGCATTGGGTTTTGCAAGAGGAAAAAAATATTTCAGTGTTCCTTTCAGTGTTCCACTGATTTGACTGACAAGGTATCAAACAGGTATGTTACTTAAAAGTTGCAGAGTGACAGAATATGTTTTGATATTGAGATAATAATGAGAAAGTTTGCTTGAAAACAAGTAGTAGGGTTTGGACACAGACACATTTTGTTTGGAGCTCATCTTAACTTTTTCTAGTTTGATATTATGGTCACCTAAAAGTGGTATCTTCCTTATATCCCCTGTCTACTGGGACTTCGCCACTCGAGTAAAAAAATCTAACAATGTTGGCACTTCAGTTAAAATACAAGATTTGGATTGATGTTGAACAGCTCAAGCTCTAATGTTAGCTAGAAGTAACAATGTACCTGGGTATCATCCCTCTGGACTTATTCTCTGTCAGTTAACACTGGTGTCTGCTCTGCAGTGCCCAGCGTAGACCCTTGGATATATTGCAGTGACCTTCCAGGATCCAAGCTTACCTGTAAACAGCAGGTAAAAGTACAAGACACGTTATTTACTCCCTTCAGAGGGCAGGGTAAGAAAGGCACTTGAAGACTACGTAGACTGAGTGTGTTTCCTAGTGTCCTTTCCCAGGAGAAGGCCTGATCTGAAGAGTGTTTTTCTAAGTAACTAGGCTTAAAGATTTCCAAAACCCATGTCAGCTTTTCTCCAGCGTGAAAGACAGAGGAAGAACACTACTGGGCAAAGCTCAAGTGAAAATTAGAGTTGAATGCACAATGACTGCATAAGTGCTAAACTGATTATTTCAGTGAGGAACAAAATGGTTCCAGGTCAATAAGCTGCTTCACATTTAAAACTGAAAGTCCATGACTACTCCAATTAAGTCCCAGATAAATACTTCTCCATCTGACCAGATTCACTTTAATGGAGGACAGGAAAGCTGTCAGGTCTGAAAACAGTCCGTCCCTGTTTTCTATGCCTTTGGTGAAGAAAATAGTCAAACTAGTTCAAGCTGAGTAATTTCATGATCTAACTTACAATATTTCATTAGAAAATGAACCAAGGTCTGACCTGAGTTTTTCTGAAGATTTCTAAATAGTCAGTTTCGGTTTTGAAAACATGAAACACACTATATATATATATATATATATGTATGTATATGTATACACATTGGTCTTCACCCAAAATCTTATGGAAGAAAAGGAATCCTCTATAATGCATTCAGAAAAAGAGCAAGAAGTTACATCCTTGACATGTTTTTGCTTCAAGGTAAGGCAGAGACCATGTTTAGTATTAATCTGAGAAAAAAAATATTGAAAAAGTTGACTACATTATTGCTAAGGGAATGTGTAACAGCATTATAACTTTTGATGCAGCAAAGCTGGTCACAACTCCCCTTCCTCTCAGTTCACCTGGTCTCCATTTGTTGTGTAGTTCTGTGTTTTACACCATGTTCCTCAGCTTTGAATTTTCTGGTAGAGATATAAATCTGCTGTATTGATTTACGACATAAACCTATTTTTCTTTATGGGAAATAATTCTATTTGCAGAGGAAAAATGAGGGTGACTTTTTTTCCTCGCTTCTTTTTCTGTTCAGTAGTTCATTAATTTTCAGGAAAGATCAGAAGCTTCCTCAGCGTTCTGAAATAAACTGAGGAGCATTCTCAAAACATCCATGAAATTACATTTTTTCACATGGGTACAAAAAGAGCTCGTTGTGTTTAGATATGAAAAATCCAGATCTGCTACTTACTCCAAGGTAATGCATCTTGCAATTGCCTGCTTTTAAAAGCTGAAAAACACAAAATGCTGCTCTACAGATGCAATGTTAGGGACAACAAAACCAGCAGCAGAGTGTCCAAGATTTCTGACACAAAATAAATCTGTTCAGGTCAGATATGACTTCAGGAATTTTTGTATAACTGCATGACTAACCTTTTAAAGGAATGAGAAACAAAGTTTGCTACATGTCTCTTGTGTTTTTGTTATAAGTAGTTGAACTTCTTAACGCTCTTGTTGATTGCCATAGCCATAGAGAACACATCACACAAGCAAGCCTTTGCTTGCAGGGACATTTGCCCCCTTTTAGGTTTTCATGAAAGAAAGTCAAAAAGTGACATATCACACTTTATCTGGGTGCTATTTACCTCACTTAATTTTAAATATTGTTAATGTATATATTTAAAGATAGCTCTTAAGGTGCTGTTCATTTTTGTTGCCTATCTGTGCCCTACAGCTACCTGCTGTGCCAGCAGACAGCTCTCTTAGTCCAGAGGACTGGCCACCATGCAGACATCCCCACCAAAAGCAGTAAAATTATGGGCAGCTAGCAAACCTCCTAAACAGTCTGTGAGAGTAGTCAGGTAAATAGTAACTTTCATCACCTGTTTCACAGCTGCAGGTAACCGTGTGATCACTAACATTCAGGTACCTGCTAACACTTTAAATAAAACTCTCTGTAATTGCTCTTAAGCAGTGTATATGTTGTAGGAAAAAATATTGTCTTTTATTACACTGAGTTATATCAGCATATAAACAGACTAGATTTCAGATAAGCAAGGACTGTCTTCAGGCTTCATGCACAAGAAGCAAGTTTCAAGACAAAAATAAGAGAAAAAGAATTGCTCTAAGTTTGACTTAATTATGTCAAATTTATATTCATATTTTAACACTTGAGTGAGCATTTGACAGCTTGTGAGGTGGTAGGTGAGCACAGAGGAGGCTGAGAAACAGGTATTGCCTTTACACATGTTAGCAGAAGAGCTGAGAAAATTCACAGTCAAAGAAGCCCCAAGGGTCCCAAAACATGAGTATCTGATGTATAATAGCCTTTGGTTACCACACTGGCCCTTGCTTTACATGTCAAACCCAGGTAGACTCATCTATCAAGCTCAGCTCACAGCAGGGATTACAAGTTTTAAACTCTGATTGAGGGGGCATTTGAACCTGGGTTTGGGTTTTTAACAGTGTCAGTAAAGTGAAGTAGTAAGCAAGCAAGTAGCAAGTGAAGGCTCCAGACTAGGCTGCTGATCAACATCAAGCCACCAAACACTAGACTTGCCTCCCAGAAAAGTTTGAATGTACACATATAGACAATAAAAAACATAGGACTTACACCTTTAAGAGCAGAAGTGTATTTAAAGAAATTAGATCAGTCAGAATTGTGATCTATTTTACATTTGACATTTCAATTAGACATGGGTAATTTACTTCCCCAAATAAATAAGTACTTTCATGTATCTAACTCTGGAGTATTTGAAGCTTACAGTTCTATCAGGGAAATGTAGTAGTTATTTATTCTGAAATGGTATAACATAAATAGATAATGACTAGTGACCTACTTAAATATATGGGTGAAAACTAATCAAGAAATAATATTTGGATACAAAAAGACAACACACATGGGAATCTATGTTCCTGCTCCGATAAATCACTGCTAATTTAAAGTGTTCAATAGCCTTTTCTGCTAAGATATTTGGTCACATTACGGAAAAAGAGGATTTCCTGCCTCACATCACCATTTCTCCATCAGTTTGACCTTTTGATCTGTTTCAAGAGGCCTCTATATGTTTTTTTATTAATGTCTTCATTCTCAATGTATTCTTATAGTTTGTACTCCTTATGTCCTTTTCAGAGTTTGGAAGAATTGCTGCGAAAAATCAGGAATGGTGTCCCTTTGCCACACTTCCATACCTCCATAAATCCCTGGCTGTTGCTTAAACTTAGTGATCCCACCCCAAGCGTTTACAGCTGCCTCAGCGACACTTGACCTGCTGGGTAGTGGCACCTGCTCTAGATGCCTTTATCTCCTGCAAGGCTGTAACAGCCCTGTCAAAATTTGCAATTGATCTTCAAACCAACACCGATACTGAAGTGCATGGCTGCCTCTTTGGTTTCAAAAATTAGAGATGTTACTTCTATAGCAAGGTCGTATACCCGCAGTTCTACTCTTGATGCTGATGGTGCCTTGTTCACACATCACAGGTTCTTATCTTGAACTTCTCCTAGAGGTTACTACTATAAATCAGCCAAGAACAGAGCTATCTGGAAGTACATGGGTCACAGAAGAAACATCTGTTGTTGCAAAAGCACCAACCTGAGTAAATAATACTTTGAAAATCAAAATCCTGTTATTGCTGGTTCATGGGCTTTACAAAAGGTATGCATACATATTCTATGCAACATACCAGTGTATCTGGGCCTGCTTTGGGGCTCTCCATCGTGAATGCAGATCTGATGACTTTTGGTGGTAATCAGACATTATACCAATTCTGTGTAATCTAAGGATAAAGTTTCCCACAGAACTTTACCATAAGTATTAGGGCTTTATGACCCACGGAGGTGCTTGCATATGTGTTTGTGTTTCCTACATTATGAAAGACTTCCTTTCTAAGGCAATATATATGGCAGGCAATTCAGTTTTCTCTGTTAACAAGAGAGGCTAATTCTGCAAATGCATCTATTTGCATTGCAGTCATTTTTTTGTTTAGAAAAAATTAATTTTGCAAAGTTCACATACTACAAATTTAACCTTTGAAAATTACAAATGGCAAGATGAGAGCTACAACGGATCACAGTCTCCACAGTTCAGCATATTACTATGTTTGTTTTCAAGTAGTCAAGGGAGTCCAGATAATTCTTACAACTTAATCACTCAGGTTTGTAATCATAAATGCACAACTCCATAGCAGAAAGCATTAAAAAGACAAACCATCAACTGCGTAAGTGTTATGAGATAGTGAAAAGTCACAGTATTCCTAATTGTTACTGGAATGGAAAAGCATTAAGAAATGTAATTACCCCAGTATTGATACAGATCTTTCTTGTCATGATGGAATTTCTAAAGCATGTTTCTCAAAGCTATTTGTCTTTATAGAAAGACAGTCATCATCATTTGAAATGGATTGCACAGAAAGTTAATGGCTTAGTTTTAATACATTAATCAAAGAAAAATACTACAACATTGATATATTCAGCTCTAATGAATACTTGCCATAACTGATGTTACTAGTAAGCTCAAAAATAAATATCTTACTTGCGTTTACAGAGTAATCGTCCCTGAGAAATAAACCATACCTATGCTTTTATGATTGATTTATTTTCAAAGCTTTCAACTAAGGAACGGGACTGGTGAGCTTAGAAATGATCAAGAGTATCTGGCCTAGAAATTCTTTGATGCAGTACTTAGAGATTCAGTGCAAATGCGTATTATCAATTGGCTGCTTCTACTTTAAAAAAGATTCAACTTAATCATGAGAGATGCATCCCCCACATGTACCCCACTGAGATATTAAATCCAAATATAATACCAATTCCAAATTATTCAGATTTAAAATTAGTAGTAAGTTTCATTCCTTAAACAATATGCATCTTATAACTGATTGTTCATGATGTACAGTGATTAAAATATTATGCTCTAAAGTAAAACACCTGCAACAATTCAGTTGATTTTTTTTCTCCTTGCTTAACGTTTTCATGAGAAGACACCTTTCATGTTCCTTTCTTACCAGCAACCAAGGCAACAAATCTGACTTGGGCTGTCCAGCAAGGGGGTTGTAGAGTCATTTCAAAAGCTTACGTTGTCACAGACAGCAATTCATTAATGGAGTAAGTACATTTTTATGGCCTGTATGAATTTAGGAATTTCTGGAGAAAGAAATGTCAGGGAGTCAAGACTCATAGGGTATATATAAGGCAAAGCAAAGATGTAGTGAAAGAATCTATAGATCTGTTTCCCTATATTACGTGCATTGCATAAGAAAAATTCATCTCACCTGCCTACAGACACCTGGAATGTAGGTCTTCACAGCTGAACTACTTAGTGAGATATCTTTTATATGTGGAGAGATACAGACATCTCTGAGGAATTTGTCTCATCCTAAGGTAAAAACGTAACTAGATCTGATGAATCATGTCCTGAAAATGCGTGTTTTTAATCCTCTGACAATAAGGATACCTGGTACAGACACAGCATCCACATTTAGGCAAGATAAAACCCACTGAAGCTGTTCAGCCTCAGAGCACTGATATACATGAGAGCTCTCCCGAAGACACAGGCTAGGCCAGCAAGCTGCAGCACCTCTGATGGAGCATCTGTTATCAGGCTTTTGCGGTGCAGTGTTGAGAGATTTCATCTTGGCCCATATACAAATGATGAACCCATCAAGTGTAACTGTCACGTAGGTCAGTGTTCTACAATTCCCAAAAACTTTGCCCAGTTCTCTTTCTTTAAACAGTAAAGACATGGCTGTAGGCTATTTACACAAAGGATGAGTCTATCTCATAGACTTCCATCATCTGAGGCATCATTAATAATGATGCCCTGTCTTATAGATAACATGATACTACTATACTAACAGACAATAATAATACTCCCTCTTAGAGACAAGGGAATGAAATAAGCTTTTTAATGTCATACTTTATTTCTTACTAATATGACCTTCTGAAACAGGTCAGATTTGGCTCAGAAAATTGTTGATATTCTCCTTTGACAATACTTGAAGTCTGAGGTAGTAGCTCAGATGTTGCCTACAGACTTGATTGGATGAGATAAATGCTGTTCCAAGTTTGAGTAAAAAGAATCACTGAAGCCGAAGGAGGAGAGAGCTCAGCATTTGAGGATTTATAAGGACTCAGACACAAATACGACAAGAGAGAATTTGAAAAAAGATCCTGCAGTGCGAACCCTTCATACTGAGAATCTTCTTTTTCTAATATACACATTTTCATCTAGATAAAATCTAAAGGTTGATGTGACGGATTACTTACACTTACCATCATGCAAATGTGTAAAGGCTAGGAAAAACAAAACTGAGTCTACTAACACAGGCAGAAATGTGCAGTTACTGAAGTGGAAAATTTCTGTGTAATTGATT
This sequence comes from Myiotriccus ornatus, assembly GCA_036023395.1. Taxonomy (NCBI): domain Eukaryota; kingdom Metazoa; phylum Chordata; class Aves; order Passeriformes; family Tyrannidae; genus Myiotriccus; species Myiotriccus ornatus. The sequence goes on from JAYRBT010000001.1 coordinate 51,339,455, forward strand.
TTGTAGTACTGATTGGAAAAAAAGAAAGATAGCTGTACCTCTAGTAATCTCCATAGACAGTCCATGAAAACAAGGTTTGGCTCAATATATGAGTTTTACAGCCTCTGCCATTAAGAACACACTGAACTTTATTAAAAACTTAATAAATATATTCAGTAAATGCATGACCGGGAACTACTAGAAACTATTTAATCAATGTAGAACAACCACCTTTAGATCCCAGATACCAAGGGAGGCATTACATTATTTTAATTTAATTTCCTTGTCTAAGTGATCAGGAATATGAATTCTTAAATTCAAAAATGTGTTTTAACCTAATAAAATTTTACCAAAATATTATTTTAGTTTTAGACTTACTTAGATCCAAGCAATTGCTTCTAGGGTGGCACTGTGAGAATGACAGAAGATGGACCTCACAAAGTGGCCTCCATTCTGGTATCTTGGTATTAGAGAGGCAAATAAAGATCAAATACAGATGTAGCAAATGCAGTAAAAGGACGACTCACACAATTCTCATTCCAGGTACTTGCTGAAGTTTCATGAAATGTGAAGAAAGGTGAAGACATTTTGAGATGGAACACAGAGAAAAGGCATTATCAGCGTGAAGATGGAAATTTACAGCTTCTCTAAAACCAGGATGTATGTCAACAGAAAACTATCTTATTAAGAATAAACATTCAAACTTTGCCTTTTTCACATCAAGAAAGGTAAATCTGATTTGGGAGGCATTTCTGCAGAGGTATGGGCTTTGTGACCTTTAAAATCAATTATAAATGTACCAATAGAACTATTGCTACTGAAAAGACAGAGAGAAACAAAATTGATTTTACTGAAATCTCACTGTTCTACTAATGTTTTGATGGGTTAGCAGTAACATACCACTTTGATGTCACCGACATTGTCTATACGTACTATGTTTGAGGACCTGACGTTTCAGTCTGTTGATATCTGTCTCTTCAAAGCAGAAAAAACAAGTCAGCTTGTTTAATGAATAAGCTCAGGGGAGTTTGTCAACAATATTTGTTTTGCTTTGGGGCCACATTTGCAGCAATAATGAAGTACAAAGTAGTCAGCTTGTTCACATTCTTACTATACATTCTCTGAATGACAATTCTTATTAAGAATAAAAAATTTTTCTTTTTCCACGGAGACAGAAAATTCAAAAACATTTTTAGTCACCTAAATATTTGTCACCTAAATTTTATTCGGCACATTTTACTTCTATTTCATTACAAATAGTCATTTAAACTGCAATCCTGGATTTCTTTTTCAGCATATAAATGGATACTATTATTTCAAATATTTTGATACTACCATAAGAATGCTATAAGATTTTCAAAGTATTACATTAGCTAGACTTCTACACTTCTGTATTTGGTAGTACATTCTAGTAGAAATTACTTTGTAATAATCACTGAGTGAATGGAAATCCTTCATAGATTGAAAAGCAGCTTTAGAAAGTTACAAAACCTACCATGGAGCAACTCAAGAGGTGTAAAAACATCATATGGTTGTCTTACTTACTTAATTACTGGTAACTGCAATTTTTCAGAAAGCTGGTGAGCTGCTTTGCACACTAGTCAATCCTTTTGGGGCTGCAATTGTTTGCAAGTGTTTTAGCAATAGTAACAGGAAAGTAGCTCTTCCTGAGACTCAAGGAAGGTCAAAGACATTGCAGTAAAAACATTCCAAGGAGGCACACGCAGCCTCTGGCATACTGTGGAGAAAGAGCTTTAAAAACAGCCAGTTCATGCTCTGCAGTATCTCACAGTTCTGCTGCTCCAGCTTCAGGCTGTTGTGCACAGGGAAAGTGAGGAAAGAATGGGTTAAAACCAAAAACAGTTGATACCCCTTCACTTTTTTTAACTTACAAGCATCTTGAGAAAGCTTGTGAATGAGCTGGTTCCTCAAAATAGAAATCAAATGGAGTCTTCTGTCAATAAAAACAAATCCAGTAAACCTTCACCTCCGGAAGTGCAGGTGGCTGTGGCAGCAGCTGGGGCAGTTCTTTCAGAAGAAAAAAATTAACCGATGCTCAGATTCTGTATCACAGCTTAAGGAAGCAATTTTAGTGGAAAATGGCAAGCATCAGTCATCACAGGCATAAAATTATAAATTTTTCTGCCACCAATACTGCTAACTGTCCTCGGGCTGTCAATATGATGCGCCTGGGTAAAGAGTCAAGTGTCTTTAGATCACTAATGCCAGCAGATCAAAAGGTGTACTATGCACAAGACTATCTACCATCACTCTATGTGGATGTAGAACTCTGTGCATGATGCCTGAGCTCATTACAGTTCTTACTAGTTTGTTTATCATCTTCTGTATTGTCTTGTACATTGCCTGAAAAGTATTTTTGCTAAAATGATAACATGTGGGGACTTCCAAGGTTATTTTTTTCTGTATAGTAACACTGGGAAAATGCCAACAGCAAACTTGGAAAGTCCTTTCCTTCAGAGCCTGAAGTACAGAGACACCTCTGTGGCCTTCTGAGAATTTTAGTTGATAAACGATTAATTTCATTGATGATCAGTTCTAGAGATGATCAATCTCAGATCAAGGATCAAGTTCATGAATTCACTATTGACATTTTATTGGGTTAAGAACATTAAGCGTTTCAGACACTTTGCTAATTTACTCCGTTACTTATGATGTCCCTGAATTTAGAATTTGGTTGTCAAAAACATATCGGTTTAGGGTTTTTTTCCCTTCCTTCTCATTCCTCATAAATATTTCTCTAAGCCATATTTGGCACAGATATGATATAGATGTCCCCTGCCCACTTAAAATCATGTTGCTCTTCCACCACCCATGGAAAAATAATTTTTCTGAGTAATAAAGCTAAAAAGGCAAGATATTTTTGGAGGAATGTTTCATAGCAGATGTCAATAAGATGTCTTTGCTATTGGACTTGAGAAAACTGCTATGTACTGCTAGATTGTACTTCACATTTGTAGAAAGAGACAGAGATCTGCTGCAGAGTGATTGCAAAATTAGATGTCTTGTCTAAGGTGTTTGCAGTCTGATTAAAATGCAATTTTCTTTCTCTGCAGGATTTATCTGGGCCTACAGTTTGCTATTCACTGCATAGATCAGTACCTGGTTTTTGGATGTCAGAAGTCTCTTTTCCTCAAAATTCATTATAAGTGCAGTGGTTCTCAGATTTATTGTTCACTCAGCTTCTAAATCAGATGGAAAAACTACTATAGTAGCAACTTTTTTGTGATAGATCAGCACATCTTATTTATTTTTACTGCAATACTCAGAAATTTAGGCAATGTGGAGATCTCCAGCACTGGAAGAAGCAACTCATTAGCTTAACACTGTTAGATATGAAAAATCATGACTAGATTATGCTTGGATGGCAACTTAGGCCAGAATTATTTCTTGGTTTGAGTAGGAAGTTCTCTAACACAGAAGCTGCACATTAACTCACAAATTAAATCACTGTATGAAGAGTTTTTAATAATACATTAATGCTCCCTTTAAAAATTATTCACCTACATTACAGGAACATATTGATACTAATGTTTGTCTTTCATAAAATGTAAGCATTAATAAATAATATTGAATCATGAATAAATAATGTCTTCTAAGTTAACTGGACAATTCCACAGAATCTCATTCTGTCAATCAGAGTTTAATCTCATTTCATGATACAAATACCTATTATGTGCTTAGGTTAGATTTTATTTTGATAAGTTATTCTGTAAATTATACAATAGCAGTCAACTCTGTAATTCAGCTACTGATAGACCAGTAATGCTTCCTACAGTGTATTTAAATAGCCATTTACAGGGCACTCTGCACTACAAATGTATTCCTCCTTCATGGGTATGCACATGCATTTGACATTTACAAAGTGTATGTAAACTGCATTATATTAATTAAACTACAGTCAGACTGATTTTTACATGCCACCTTGTGGAAAACCAATGAAATTTTCTTATCCAACAGTTGATGCTAAAAATTCTGAACTCACAAAGAGCTGTTGGAAGTTATACAGCTATGAAAATGGATATTATAAAGAAGGATATAATAATGATGCAACAAGATATAGGTTCTGGAAATTCATTTGTATAACATCTCTCACCTACAACAAAAAACTGAATGGAGAAAAATAGGACATATTTCTGCCTGAGGCTTCCTACCAGCATACTTTCACTATGGATTTCTCTAAATGTGATCAAAACACATTTCAGAGCTGAAAGAGTTAAAAGGTGCCATTCTTAAACCAATGACTACCGACTAAAATTTGTTAATTTAGTTAATAAGAGGTGGTTTTTCAAGCAAAAAGAAAGCTTTGAATATCATACTTTAAAACCATAATTATGGTACCAGTGTTCTAATGTCATTCAGATATCTGTTATTATATTTTTCCAGCTACCCTGCAATATCTCAATCATAATTTACAGAAAAAAAAAAAAAAAGAACATTCATAGTTTACATATGTTAAACAATGCGAGCTCTCAGTACTATTTAGAAAATCCAGTTTCCACAAAAGAAATCAGAACTATTTCAGCAGAGGTAAAATCTCAGCTATTACATATAAAGTTGAAAGTGTTTCCAGTTTTAATTTCTCCACAAATTTGCAGCACCTTCTCCAAGTCATGTATGGCCTTCAAACAGGTATCTGGAAGGGAGAATTTTATTTAAAAAATTATCTTTGATTAGAGTAATTCACAGAAATTGGAATAAAATTTCTTAAAGGGTCTATGAGATAATGATAACTTTTTGAGAAGTCTGGCAAAAATGCAGGGAAAATTACTACCGACTTTTTAAAAAGGTTTTGATCTGAGACTTTAGAACTTTTTATTTCAAAAACTGTTTAACAAATTGCTTAGCACAATATGGATGGTATCGTTTGTCCCACAGTTAATGACAGTCATCTCTGATGTCATCCGAGACAGTAGTTAAGAAGATAGTAGCTTAGGTAATTAAATGGGCACATTGAAGGTCCTTTAAAAAACACTAAGGTAAATGATATAAAGCATCATAGCAGTGACTCAATCTGAACATGGAAAGTAATGTGCTACCATGAAAACAAGAAAGACCAGCAAGCTCTTGCTTTGTACTACAGGTGCCTTCAACGAAACTAAGGAAAATAATTCTGTAATAACCAAAAAAATTTACCAGTTCAAACAGTTTTTAATCCTGCCTATTTTTTGAACTGCCTTACAAACTAAAACTGCATTATTTCTCCAAACCTGGAAGTATTTTTTTCCTAATTGCACATATTTAAAAGACTTTATGTGTGCCTTATGAATTGAGTACGAAGTAGACAAATTATTGTAAGTTATGGGGGGTGGGGTTATTCTTCACAAAAATCATGCAAATATGGAGTGAAACATATCTGATGTTCATGCAATTTCACACACTTCTTTGTGGGCTCAGAAAAAAAGATTTAAATTTCTCTATGACCCCTTCAGTTTCTTGGAAGGGAGTAGTTATGTGGGTTTTTAACTTGTATTTATCATAACAGTACATTGCCAAAAATATTCCCATCTCCCAAGGGCTCTAATGAAAGGCTATGTGTAGCTTAATGGATTATAATGAAAATCCAGAGTGTTCAAATGTGAAAGAAAGGGGTGTGGTTTTTTTTCTTTTATTTCCTCACATCTTTTATTTTCTCTGAACCAAATGTCTCGCTAATGCATTTTGAGATCACTCATGTTGAAAAAAACTGTGCCTCTAGCTGTGAAACAGCCCAACCTACTCAACAGCACGTTTACCCTTCTCCTACCTCCTACACCTACCACTCTTTCCTTCCCAGAGAGCCTGTATCACTGAGCTGGCTGAACACAGAAGCATGGGCCGCCTTTTTCTGGCCTGTCTGGGTGGGGAGAAAAATAATTATCTACAGCTTCCCCTCTACTGAAAACACAGA
>JAYRBT010000001.1:51350741-51369855 GCA_036023395.1 Myiotriccus ornatus
AATTCCATCTAAAGAATAAGAAGGTAGCAGCAGAGCTCCTTTGTTACATGTTCCCCACTGTAGCTTACAACAAAAAAACTGATCACACTTTTAAAATCCTTGTAGTGGGGTCTTGCTCATTATCTTAAAGAATTATTGCACTGTGTCACTTTTTACTCCTACACGAAATTCTGGATGATACTTTGCCATTTCCAAAGCAGATATAGAGCCTGTTTTTTTCTAATTTTATTTAGATAAAGTAGTGCTTTGCATTAGAAATTTTAAGGAAAAAAAGAATACACAGCGTTCAAACAGGATTATGCCAAAAGCTTGCTATGCTAACTGATTTCAATGGTCTGAGTATTTAAACACGCACTGGTTAAACAGTCCTTAGCACTGATAAGTGGAGAAAGACTGGTTTTGGAAATCAGCTAGGGAAATTAAGTAGGCCTAAGTGCAAATCTGTGTTTTCTGTCTTCATTCTTACTTGTTTTCCATTTCTAATAGAGTAGAATGTGTTTCTTCATACAGCATTTTCTTCTTCAGCTTTGTACTGATGTTCTGCTCTTTTGACTACTGGTAAAGCTGCTAAATCAAAATCTGTGAATAAACTTTACATCACAAGGTACTTACTTATTTTAATTACTTTTCCACATCCTGAGAATATCTGTAAGGTGATTAATATAACTTGGTTTAATATAAAATCAGGATAATGACAAGCAATATCTTTCCCAGGTTTTCCACATGGAGAATGTAAGTCTTTATTAATAAAAGAAAAAGCTTTTATATCAGAGTAGGATTACTATACTGAACAAAAACTACAGCAGCTATATATACATGTATATCTCAGAAATTTTTTGCACATTAAAAAACTTACAAATCCCAAATAAAACTGGTGTATGTAGTTACATCTAGGTATTTTATATGTATATTATAAAGAATAAGAAAAGTTGGGAAATTTACTCCTCACACTCCTCTAGTTATTAAGGTGGGTTTAGTTTTTGAAAGCAGGTATATTACATCCAGTTCTCTTGAGCTAGAAATATAACAGGTTCCTAATGTCTGGTGTTTGAGCAATAAGTTTTCAATTTCTATTCTTCTTTACTTCTTTTTCAGTCGTCTTTAGCTAGAGGGTACAGCTAATTTACTGAAACATCAATATTTACTTAATCATTAGGCTGTACAACATAAGAAATACCCAGGGAAGAATTATAAACGGTAAATATAACTGAAGAGGCAGAAAAAGCAATATAAGTAGCCATAATCAAGGTATGATAAGTAATAATAGCAAATCATTACAAAAAATAATTGGAATGCTTTTTAATCTATGAAAAATGCAGGTAGGTTATGAAAGACTCTCTTTTACTCATTATGTGGAACAAAATTAATTTGATGTATCATGCATCTTGTTGACAACAAGATTCGATACTTTCTGCGTCAAATCAATAGGCATTGTTAACCTGCACTGCTGAGCAACCAAACACAAATGGGCTGGAATACACAAAAATCAGAGACATGCATCTGGTATCCCCTCAATAACGACTAACAAGAAACAAACATTTTAAGGATGCAAATTATCTGAAGGCAAACTGTATTGGGTCTGGCTGAGACAGTGTTCATTGTCCCTGCCACTGGCTATCCTGGGTTTCACATTGACAAGTAAGAAGGGTGCAAACCTCTCTGAATTATATCATCTTTGCTAGCCCCGTGTAGTGGGCTTAGATCAACAAAAAGTGTTTCAAATGGCACTAGGAAAGATACTTTTAGGAAATTAAATCCTGCTCTACCCAAATACCACCGGTCCAAAATGATCTGATTACATTAGCAAATTAGCAAGTAGCAAAAATCAGATGTTTCAGTGATTTTCACAGCCATTTTTAGAGTGGGAAAGAGGTGTGTATGCTGGACTATTCTGGGGAATTCTTTGATATTCTAGAAAAGGTCCGGAGCCACTTTCATAAGACACACTATAGCTAAGGAATTAGGCTTTCCAAACAGGATCTTCAGCATGAGTTTCAGACTGACTGATTGGAGATCCACAAGGAGGACGTCCATGTGACATGAGGTGGCATGAAAATGGAACTTTCTACACTACTGCATTATAAAAGGCTCTTTGTCTCACTCTCCTTGCCTGGAGCTATTTCTTCCTAAAGAAATGTTGCTGAAAAAGTCATACCACTGTTATTAGTTTTTATTATATTGGGATACAGGGTGAAAAAAATTCTCTGTGTTGATCAGATGACTTAATATGGCATAAAACAAACATTATTTAAATAAGCAAAGCAAATTTTAGCACATTGGTTCTAAATATGTTTTGCAGCACTAAAGTTTTTTTAAAAAAACAGATCCTAACTAAACTGTTGCCAACAGCAAAAATAACTCTCTGTAACTAAGAAATTTGTAAATATTAAAAGTAGGATGTGTTCATTTTCAGTTTCTATTAAACAGATTGAATTTAAAGCCCAGTTGCTCTAGCATAATCATATCTATGTCTTTTCGGCTTCATGCACTATTTCATGTAGATTAAAACTAATCCTTTCCTTTTTCTAAGGGTTTGTAGAAGCATGTCTTACAGTTCAGTAAATGTTACTAGTGAAGTACATGTTTAGAAAATATTTTTTTTTCTTTTTTCTTTTTTCTTTTTCTTTTTTTTGTGGAAACCTAGCAGTATCTAGCATGAGTATTAACCAAATGAACTTTTTCCTCCTGAGTCTGTCTTTGGCAGATCAGTGAGAAAATTTTATCTCCCTTATTTAAGTATCCCACCCATTTTCTTGATCTTGCACTGTTTATCAGACTGACCTACATTATACTGAGACAGTGAAAACATTCAGATCTCATTTGACTCCCTACTGTAGCTACTGCAATACTATTTACTGCAATCTCTTCAGCTCCAATAGCAGTTTAAGTGTAGAGTCACACTTAAAAACTGCCCAAAAATGGAGGATTTTTGCTTTCTTAAAACACTTTCAGTCAGAGAATCATAAGATATCCTGAGCTGGAAGGGACCCATAAAGATCACTGAACCCTTGCAATCACTAAGCCATTCCAAGCAGAAACTTCACTTTCACAGACATCATCAATTTTGACTAGCATCTTGCTCACCATATGCATAAATGCATATTATTGGTCAGAAGGGGATCTTATGTGCAGAATTTGTACGAATAAAGTCATGAGAATGGGTTAAAATTAACCCAATATAAAGTATATAAATCTGTTGTCAATCAAAAAATTGGAATGAATTTTCATGAAAGTCACACCCCACTTTTTTAATACAATCCAACAAGAGTTTATAGAAAGAAAACACTGTGAATGCTCTACCTGTCCACTTCTTTCTTATTATTATTCCAATTCCAATTAAATTTTCTCTCTATAACTTTAGAACAAGATTCAAAGAAATTTTTACACTTTAATCAAAGGCAGATTATGTTCCAAATTTTACAAAGTTGTAAATAACTGTGAGTGAAATTTCAGATCCACTGAAGAAAATCGCAAAACTCTCTTTGACTACAAAAAGTTCATGAACCTAAGCTCTGTTCTCTTTTAAAATTTTATTGAAAATCTATATTCTCCTACCACTGTCTTGCAATTTCTCTATATTAACCTGTATATATCTTTCTCAATATGTATGTGTACAGGGAGAAAGAGAGAAGCAGAACGATGTGTGCTAAAACACAGTGTCTAAGATGAAGATTGTTTTTTAGTAAACAAGATGGGGCTAAGGGAAGTGGCCAGTGCCACTGCAAAGCTACACTATACGATCTTTGAAAGGTTGGGGCAGTTACAGGAGGTCCCTGATGACTGCTAAAATACAAACATGCATAGGAAGGGTGAGAAGGAGGCTCCGAGGAACTACAGAACAGTTATTCTTACATCACTGAGGAAGTTATGGAGTAAATCCTCCTGGATTCTTTATCTAGGGCTTATGACAGACTAGAGTTGAATGGGTACAATCAGCCCCAATTTCCAAACTCTGCTTGAGCAACTTGATAGCTTTCCATGATGATGGGAAAGCAGTGGACATCATTTACCCTGTCTGCTGTAGCTTTCAGGGTGGTCTTCCACTGTATCCTTTAGGCAAAGTGATATGGTTTCAAAGGGTGGGCTATAATGCAGGTGCAAAATTAGCTGGACTGCTGCACTTAAGGGACTGTGGTCAATGGTATGAAGTCCAGCTGCTAGCTGTGCTCCTTGGGGGTCACAGCTGAGAGGATATCCTTATTAAAAGCCTGATTAAGAGACAGAATGTACTGTGAGGAAGCCTGTGGAAAATCACAAAATCACAAAAGTATGCTCGAGGGCCAGGCTGAAGGAGGAGAAGACAACAGGGCATCTTTCTCCCCATCAAGAGACAAGAAATGGGCTGACTGAAAACTCAGAAAGTTAAACAAGGGCAAATGTAAGTCCTGCGTCTGGGATGGAATAACAACAGTCAGCAAAACTTCTTGGGAAGATCAGATGTGCAGAAAAGTGAGCAACAAACATCAAGCGCATTACTGGGTTGAATTAGGAGTGAGGTCAGCAGATAAAGGGAAGCGATTGTTCTTTATACACCACCTGAGACTGTATCCAGAGTATATTGTGCAGTTTTGGGATCCCTAATACAAGAAAGATTTTGATAAATTGAACAAGTCAACTTTAGGCATACAACATAAGAGGAAAGGCCTGGTAACATGGGTTTATTCAGGCATAAGCAGAGAAGGCCAAGGGAATGGTTTTTACTACTGCCTTCAGCCAGCAACATACTCTCATAGTATTTTGTTCCTCTAGATGTAACTTCTGTCACACAAATGTTTAATCCATTTTTCTTCACATCATTTCAGGATATAAACGCTGATCCTGCCAGTTCTTGCACTGGACTGCCTGGCTGAAAAGCAGTTTTGCAAAAAAGTGTCGGGGACCTGGTGGTCAACAAGCTGCCCATGAGCCATCAGTGTGCCTAGTGGCAAAGAATACCAACTGCCTCCTGGGCTGCATTCAGAGCACCACCAACAGGTCAAAGGAAGTGATCCTTTCATTGTAAGGGTAGTCAAACACTGGCATAAGTTGCCCAGAGAGTCTGTGGAGTCTTCATCCTTGGAGATATTCAAAACTTAACTAGAAAAGGAGGTAGGCAATCAGCTTTAGGTGACACTGCTTTGAGGAGGAGAGGTGAAGTAAATCATCTTCAGAGGTGCCTTACAGCCTCAAATATTTTACAGTTCTGTGAAGAGTAATGTAGGTAACAACATAAAAAGCTTCAGCACGCCAGAAAACAGCAAGATTACCTCTTTGCTATAACATTCATGTTCTGAAAATCATACAAGCAGCTTTAACAGAATAATTGACTCAAGAAGTCAATAGGGTTTCTCAGAAAATCCACTGCCACAGTGCTGATAAAACCTTTGATAAAAAACATTCCTTCATGGGCTTTGAAACAGAGTTTCAAAACACTCTTTGAAGTGAAAAAGACTAGTTTTTTTCAGTCTGACAAAATTCAATAGCAACCAAGATCATTTTGTATGTGGCACCAAGTCACTGAAAAAACTCAATCATTCTACTTCAGAAGACCATTAGTTTCCACACTCGTTTGCCTGTCTAGGGAGTCAATAGGAGCTTTACCTGAAATAGATGTGTTCTACCTCATGCATTATTTCAGCATAGGCTGTGCAAGAAAATAACAGGCAAAGCAGAGAAAATGCACTCTGATATGATCTTGGGGATTTTTTGCTAATCTGAATTTGTAGAATAGTGTGTGGACTTCACTTAGCACCCTCAAATACTCCTCAAATATCTAAACTTATGCAGGATAAAAAAAAATAATTCTATATAAAAGAGGAAGAAATATACACAATAGATTGTTGCCAGCAGTTTTTTGCCAAACTAAACAAAAAAAGTGTCCAAATGGAAAGTGTTCAGATGTAATCAATACTGAAACTACGAAAAATACATAAAATTCAGAGAATTTTTTCCTCTACCATTTGGGTTTTGGATAGATTTTACAAGTTAACGATGTGTTTGATGTTATCCCATACTTGCCCATTTCATTTTCCCATTGTATGTAGTTTCAATGACCTTACTACTTCATTAATAATCCTTGTGGTTTTACCATTTTGGTTCACCCTTCTGGGAAGTAGACAGGTGATACCCACAAATTTTCTCCACTGTTATCCAATCTAATTTGTATTTCTTTCTTCTGCTATCACCTTCCTGTACAACTCACTTCCTTTGAATTCATGTATAGAACTAGGACCAGAGGCAATGGGCTCAAACTGAAACACAGGGAGTTCTTTCTGAAAATCAGGAAACACTTTTTCATGGTTAAGGTAACAGAACACTGACACAGGTTGTGCAGGGAAATGATGGAGTCTTCATCCTTGAAGAAACTTGGGAGCCATCTGCACATGGTCCTCAGCCACCTGCTCTAGGTGGCCCTGGTTGAGCAGGGTGATTGGACCAAATGACTTGCAGAAGACCCTTCCCACCTCAGCCATTCTGAGATTCTGTGACATCTGCTTTCCAATGAGTTTATTCAATCTTCCTCTTCCATTTTTTTAAATTACTTTCTTTTATTTGGCTCTATGCCACAATTTGCTACTCTTCTATGAAGGTATCACATTAGCCTCAACTGAAGTTGCTCCTGAAATGTGAAATGGGGTTATTCTTTTGCTCTTGCATGAGAATGGTAACCATTACTGTATTTATCCACTGAAATCCTATTTGAATTTTCTTCTTCTAATCTTAACGTGATTTTACTTTCATGCAAGGCATGATTGTTGATTGAGATTTTGTTGCGGTTTTTTTAAGATTGACATAATCTCTTATGCTTTGTCTCCCCATATTCTAATTGAGAGAACCATACAAAATCAAGATGAGTTCAACCAGGTGCCTGAGGAACACAAGAGGAACAGTGTGGAACAGGGATCTGAATAATGAAGCTCCAGAACAACCTAGGGGTATGAACATGGGGTGGCATCCACCTCACCAAACCCTGTTGCTTATCTAAAGTAGATGTCAATGTGAGACCTAGTCAGCCTAGCCTTTCCCTGTTGTCAGGCAAGAAATTGGCACTTTAGTTCCTGAGAAAATAGCTCGGTTTTTCAGATATCTACTTCAGAATTATACAAATTGTGCACCAGAAGTACCTTGTTTGCTTTGAATATAAAGGGAACAGAAGGGAACTACCTTAAATATAGATATTTACAAAGTTGGCACCAGTGTTTGGTCAGCTGAACCCTACCACTTCTATTGGTAGTGCTGGATCTGTGGTTACAATTTATTGCAATCAGAAGATTTAAATGTATTAATATGCTTTCTTAAGCCTTGTTAAGCAGTAGCATTTAGGAGATGGCATAAAGATACACTAACATGATAATATGCTATATGAAAAAACCCTGCAATGGAAAGCAAACAAAAAGTTATTGAAAGAAATTACATTCCTCAGAAACCCATTTGACACAAGAAACTGTGACTTGTCTTCATTTGCTAGTTAAGGGGCATTTTCTGTTCTATGCTTGTTTCTTCATTTATTCTAAACAGTGTTACATTTTGAAGCTTAAAAATCCCTTTTGCCAATATAATTTTGCACTTCCTAGAATTAATTTTGTTTTATGCGTAATGATCCAGAAACAAGAAATTTCTTACCGTGTCTAACACAAAAGCATCACAAATGTTCTGACAAATCTTCAGCATTGTGCTACAGCAAGCACCGCACGAGGAGGCATATTTCCCAGGTCAGAACATTCCAGCTAAACCTCTGACCAATTAAGAAGCCCACAGGAAGGCGACATGCAAAGAAATACTTGGCTTTGTACCCAAAGAAATTAGAATGCAAAGCCTGATTAACAGTCACGATTTGAAGGCTGGTGTCCTGAACCACAGCAGGTTAGAAAGGCCTGTTCTAGACGAAGAAAATTAAAGGTCGTGTTTATCTTTTTGCCAAAAGAAGATTTAGCAACTTAAAAGTCCAGACTTCGCAAACACAACACAGGTTTTCACCCCTCTTTCATTTCCACAGAGATGCACCACCTTCTGCCATCTCAGTAAATCTCTCTTCTAATCCCTTCAAACACTAAACTAGTGATCTGTGTAATCTCAGCTCCATTTCAGAGACAACTGTGCTCTTGTAGTAACACTTAGAGATTTTATAAACTTTCTTCTGGGCTCACCACCAAAGAGAACAAAAAGGAGAGAAAAATACGAGAGGTATCCTCATAACAAATGACTGAATAAAGAGAATATATAGAAGATGACCTTGTTTAGAGAACTTTGAGGGATATCACAGTTGAAATCTTGTACTAAGCATGTTGGAATCACAATTTCCTCGACCTCAAATTACTTTCTTCTTTAGTCTCCTTCTCTTTGCCAGTCTTTACTTTCAAAAAGGGAAAGACCATTTGGTCTAATTTATTGCTTCATTTCAGCAAGGATCTGTGGAGTTCTTTTCAGTTAAATGTTAACTGTGAAGTCACTAGAACAACCTGATTTATTTAAAGTTTAAGAAAAAGCACCCTTCATTAAAAAAATCTGATAGGTTAGGAACTTTATGAATAATTAAATTGCAGTAGGAGCTGAATCAGAACTCTTGCTGCTTTTTTCTTTTATCATGGCTGCACATGAAGGATGAAATTCTGGTCTCTCACTGAATTTTCATGGACTTAGGAACAATTTAAATCTTCATGTAAATCCTAACCTGCTTAAGAAATGAAACAGCACATAAAACTACCCCAGTAGTTTTGCAAAAGCATCTTGGTTGGATCGGTATTTATTCTCTATAGAAGAAAAGGATACTACAATATTCTTAGCCTGAATTTATGCCTCAGTACACTCCTATGTGTAACTTCCTGTCAGTTTGCAATACATTTGTGTATATTGTCCGTTTCTCTGAATCATCTTGTAAATAAGGTGGTTTTATCTCCAGTAGTAAGCCAACCCCCTGGACTACAAAGTGGTAGTAAAAATAAATTACAGATCTGCCCAGTCCGATAACGGACAAAAGAAAATCAACACAGAGGAAAGCTTACTGGAGAAAAGAATATAGGTGAAATAGTTAGGTGAAATACATACTGGGCCATTTCAAAGCAGCATGCTCAGATCACAGAATGTGCTGCTTGTAGCAGGCAGGTAATACACGTACATGTGTTTTCTGAGACTGGTTAATAGCTGTCAAAAACACTATCTTCTCACAGTTCTCCAAAACACAGTTAATAAAATCTTCTATAAAACCTGTGCTCACTGCAAAATCAAGAAAAAAGCATGTTGATACAGTTAAGAATTCTAGCAAAAAGGTTAAATCTGTAGATTTGGACATGCTTTCTTTATATCCATATCTTCCCCAAAATGTCTTCCTTTCCTCATCAGAAGAATGGGCAACCTCCCTCTAGATTTGAACAACTACAGTTTATTAGACACTCTTAAGTCAAAAGATGAAATTCTATTTCTTAGTGCCCAATTAAAACATGGATATGAATTTTATGGAAAATACTTTAGAAGTATTTCCTACATATAAAAATGAAGCATCCCAAAAGCATAGCTATCCCTCAAAAAAAATCATAATTGTCATCATGACAAAAGAGATAAATCAAACTACTTTTAAGATGAATGGGACACCCAAAAAATTATTCATCTGGAAAATTATTTCAGGTGATTTCAAATAAATTCTAGAAAACAGGACACAATACACATATGGAATGGTGTCATCCCCCTATTACATAAATCAAATTCCATGAAAAATAATGTCAGATATGAAAAAGAATACTCAGTTTTTGTTCTTCCAGACACTTTTCCCTGATAAATGCTTATTATCATAGAATCATGGAACCATTAAGGTCGGAAAAGACCTTTAAGATCATCAAGTACAATCATTAACCAAACCTTGCCAAGTCCACCACTGAACCATGTCCCGAACTGCCACATCTATACATCTTTTAAATACCTCCAGGGGTGGTGACTCAACCACTTCCCTGAGCAGCGTGTTCCAATGCTTGACAACCCTTTGAGTGAAGAAATTTTTCATAATATCCAGTATAAACCTCCCCTGGTGCAACTTAAGGCTATTTCCTATTGTCCTATTGCTTGATGCTTGGATTTTCATTTTGATTTACAGATTTTTTAATAATCACTTTTTCAAAGAAATTGAGAAAAAAAAAAATCCAATGCTGATACTTCAAAAGATTAATCCTTGGTTTGATATGTAGTTATCTGTACTATTTAACTACACACACATACACATAAAATGAAACTTCTCTAGCATAACCCTATGATTTCCATATGACTAATATGACATTTCTATGCAATCATCTCATTATGACAAATTATTTTTGTAAAATGTTTGTGATGCAAGAGAACTGTAATAGGGTTTAATTATTATTTTGTTAAAGGAAGATTATGAAGATGTGTCAAATTTTCTGATGATTAACTTTGCATGGCATTTCTAAAGTCTTATAATCTTCCTCTACCTTTGGCTTAACAATACTTTTTAAAAATCCTCTGTGTGTCAACATTTTACCCAGAAATGCAGTGACACAGTCTCGAATAGAAAACTGCTCCCATCTCATATGGGCTGTAGGCTCAGGAAAATGGACACTTCCTGTTTAAAGGAGGTTAAAGTCTTCTCACTGGGGGATAACAACAGGCTAGTTTAAGCAGGCTAAATTTATATGTTACACTATAATTCTTAAAAAAGAAAAATAAATAGAGAAAACATAGAATCTGTAATCATTGGGGAATAACAATCTGCAACAAAAACAACTTAGAGACCATGCAGTGCTATTCCTTCCTTTCTGGAGGGCTGAATTTTCTACAGAAAGATCTTACCAGATTCTGTTTGAGAAAGGCAGCTGACTTTTTCTGACATAGCAGGCTTCTGCAGTCAAGGAGGTGTCTCTACCCAATGGGATGGGTCATGGGGTTGCCACTGATGAGCTTGAGACAAATCAGCGGAGTCAAAACACATGCCACCATGCTGAGCCAAAAGAGAGTTAAGGGGGACCAAAGGAGGATCCCCGCCCTATGACTATAGAAAATGGTACCAAGAAGAAATCTAAGATCTTTAAGATCAGCAAGTCCAAACAGTGATCTTAGAGGTCTTTTCCAACCTTAAGAATTCTATGATTCTGTGATTCTCTACTAACAAAAAAGGAAGATGTCTTTGCCTCCTCTGAGGTGTCCGCTCAGACTTTTCCCTGACTCAGTGCTCTGAATCAGCTGAGAAACATCTGTGCCTTCTGCTGATTTGACTCACTGTAGGTTCATTAAGCAAAGACACGGGGCAAGGAGCAGCCAGCAGGCAGAAGGCCAGGAACAGATAGTGAGGTAGAAATGGGGCTAAAAAACGGGACTTCTCCTTCTTTATGGGAGTAAGTACTGCTAGATACACCTGGCAAAATCACAGCCTCACTAAGAGCAGAAGGGATGACTGTTATCCATGTGCTCGGTATGGAAGTGGTTGGTTGGAGAAACACCGAGCTTTCTGCCTCCCTCTCCCTCCTGTAACGCATCACTTGGCAATGCTCGTTTGTTTAATTCATTGTTTGTGAGCATAGAAGAAAAGCATGCTGGTGCCAAGATTTAATTTTCTGGGTAGCTGCTATAAGGTTTAATTCAGTGCTTTTTCAGCAAAAATTCCTGGAAGTCAAACATTCCTCATTCAATACAAAACTCACAAGCCTGAAAGCATGTTTTGCAGGTGGGAGACATTTTACTGCCTTTCTTAAGATTTTAGATTTGATACTTCCATAGAGTTCTTAACATAGATTCTTGTGTAATGAGGTCTTCACCCACTTGGGCACTTGTTTGGGAGCATAAAAATTGGTGTTCTTCAAATGGCACGTGTACTCATGAATGTAGAAGTGCAACGAAGGTTAAAAGATTTTACATGACACTGTGTGCTTCAGAAGCAGAGGAGAAATCTTCCAAAAATGCAAACACTTAAGTTTAATTTTATGGACAGACTCCAAACTGTGATCATGTTTACCTGTTGTTGTATAAGCGGAAAATTATAAGTCCCTGTTTTGTATCACAGGGCAGCTCTAATTGAATGCTCAGCAATATAGTGTATCTGACAGGGACTACAGTAGGGGAGAATAGGAAACAGAGCAGGAAGAATTAAAGCAGGCTAAATAACATTCCTTTAAACACAGCTCTCCAGCACTTTGTGCTCCATGTTGAGGTTTGCAAATGCCATCAAGAAACTTTTTTTTTTCCCCATGATGCATATAAGCAAAATAATCTTGGTAAATGATCATGGCAATGTTGGGAAATTGTATTCAGGCTAAGGTGTCTAGTAAGTACATAAGTACATGCCTCCATCTATAATGTAACTACTCAAGAAACAAACAGCTCCCTCTACCCCCCTAATGTAATTTTACATGTTCCATGTTATTTCAACAAACAGATGCACCCTCTAGAACAATTTTACTCTTTGGAAAGTGACCATCTTGCTCAGGCAGCTAAATACCAATCATTAGATCTTGGTAAGGTAAATTTTTTTTTTTTGTAATTTTCAAATTTCACTTTTTGTTTATCTGTTTTGTTTATTTCCCCTCTCAATTCAATTAAACTAAGTCCAGCCAGGTGGAATACAGACATGTGAGATGCATAGCTCCCATGTACTGCAGCTCTTTTTCTCTCTTGCTATGATATTAACAACCAGAAGGACTTTCCCAAATTGCTGTCAGAGATATTTTAGTTCCCCTCAGTCACACCCACAGCATCCAGGGTTTTTTTTTTTTGTTATTTTCTAGTTTGGATTTTTTTTTTACATTTTCCTTAAAAGCTTTATGTTGTACAAATGCATTCACACATTGCCAGAGATCTCAATTGTTGAAATTGTCGTTCCTTCTGTCATCTACACAGCTAGAAAAGTCAACCTTAGGTCTCATTGCTATCACACAACATATTTAAGTCTGGGTAATTAAGAGCTGTAGGGAAAACAAATTGTATGAAGAATTCTATTTTTTTCTCTGGTTTCACTCACAGGGAAAGGAGGGCAGATTTTTTTGGAAATGAACTAGTTTTTCTGGAGTTGAGGAGAATGTTGCTGTGTATAAACCCATCAGTGAAATACAGTCCTCTGTACCATCACTGGTTTGTTTGCAGACAGGGCACCTAGTCCCATTAACTCCCCCATCTGAAAGAAAAATCATGTACATTCTTGTTCCTTTATTCATTGTAATTTCTCAGTGAAAAAAAAAAAACAACCCTGCTAGCCTTCTAAACAGGTTTAGACAGCACAGTAAAATCCTAAATTTGCAGCACTGGAGAGGCATGAAATCACTTGGATTTCTGAATCTGCATCAGAAGATTCTGACCCCCGCGTATTGAGTTTGCTTGGCAAGGTTTTAGTAGCGGTGGGAGGGGACTACAGGGGTGGCTTCTGTGAGAAGCTGCCAGAAGCTTCCCCCACATTCGACAGAGCCAATGCCAGCCAGCTTCAAGATGAACCCGCTGCTGGCCAAGGCTGAGCCCAGCAGTGACAGTGATAGCACCTCTAGGATAACAGATGTAAGAAGGGGTATAAAAAACCCCAAACCTACAGGAAAACAGGAGAGAGGACTGAGTATATGTGAGAGAAACCACTCTGCAGACACCAAGGTCAGTGGAGGAGGAGGGGGAGGAGGTGATCCCGGCATCAAAAGCAGGTTTATTGGCAGGACTTGTGACCCTGTGGGAGGGACCCATGCTGGAGCAAGGGAAGAGTGTAAGGAGTCCTCTCCTTGTGTAAGGACAAGGTAGTGAGATTCAGTCCCAAAGGGAAAAGGATAGAGGGCAGGGGGGTGTATTTTTAAGATTTGGGGTTATTTCTCATTACCTTACTCTGATTTGATAATAAACTAATTTCCCCAAGTCAAGTCTGTCTTGCCTGTGATGGTAACTGGTGAGTGATCTCTTCCTGTCCTTATCTCACCCCCTCACTATGTTTTCTCTCCCCTGCTCAGCTGAGAGGGAGAGTGACAGTGCAGCTTTGGTGGGCATCTGTCGCCCAGCCAGGGTCAGCCCACCAGCCCCTGACAGTACCATCAAATTCTTGATGCCTGCTTAGGATACAGCTCCACAGCACCTTAAGCTGTCCTAAGATGGAGTGCAGTCTGATGGACAATCAGATGTTCTCCCTCACGTACTTTTTTGTTGCTGGTTTCAGAAGATAACCAGATTAAAACCATTTAAAAGGAAATTTTTGTGGGTTTTTTTGCCAAATCAATTTCTGAACTGATTCGTTACCTAGGTCACAAGTGTTGGTTCCTCTGCTTGACAGAAGACAAGACCATGCGGCCAGAAAGCAAGACTACCCAGGCCTGGATTTAGACTATTCTCACCATTATAGTACACATATGTTTCATCTAGATTTAACAAAGTAAATCTGGATATTAAATACAGTCCAGCTTCAACAACATGAAGATTTGTGTCTGCTTATTTCCTCATAGGGGAAGCACTTAAGAGTGAGAAGCAAGAAATTAGGCTCTGAAAGGGTTAGTGTTTTATTTCACCTCTGCATTCCTGACTTTAGAACAGAACACAGCAATGCATTAATGAAAGCTGAAGATGACAGAGGTGTATAAATCAAAGACATAAACATTGTACCTACATACAAAACCAACTGATTTTGAAAAGGGGGAGAACAAGTATGGGATGGCACTTAGCTACATGCAAGGTTAAATGCTAAGAGACACCTATTAATTAGTCCTAATTACAGGTGTGATCTCTTAGAAGCTGGGGGACAAAAAAGCTGTGAGATCACTAATGGATTACAAAACGCGCATGAGCCACCAATTCGATACAGTTATGAAAGGCAGGCACAGTAGCATAAATGCAGGAGATACAGGAAAATATTAATGCCATTGTACAAGCTGCTAGTGAATTTCTTCTCCTTGTTCTTGATATTTTTTCAGTTTTGTCTATGTTCAGATAAGAACAGCACAAGGGTGAGAAGCTGGATTTCATGCCTGGGCACCAAACCAGTCCTTAGGTAAAAAATTACAAGGCAAACACTCAAAATGCTTTGCCATGACCAGTCTGACAAGCAGTATGTGATAATAAGCACCTCAGTCTGCAGTGAAAGCTGTCCTTCCTGCAGAGAGGAGAAACTGTAGAAGATATGAAAGCAGTCTGGCAAAGTGCTTTCCACAAGTGGTAATACTGACACATTCATAGCTGGAAACCCAGTCATCATCTGTATTAAGGGATGAACAAACTTTAAAGACAAAAAGTAGTTTGCAGTTCCATGACACCTTATTAGAGTGTAAGAGAAACTGGCTTGCCAAAAGTCAGGGACAAACAAAACTGGAACGGGCTGTTTTTCTGCTGTAAGAGTATCCATCATTCCAATTCTAGCTCCCTTGCTGCAAGGAAGATGTGAACGGTGTTAAACATTAAGGGGGTGAGAATTGGTGTTTGCATCTATCTATCCTCCCTTGCATAACTTCAACAAGCAGTCGCAGAACATTTTGGTTTGAAAGCGACACAGAATCATTATGGTTGGAAGGGATCCCTGGAGATCATCCAGTCCAACCTCCCTACCAAGGCAGGGTCACCTGGAGCAGGTGACACAGGAACACATCCAGGTGGGTTTTGAATGTCTCCAGAGATGGAGACTGACCTTCCTGTGCAGCCTGTTCCCGTGCTTTGCCACCCTTAACGTAAAGGAGTTCCTCATGTTGAGGTGGAACTTCTTGTGTTTTAGTTCATGGCCATCGCTCCTCGTCCTGTCGCTGGGCACCACTGAAGAGAGTGTGGCACCACCCGCCTCTCAGATACTTATATGCGTCAATGAGATCCCCTCTCAGTCATCTCTAGACCACACAGGCCCAGCTCCCACAGTCTCTTCTCATACCAGAGGTGCTCCCGACCTCTCATCATTCCTGTTATCCTCCGCGGGACCCTCTCCAAAAGCTCCACATCTCTCGTGCTAGACCTGGACGTAACACCCCAAATGTGCCCTCCGGTAACCAAACCAGACGGGGAACCCCCCCTTACATACAGACACGCGCGCTCACTGCCTCCAGTCCCGCAATCCGCCCCTCTCCCTCTCCCTCCCTCTCCCTCCGCCCCGGGCGGTCCCTGCACGCTCCACGGAAACGCCCAGGAACCGCCGCCTGGGTCCTACCTCGGCCGCGCAGCAGCCTTGGCCAATGCCTCATTAGAAATCCTCCCCGCCGCTCCTCGCCCGCCCCTCAGCCTCTTCCTCTCCCGGTTCCAGCGAGATGCCGAGGCGGAACGCCTCCGCTCTCTGCGCCGTAGCGGGTCGGCGGGGCATATTCGCCTCCCTTGTGTAGTCAGGCGCGCTGCGGGCGGCCCAGGGTGAGCGCAGGCCCCGGTCGGCGCTGACGTGTCGGCGGAGCGGCGGCGAGCGCGGGGCGCCATGTGAGTGAGGGCCGGGGTGGCGGCCGGGGGGACCCCGCGCCCCCTCACGCACCCCTAACCCTGCTGTCTCCACAGGTCGAAGGTCACCTTTAAAGTGACGCTCACCTCGGACCCCCGGCTGCCCTACAAAGTGTGAGTGCTGGGCCGGGCCGGTGCCGCTGCGGGCGAGGGGGAGGTGAAAACGGGGAGGTGGGGGGGGGGCCGCGCGGACGTGGCGGCTTCCAATGGCCATCCCGGCGGGAACGGCGTCTGTCTTCCTCTGTGTGGAACGATGGGCGCTGCCCGTGGTTAACTCGCCTCTCGGGGCTGTCCCGCTTTGCCCCGGTGCCCTGCGCGTCTTTCACAGAGTCACGGAATCACAGAGGTTGGAAAAGACCTCTGAGGTCACCGTGTCCAACCTATGACCGATCACCACCGTGTCAACCAGACCATGGCACTAAGATGTCCAGAGTTTCCTTAAACACCTCCAGGGACGGTGACTCTGCCACCTCCCTGGGCAGCCCATTCCAGTGCCTGATAGCGCTTTCCCTAAAGAAATTCTTCTCGATGTCCAACCTGAACCTCCCCTGGCAGAGCTTGAGGCCGTGTCTTCTCGTCCTGGAGAGGACTTTGCTACGAAGCTGAATCCTGCACTTCCTGAGAGCTCCCACAGCTGCTGAATGTCAGGCATTTCCCCACTTTCTGCTAAAAAATGCTTCTCTTGGAGCATTTCACACCTGCCATGCCCCTCTTCTGCGCTTAAGTAGTGCTTGCACAGCTTTGGCAAGAGTACTGCCACTGGTGAGCGTGAAGTTGCAATTAGCAGTTTAATAGCAGATAAAGTTGCCTTTCGGTTTGTCTTGGCAGTCGTGTACTTACGTGCATTGCAATTTCAGGTTAAGTGTGCCTGAAAGCACACCTTTCACAGCCGTCCTGAAGTTCGCTGCAGAAGAAGTAAGTAGAGAGCAAAGGTGTTGTTTTTTAACATTTTGAACATTTCTTGAAGCGGGCTTTTTTAACGGTAAAAAACAATGGTTAATTCAGTACAAAAAAACACTGCAGTTGGTTGTGGATGGACACAAGCTTTACTGGCCTCCTGGGGGCCTGCCAAAACTTTCAGAATCCTAAACATAGTGATTCTTGCACAGTTTACGTATCAGCAGCAGGCATTGACACACTTCCTATTCTTCTTTGCAATTAAAGCGTTTTCTATCAGTGATGTAAAAATTCGTGACAGTAAAGAGAACTAAAAGATACTGCGATTGAATACTTAGTACTAAAAACTGCTTATGTAGAATATCCAGGAAATTCTTTGGAATTATTCAGGAAATTCTTACACTCTTTTCACATTCAGTTCCAGTAACCTCTGACTTTGGATGACATACAGTGTTTGATTATAGAAAATATTGAGATATGGGCTAGATTCAAAACACTGACTTAAGGGAATAAGATGTATATAACATTTTCTTTGGCTTCTGGGTGTTAGATCTTTCACATGGAATCTTAAACCATTAGGTGTCTAAATTGCCCATATAATATTTGAAGAGGTGATGTATCATATTGTTTCAGATTCAGCATTGGAAGCTTAAGAGACATTCACTGGGTGTAAACAGTAAAATCGAGTGCTCAAAAGCATGATGGGCTCTCTTCATCTAATCAGCGAAAGATTCAGCTGAGAGTCTGTTCTTGGAATTCCCCCTCTGTCTTTTTAAGAAAGCCTGGGAAATCTTGGGTTATTGAAAACTTCCTCTGTTCAAGCATCGGAATTGAAATAAAATAGTTAGGAGGGATAATGGACTCCATGTCATGAGTCTCCTTATGCTGTTACTGTTACACCGCTGTGTGACACCTTGTGGGGAAGTTTGTGGATTGGTTTTTGTTGTGAATTTACTTGAAGAGAAAGTTATACGGAATATTACATGCTGTTAGAGATATTTGATCATTTAATTTGTTTTTTACTATGCTTTTTTTCCGCCAGTTATTTTTATTCTGAACTAATACAATTGTGACCGCACAACCCATACACAGAGACCTATACTGAGAAGTCTAATAAATGAGTATGAGGGACCTGGAATAATTGGAAGTGGGACTGAGTAGTCAGACATACTTTTGGTGGGAAAGATGCCATGGAACCTGTTAACATTACTTGTGGAACCACAATGTTAAGTGGTCATAGGGTCATCTGAGAAATGGATTTAGAGAACAGTTATGTGACTCAGATACCAGTTTCACAGTACCATGTATGGGACATACATGGAAAAGATCAAAATGTGGGCAAAATTGTTGATCTCCAGGCAAAGTGCATTATCCTCTTAGTGACTAAAGCTCTTGGGGCAGAGAAGGATTTACATTCTGGCTGTTTAGCCTTACAAGTTTCAACTGAGAAATCTTTGAGAGTCTTGAAGTTTGGCCAAATCTAAAGCAGAATATCCCTGGAACAGTAGAACTGTATCTGTGATGTAGAAGGATAATCTTATATATCAAGTGTCAGTCATGGTGCTTTGTCAAAGGTTAGTTTTTCCAAGTAAAAATTTCTGAATTACTTTCATGTTACAAAATGTGTTTCTTCACTTTTTGTTTCTTGCAAATAACTGAATCACAGGACGTTTTTTTTCTGTCATCTCTAGCACATCATATAACATATGGAAGTTCATTGTACACTATTCAGGATTAGCAGAGCTAAAAGTGAAAGAAAAATGGGGACACACAGTCATTTGTAGCAGTCTAGCCATTCCCACAATATCCATTTGGTAGTGAGAAATTGGATAATGCAAAGTGAACTTTTTCCTTAGTTTTTATTTGGTTTGTCCTACAGACT
>JAYRBT010000001.1:51369955-51388609 GCA_036023395.1 Myiotriccus ornatus
TTAAGGCTACTTGGTACATGTCTCAGGGGTACATTTACGCAATACTTACTAAAAAAACCTCCATTACATTTGTGGAATTATTACTAAAATAGTCATCCATTTCCATTAAATGAATTCAGCTATATCTATAAATCTTAAGTAACTCGTTTCTCATTTTTTTTTGTACCTGAACCAGCTAAAATTATAATTTAATATTCCCTTTACATTTTCTGCCTTAGCTATGTCTCTTATGCTGTTTTGTCCTACTCTTATTTCCTTTAGTTCAAAGTTCCTGCAGCAACAAGTGCCATTATAACAAATGGTAAGAATATAGTTTATATATTTTTTTAATAGTATTTGTATTGAAATTTCAGTGAAGAGGTATTGATAAAAGCAATAGTGTCTCGTATTTCACAACTTCTACAGACTGCAAACTGAATTTAATAATACTGTAGCATTATTTAGATTTCTTATGCATGGGATGAAGATACTAAACCACTAATTCAGTTTTGTACAAATACATAGCTTGGATTTTTCTGTGCTGAAGATTTTTTTTTTTTTAGCTCCAGTGAAAAGACAATAGTCTTGTTTGTAGGAAATAGCTGCATGAAGACCTAATGTAATAGTTATATCTTGTTGGTATATTTTTTGAGTTACAAGTTTATTGTAGTAAATTGTAATATGTATGTCTGTTTCATCTTCCCCTGTTTTATTCTTTTTTTCTAGATGGTATAGGAATAAACCCTGCACAGACAGCAGGTAATTTATTGTATATGCATCCCAGTATTATGTAGTTCAAATTAGTTGTAGCTTAATCTTGCAAAGTAAATGTATTTAGGACTACTGGACTCCTGAATGAAAGCATCTATGCAGTAGTTCATCGTGCTTGCAGCTGTACATATTTAATTCACATCTCCAGTTAATTTGCTTTACCTCTCCTAAGATCTAAAATTGCTGAGGAATTATTCAGTAGTAGTATAAGACAGCATCTCATAACCAAGGAGCAGAGAAATAAAGCATCTAGAAGCAAAATGTTGTCATCACAGTCTTAATTTGCAAATCTAAAATTAGCCACATGGATTATTTTTTTTAACATAGA
The DNA here is from genome assembly GCA_036023395.1 of Myiotriccus ornatus. NCBI lineage: Eukaryota > Metazoa > Chordata > Aves > Passeriformes > Tyrannidae > Myiotriccus > Myiotriccus ornatus. Next base: position 51,371,034 of record JAYRBT010000001.1, read on the forward strand.
CAGTGCCATTGCCCTGACAATGCTGTGTGATGTTGCCTTTAACTGGAAAAAAAAACAACAAAATAAACCTCCAAACAAACCAACTGGAAAACAACCTACACTAAATCCAAGACCCAATTCGTACTCAGTTTACAAGTAAACATATATCATTTAGATATAATCTTATGTTCAACCTTATTAATCGGTATCTCAGAATGAAATATATTTATAAATAAAATATATATACCTTTTTTCCCTTCTGTTTTTTTTTTCATACTTTAAAGTTCCTGTAGATTAAACAATTATTTTAGTCTTCAAAAACTTTGCAGAATAAGGTATGCAGGAATAAAATCATACTAATCCTTGGGGATTTCGGAAGTCTTGTGCTGTACCACTATCTCCCCATCTTTCCCATGTGCTCAAGTATGACCTTCATTCTCCCTACATGATTTCATGGAGCAGATGAAATGAAAGCTGAAAAGGCTGGGCTTAGCACTTAATTCCTGTATTGATTTCAATTTTAAATCCTTGATAGTTTAGGGAATAGTATGCCATAACTTTAATAAAACCACCATGATATTAATGAGAGATGGGGTGAACTGTCTTCAGGAGATGCAGCTGTGGCCTTTCGTAAAGTGCTGAGGGCTTTAGGATGGCCATTGTAATACAGGTGCTTTTCATCTACAATATTAAGATTAGTAAGCAGTTCTCTGGTTTACTGGTGTGACAGCTTTGTGTTCAGTGGGTTTTATAGATCTTGGTCTTGGCATTTATAGAAATGATCTTGGCAGATCTCTAAAAACAATGTTTTTTATAATGTATTTTTTTGAAATTATTTTCAAATACTCATTATGTTGAATATAAAGAATGGTTATGGTCCTGAGGTTGAAAAAGGGTAGCTTTGTTTTAATATACAAACAACTTGAACAGATGTCAAATATCTTAGTCTTATTTACAAGAGCACTCTGCATCCCTGGAGTGGGGTGCTTGGGAGAGAAGTACAATTATTCTGTTTTTACAAGTTAATGCAAAGTTAAATAAGAACAGGTAGATATTGTTAAAATCTGATTTTGTAGAATCACATATACTCTATTTTTTGCAGTAGCAGTATGAAGTAAAAAAAAAAAACGTTCCATATAGTAATTAAATAATGCATCACTTTTAGCAATGTGATTTCACTTTCAAGTGTTATACTTATTAGAAGAAAACAGCAACCTGAATTAGAGTCCTGAATACACACAGAAAATATTCTAGGCATCTAATATTGAACACTTCTAATTTTCATATTATGTCTTCCTGATAAGACTAACATGATTAAGAAAATGCCATAATAAATATGAAGTTCAAGGGGTTTTAGTGCTAAAATGAAACTGACTTATGCTTGGATATTTGGAGAGCCTTCCTAAAAGTAAAGTACAGTTGAAGTTCTGAAGTTAGAAGCCATTAAGTACTGAACCAAGGAGAGAAATAAAAATGAATGAATGCATGACTGACTTCAAGATAAAAAAATAATCATGGAGAAGTACAACTTCATTTTCTGGTCTTGAAATTATTATGGCATATAAGTGAAATCAGACAGTCAGGTGTGGATGTGCAAAGTTTGAAAGGCTGCACCTTGCAAGGTCTGGCATTTTTATTTAAAAGTAGAAAGTCCTTTGGAGTAAGAAGGACAAGACAAAATTCTGTGGAAATATGAGAAATTTATTTCTGCTATGTTAGAGGAATTGCTACAAAGATGTTAAACACTGACCTACTGTTGTTATCCTTTAAATGTGTATGTTTTTTGAGGTAACATATTTTCTAGGTTAGTAACACATTCTGTTTTCTGTGTTTGTTTAGGAAATGTATTTCTAAAGCATGGGTCAGATCTACGGCTTATTCCCAGGGATCGAGTTGGGAGTTCATAACATCTGAAAGCTGTGGAATAAGTGACATTTCCTTGCACCAGAGGTCTATTTATTTTGAAACTCCAAAATGCAACTCATGAATTGGACCTTTTTAAAGCTAGAAAAAATTACTTTCCAGGATTTGGTTTTGTTTTGGTTTGAGGTTTTTTTTGAAACAGAGGTAAAGTTTCATTTTCTTGTTAAAATACATTACCTTATGTGCTGATTCTTCCCTGGCTAGTAGAAGAATGGGCTGATTTCATGTTTTGTTGCTGTAAGAAAGATGGACTTTTCTGTAGGTGTTACTGACACCTCGAGGGTAAACACACAGCCACCATCAACTGATATTTAAAATACTGGATATTGTTGAGCCTACTCTGTGAAGGGGGAAATGGTGTTATGATTTTACTACAAAGAAATTATTCCTGCTGAGTGCTAAAAGGTTTTTTTTTTCCCTGTACTTTTTTTCTAAATTTACTTCCGTGTTTAGAGGAACAGTTTTCACCTGGTTCAAGTATTAAGCTCAAGTAGAAGGGAAATTTCAGGAGTTTATCGTTCAAATAAGTAAATAGCTGCCAAATGTTCCAAAGTAATTTCAAGATTTAATTGCTGAAAGTATATTAGATAAAGGAGAAAACAGAGGTTTCTATGTCTTAAAACATGTGATGTCATTTGATGTACTGTGAAGTAAAATTAAACACAATTTCAAAGAATTTATGAGACCTAGTCTCCTCACATGAAGTGCCATCAGCTGAAAAGGATTGCAATGTAATTTTGGAATTTGTAGGTACTGGTCAGATATATTACCACATTCCTTTTTCAGTAAACTAATACTGATTTTTTCCAGAAGTCTTGCTTTGTTATTGCCTGTTACATGGGAAACAGCGTAGAATTCACTGAAATGTTTGTGTTCAGGACATAAATTGTCAGGTGTAAACTATCAGTCATGTGTTTTGAGAAATTGCTGCTTTTCTTGAACTGGTTATCTACCCTGTGTTTTAATGTATTTGACAAAATCTTACCATGTGGCATTTTTCTCTCTCCTACTGAGTGGAACAGAAGTTGCAATGGGCAATGTAGTGCTTGGTTAAATGAGAACTGTCGCAAATACAAATGTCTTGTGCAATAATCATGCTCTAGAAAGGTGTTCAGACAATGTGTGAAAAAAAAACAAAGTACAAAATGCCCGAGTGGGTGTATACTGAGTATATAGAGAAAAACTCATCAGAAATCAATATTTGACTATAAACATATTCCAAATCAAGATAAATTGTAAAATTCCGTATTTTTATTTTAATAAACAATTATATGAAACAAGTGCAAACATTGCTTCTCTCATATTCTTAATTAGATTTTGACAATAATTAAAAACTCTTCCCTTTAACCTTCTGATCAACGTGCTGTGAGATTCATTTCAAGCCAAAAGACTATTATGCAGATTTCTACAGAATGCCGCCCCTGAAGGGCAGAATGCATAGTTTATGCTAATCTAACTCCACAATATAATTAGGATGAGCCAAATTAATTGCTTGTAATTTTTGGCTGCAAATATCTCGACTGAATGCCTGAAAAACACCTGATACTGGAACGTAACAAACAGGAATCTCTTTTTTTTTTTCCTGTCTAAAGATGCAGTATAGTTTTTGAAAGGTCATCATGGTTAAATGCATTTTGAACATAGGATTCTCATGTTTATATAATTGAGAGTTATATGAAAATGATTTCAATTGCTGGTTTTTCTGTATTCAGTATTTGTAAAAGGCTGGCTGGTTTATGTTAAAGATATTTGTGAAGAAAAATTTTGGCAGAGGGATAAATGTGGAAAGTCCCACCAAAACTTTCAAAGAATTGTAATTGTTCTTTTGGTTTATACTATCATAGAAGTTTTATTTTGATAGAATTTGAAGGTATCATGGAAATTTTTCAGGGAGGGAAGCACAATGATCTGATAAAGTATGATCAAGCACTGGAAAATTAGGGAATGGCCCTCATAGTAGTTCTGTCAGTGATATGGCTTTCTTCCTTGTATTCTTGTCACAAAATCCAACTTTATTCTGTGTTTGAGATGAAAAGGCCATTTTCCTTTCTTGTTGCTACTTAATAATAATCCTAAAAATTGTTGACAGCAGGTTGCAAAAGCTGAAGATTTTTATTCTTCATGTTTAGTTTGGTGGTGAAAACCCAGCTCCTGCTGCTGCTCCAGTGATACAAGCAGCAGTCAGAGCAGAGAAGGAGCTGTGCCACTGGGACTGCACAATTTGGATTCTGAGAGTGCTGGGGCACAGCAGTCCTTTGTATGGCAGCGTGCAGGTGGCCTTCAAACAGAGCATTTTGATGGGGCAGTGGAAAAGACTAAATCCTGTATTCATCCTAGCTGTGAATACTGTTTCAGTGATTCTAGCAGGAGTGCAAAGCTCCAGCTGGGTAAAATTTAGCCTGTGCAATACACTGTTCGGAGTTAAATACAGTATACTCAGTGGTACATCTCAGTAGTGAGTTTCATCCACTGATGGAAGGCAAATACTGGGGAGTATTCATAAAGGCAAGATTGATCTTTTTGAGGCTAAGCTCTGCAGGCTGCTCCTGAAGTTAACAGAAGTGAGAGTCAACCAGAGAGATTCAGAGGAGCTAAATGAATCTTCTGTTCTGAATTGCTCTCTGCCAAAGCCTTTATCTCTTTGCTGACTAGAGAACCATTGAGGAATTATTCTGCAGGGGCCAATGTTAAGCCTTGTGAATACCTTCCCCAACACTTACTTCCCCCTCCCTTCAATGTTATGTACCTTACTTTCCATTGTTTCAGCTTGACGTTTAACACATGATACAAAGTTCCCAGGGGCTTGTTCAAAATTAAAAGAACCTTTTTTGCATGAAAACAAAACTGCTTTTTGATGTAATATAATTAGTTGAATGCAATTCTTTTTCCTTTTACTGTAGGTTCAGCACCCTTGGTGGTAGGTAATGTGAAGAAGACTTGTAGTTCTTTCCAGAAAGCTTTGCCAGGTTAAAATTAGTTTTGTTTACAAACAAAGAAGAAAATGTGTGTACTGAAGAAGAAAACAAAAGATTCTGTTACTTCATCTTTTCAGAATATAGATTTGGTCTCTTTTATCTCTCTGAAGTGGTTAAATGTTCCTGGAAAGCATATTTAAAGGGTTTAGAATTCATACAAATAGCCACTAATAGAAGGACCAGATGCAGGTGTTCCTGTTTACTACTATGAAGGAAATCCTGAGGCCGTCAGTGGGAGTTCTCAGTGTCTTTCACTGCTGAGAAATATCAGAGGTGGTGTGTAAGAACTATACCAACAACCTTAGCGCTTTTTATAATTTTAATGGAGAAAATCATGCTTTGAACAATAGATATTTGTCCTACAATCAAGTTCTGTTTACAGACCTTGGAAGTATTCATCTGATGGGAGTGAGATCACTGTCCACAATCCCTTTCACTGCTCATGAGATTTGACAAGAAGTAAGTCTGGAACAGTTCTGGATTTGTCACTGTGGAATTCCGTCTCTAAGGTGAAGTGCAGCATCTTTATCTTCAGAAGACTTGGCTGTGACAAAAATGTGTTGCTCTCTGATGAAAACTTTTTGGGTTGGAAGGGACCTTAAAGGTCATTGAATTTCAACTCCCCTGCCATGGGCAGGAACACCTTCCACTAACTAGCCTGCTGTCAGACACTTTGTAAATTACATTTTTTTATGTTTACCTTGAAAACAAGAAGACGATGTTGGATGTAGCCAGTTAGCTAATGTTTATTGCAGTAGCTTTGTAAACCACATTCTCTTTGCATGGGCAGTGGAGGGAATACATAACATTGCTACTGTAATAAAATTCTGTCAGAGGATTCATGTTGCTTGAAAAATGAACATCTTTAAATTCATTTTTACATCGACATATCCAGTTAGCAGTAGAGATTTAGCAGTAGAGACCCATTAATTTGTGACAGTGTTCCATTGCTGGGGCCTCTTGAATAGTATGCAAATAATACTGGCTAACAGTAACAGTAGCCAGGCATCTTTACCACCAGCACAATAGTGAAAGTTTGTGCAAGCACTCAGTGTCAGTATTTCATTTATATTTGTCATCCTGTGGCCATGGAAATTTAAGGTGGAGATCTTCCATTGATTTTCAGCCTTTAGGGTCAGGAATTGCTGAAAATTTAAACGCTGTATCTAAACATCTGCAAATGACAGGAAAGCAGTTTTAACCACGTGCTTTTGTGAATTAGCCTGAGACTTTTAAATTTCTTCTGTCCTACTGACTTTCCAGAGGAACTTAATAATGTCAGAAAATTTTGCAGCCATGGAAAATGTTCAGGGGGGATAAAAAAAAAAATCTAGAGGACCTTAAAAATGAGAGCAATTGGGTACTACAGGGACTGATGAAACCTGATATCCCTCCCATTTTGTTCTTTCAAAATTTTCACAGGTGACCACTGCCCTGTGGTTATTCTATTGCCCTGATTCCAGGCACTTACAGTTACAAACTGAAGAGGCAACTCATCTCCAGGGATCTCTCAAGAAACATTCAACTACTTTCAGTTCTAACCATTCAGGACAGCCATATGATATCAATTACACTTCTATTGGAGACCTCATGTCTTTTGGCATCAGAGTAGTGTAGGCTATTTTATCTCTAAATGATTAAAGTAATGCAGTTTACACTGGGAAAGTCCTTGCACTTAAGGAAGCATAGCAAGTACATAAAGTATCCCTTACTCTAAAAAAAAGTTATTCAGGTATTTTTTAGCTCTCTGAAATAAAATTAAAATCAAACCTGTAACTTTACCATTTTATCCTGAAAGTGGCAGCTGTAAAAGTATGTGTTCTCTTTTCATATTGTACCTTAAATGCAAATTTTATTATCAGTTTGAACAGTGAGATCACCTGGAAAATGAAGTCAGTTAAATTGCTGCTGTGATATGATTGCATTGAATAATGACCTCAAATGAGAATGGCAAGGAAAAGGTGTAACAGCCTCTAGTGTTCATCACAAAATTAACATGTTTGGAAAGATGTTTTAACTCAGGGTTTGTTTGGTTAGTGGAAATGATTTTAATGAAACTCTTGACAGCTTTTGTTTGAAGATTTGACATTTGATGATGTAAAATGCATAATAAATATTCCTGCTTATTATTGCTCAAATATTAGCTTTAGTAATGCTTCCTTGGTATAAGTGAAGGATATAATAAATCTTATATGCATAATAAATCTTCTGCATTGTACTGCAATTCATGCTTCAGTGTAAAAGCTAAAGGAAGACAAATAATTACTTTCATTATCTAGTGATGGTGGAATGAAGCATCAATTTTGTCCAAAAAAAGAGAACAATGAACTGTGAGGTGGCAAATAAGTAGTTATGGTATCAATAATATGTATGATCATCTACTTAAGTTCATGTGAACTTTTAGTATGAAAAAATTAAATATTGTTATAAGGATGAGGAAGATTTGCAACTGAAATGCACCGATTCTGCTTCTTTTTGGATGCCAAGAAGGCTGTCAGCACCATCCTGTTTGATTTAATGCAGAAGACTTAAGTACAAAGAATTGTAATTTCTCTAATACAATATTTTTTCAACTATTTCTGTTGTTGGTTTGCGTGAATTATATCCATTCTACATATGCAGAATTTCCAGAGGGATCTACAGCTATTCTGAAAAATTGTTAGGGGTCTGAAGTTGATTGGTCCTGCAAAAGAATAAGGCAAGAATAAGTCTCTCTGTGCTACAAAATGTTTCTGCTAACACATGGTTCTTTAAAAAGTACTATCAGTCTCTGAAAGTTTTTCTAGTCAAGTGTTTTAATAAAGTTATATTTACAAAGTTTTCCATTTTAATTTGTGAAAATTAAGCCTACTTCATCTTCTTCCTTTCCCAGTGTATATCTAGGACAGCTAATGGGACCAATACCTTCCAGTGCCTATTTCTGCGGAGTGTAGGAGAAGCCTCGTCAGCAAGTTTAGGCTAAGTGAACTGCTAGCACAGGCAAGATGGATTCCAGTCAGGAAGGCTTTTACAGAAAACAGGCATGAATCAGCACAGATGGGGAAGATGATGCTTCCTGTTCCCTGCAGCTCATGGGTTTTATTAGCTTCCTAGCTACCCACGGTATTGCTGGTCATAAACACAGGAGCTTAAGAATCTGTTTGAAACTAAGCTAAAAAACCCCTGAAGATTCTCCTTTAGTTAAACTCCTTCAGAGGTATTCAGGCAATAAATGAGTTTGAAGTCTTATAAACAGCTCTGTCAATTCAATTAATTTCTTGCGTCATAAATTTAAAGATGTTAATCTTCACTAACGTGATGTTTTTCACTTAGGTAATGCTGCTATTTTCACACTTTTATCACAGAATATTCTGAGTTGGAAGGGACCCACAAGGATCATCAAATCCAAATCCTGCACAGGACAGACCCAAGAATCACACCACGTGCCTGAGAACATTACCCAAACACTTCTTGAACTCTGTCAGGCTTGGTTCTGTGACCACTTCCCTGGGGAGCCAGTTTGAGTGCCAATTTTTTTTTTTTTTTTTAATTCAAGTTCTCTTCCTATCTACTTTTTTATAATTTTCTTTTGCCTTTGTTTTAATCCAGTTCAGATTGTCTGTCATTAGATTGAGCATTGTTCCATCACAGCTCTTCAAGTGCCACTTTCCCTTCTTTTCCTGAGACCTTTCCACAGCCTCAGTTTCTGTTACTTAATGTAGCACAGTTAAAGTAGTCCACCTGACTTGTTCTAAATTCCCAAACAACCCTCCTGCCTGTTCTGCTTTCTTAATCCCCACTCTAGCTGATACCCTAGCTATATTTTTTTTTCTCTTCCTGGCCCCAGGGTTAATTTGGTGTGTGGGGAGGTGCTAGAATATTAATGTATATAGCTGAAAAAGTCTCCTCTACACCAAATACAGGTTCACCAAAAAAAGAAAAAAAATAAATCTGGCATGCAGAACCCAGACTTCACTGTTCTGGAAACATAGTATGTGACTCTGGACAACTCAGACATGAAACTAGTTTTGTCCTTTCCCTTTAATGCTTGCTGCTTTTTTTTGTATTCTCCAAATTGCTTCAGTAGAACTAAGTTTGTGTTACTCACAAGATTGAGAGCTGAAAGGCAGTTTTGTAGGGTAGGAAAGTAGTTGGAGGTAGAAGAGCTTCCCCTTGAGTACCTGGCAAATAGCTTAACCCAAAGTGAGCTTTCTGTCCCATTGCAGGATGGTTTAGTGCTTGTTTTCTTGAGCATACTATTGTTTCAGGTCATTGATTACCCACTGCTAATCTTACACCAGAGGTTTGGGACGTGTATTCGTCTAAACACTAGTTCTTTTCACATCTTTAATGAACTGTACTTTATTTTTCTGGAAGATAGATATATATATTCAGCTATGTCTGTTTATTGCTTATAAAAGTCCAAGGACAAACTGTTGTTGAGCTGGATGAGCTTTGAATCAGACATTTATATGGTATAGGCAAGAGTGCTGCAGATAGTTGACAGGGAGAAAACTCTTCTGGCCAGAGCACAAACACTCAGGTCATTCAAGAATTTTATATTTCTTCTATCTGCTCTTTAATTACTTTGAGCAAGCCATAAACTGCTTTTGTGTGTTATTTTTCTTCTGTTATTTTCTTTTTGTTCTTTGTTTTTAACTTTTTGGTCTGGTTATCTTCCCTTTTTTGTCTCTCACTTCTTTTCTTAAATAGTTCTTAAAGCATACTTTAATCCCATTATCCTACAAATCCACCATACACTATTATTTCCTTCATAACTACAGTAGCTGATAATCAGTAAGGCCAGCACTCACACAGTGATGAAAAATACAATAAACAGAGCACAAGAAACTGTTTCAGGCATTTTAAAATAATCCTAGCTGCAGCAAGAGACTGTAAAAATTGTGTTTTACTCAATTAAGTAACAGGATTTTTATGTTAATGGAGGCTATGAAAAAAAAGCCCTTCTCAAGCACTGAAGGGCATCTCTTGGGGAGCTGCACAGAACTGTCCTCTTCTGCGGAGGGAAGGAACCTCACATGAACGTTTTTGATTGTAAATGGGACATGGGCTGGGTAAAATGAGCTGACCTAGGAAAAAGAAGGAGGGGGAAACACAGTGGAGTTCATCATCCAAGTGTGTGCATATCTTGAGATAGGATACTGGTATCTCTGAACGTGTACAGGAACTCCTGACATTCTTGGTGCTGTGCCCCCACCCCCATACACTGCCTTTCCTCCTGCTAACGAGCATCTACTCACTGCTGAGCAAAAGTCTGCTGGTCTTGAATAAAGGGAGCAGAATCTGGCAGATTGGCACCACCCCACCTGAAATACAATGCCAATCTGCCTTCCCTTCAGAACTGAGGAAGCTAATACAGGGTTTGCATTGTTGGAGGGTACAGCCCATGCATTTCATGCAGTATGTGCCTTGCAGGGGTGCACATATTGCTGGATTCTTACTATGCTTGCTCTTGCCACTTTGCAGCATACTTAAGCTATTGTTAAACAAAATGCTTTGCAAAGCTGTGTGGTTTGTTGAATAGCATCATTCCTGTTATTAGTGGATTGTGGAAAGCAACTTGTGACAGTATTAACTTTCAGCTTTGTGGCTAACTCCAACTGAGAGTGACTGATTTATTGCAGAAACTCTATAGCAAATAAACTGTCTGCCACTAAGAAATGCTAACTTAACCTTTTAATCCAATTTACAGGCAAGTGAATTGATACAAAGTCTCCTCTTTAGTTACGGTTGCTTTCCATCCACTGGACTTGGAATACCTGCCCTTGTCTCATGCATAAACCAGAGTGCATGAGGTGGAATAAGAGAGAGAAGGAAGATGTTAGAGCTGGTTCTTTTCCAAGTCTGTTCCTTTCATCTCTAATGTTCCCAATGCAGGTACCTGCTGCGCATCACAGAGGAAGGACTGTAAACTGTAAAACTTACTCCCCACCCACAAGAGAATATGTGCTTCCCCAGAAAAGGGGGTAAATGATAAAGAAATGGTAACACTAGAGGAGCTTTGTTTTTCTTTCTTGTCCTGTTTCCTTCAAGGGCTGAACTGAGCTACAGCCAGGAACTTTTGTTCTCGAAATGAGAGCTAGATTACTTTGGCAAAATGGCTGTTGCCGGCAGTGGAAACCTCTGGAAGTTTTATAATGGGACTTACAATTGAAGAAAGTAGGTAATGACATCCAGTAGGAGAGCCTGCAATGCTGGAACCATAGATGTATGTTATACACAGGTGAGAAAACAAGCAGAACAGTATATGAATGAACCCAATATAAATTGTCTTTCTGGTGTAGTATGTACATCAGTTAACAAGACTACAATAATAATGAGTTTCTAATTCCTTCATGAGCACTTCCTGTTGGCTCATATGTTTTTAGTGTAAGATTTGTGAGCAGACTTGTTTTTTTCAACAGAAAAAGCACAAAGTTGATGAAATGGAAAGACTTTTTTCTTAAAATCTCAGGGATGGGTAGAGGGGGAGGGGATGGGAATAAAATCACCCCACAGAATGAAAAGCTTCAAATGACAAAAACTGGTGCGTTTGCACTCCTGTGTGTGGAAGGCGTGACATGTTATTGAAAGATGGAAAGACCTTATTTTATTCCTCTGAAAATACTAGGATTTATTTATACAGATCTGTGACTCCAGAAGGGGATAAAAGTGTATTTGCTATGTTCATAAGAAAAAGCAAGGCAGAAGAATTTAATTAATCAAACTTTGTTGCTTTATTAAGGCTGCTTTCTGAGTACAGTTTTTCACGTAGCAGAGGGCAGGTGATAGTTGAAATTAATGCTTCATGGTGTAGCTCTGTGAAGGACAGTGCCTTAAATGGCTACGAACTCAGTATACCTTTGCTGCTTCATTTGTCTCTTATGAAACATAAATTGTACATTTTGGCACTATGTAAAATGGCAGTTCTAAGCAAGACAGCCATAGCAAGAGGAACAAAATGTGTGTATTTAAGGATCAGGCAAAACTTTCTGATACAGTATTATTGGTTAGAGCTGCCTGGGAAATTTGATTTTGATCTAAAAATTCATGTTTAGAGAAATTAATTCTTGAAGTTCTTAGAAGCACAGGGTTTGCAACAGACTCTTGCTGGCAGAAACATTAAACATTGAAAAGAATTTTCTTAAAACTATGGAGGGACCTCTCTGCCAGCACCCATGGCAACAAGGTGGCGTAGTTGTTTGGCAAAGGCCTCATTTTATGTGTCTGCTTTGTGAGATAAGCCAACTTGTCTTAGGTTACATGATACATTCATGCAGGCCATGAGACCTCCCAGCTACCCTTCCCTTCGGAGAAACTGCCTTAGCCAAATCGATTTCTCCTAGATGGACGATGGAAAGACAAAAATACAGAAAGCAAGAAAAAGAGCAAGTCTTCTGTTTGTGCTGGGACATCATCCAAGATGCCAAATGTTTAGGATGAAGAATAGGAGTAAGGAATAGGAATGATTCTTGTTTGCCTGCTGTACTATAGTGGATCAGGTCTTCCTTTCCAGACAGCTCAATGGTATTCTGAGTTAGACAATTGTCTGCCCCATCCTTCTGCTCTCAGAGAAGGTTTTTGTTTTTTTTTGGGACAGACCTGCCATTGCAGATTCCCAGCTCTTGCTTCTCCCATGCTGGAAGACCTCCTCTGACCCAAGCAGTAGGTTTCCTGGGAAGGCGCAAGCTTCCCCTTCTAGATTACAGTTTTTCAGACGCTATTTAAAGGAACATAATATTCATCTCCAAAGACATAACTGTGATAACTATACCTCTGAAAGAAGTTAAAATAAGGTACCTTTGTACTTTAGAGTAAGATCATTTATGATGTGGAAAATTTAAATATGGCTGCCTGTAAAAGCAAAAAGTGGGCATGCTGATGCTGGAGATCTCTGTCTGCTGCAGTTCAGAATGTGGCAGTAAGAAGGGAAGCAGATTCTTTCCCATGTTCCTGAATAAATTCTCAAACCAACATAATTGCTGAAGATGTGGAAGGTACCTACCTATCTGTAATCAGTCCTGACCATTATAAGGAACTGTTACAAATGTTTTGCTTGTTAATGAAGTGCTATCCTCTGATTGGGATAGAGTATGTTTCTGTCTGAACTCCCATTCAATTTAAAGATGACTTTCAGTACTCTGAATCCCTTGCCCATGCGTTATATGAAAGAAAGATGTGAGAGAAATGATTTCCCTTCCTGTAAGGACTATTTCATGACTGTGACCAGAAAACAGTTGCATAGGCAGTCTTACTTTGGCATTCCCTATTTCAATTTTACTGTGTTAATCTCAACTATATATATATATCTGTATATATATATATTGACTAACTTCATGCAGATGAAATGTCTTGTGTGTATGCAGTGGAGGTGATAGGATCTTCCAGACAGAAAGTATTTTTTGAAAATAAACTCTTCAAGATGAAACCTTAAAACCTTCTTCTGGTCCTTAAAGTTTCACAAAAGTTTGCTTGAGGCTCAAGTTTTCACCAATACAGCTTTGTCTGTCCTGTGCTTCTGTGCAGTCTGATGCACGTCTGCTTTTGTCCATCATTAAAAAGGGAGTTGTTCAGTCCCTGTGAAATGTGTGGAAGGATGTACCTTGCATGTCTCTTGGGAGCTAGTTTTTCTGGACTGTTGTTTTTGAAGTACAGTTCCTGCCCCATAGACTTTTATGCCTTACTCTGACAATCAGTATCTTCACAGAATGGAATTTTATTTGTGATTTAGGGTTGCATGCATTACAAAACCTGCTGGGGCCCTGAGGCACTGCCAGCCCTGCCCAAAGCCCAGGATCTCCTGTCAGGCCCCCGGGGCCATCGATCCCTGCCTGTCAGCCCCCCACAGCCTTGCCTGGCCATGGCCATCAGTGCACAGCATTGAACGTGCTCCACATTGAAAGTGACTGACATGTCTGTTTAATATTATTGAAAAAAAAAATCATACTTAAATTACTCTACCCTTCTATAAAGTCCTATTGACTTGACCTAAGTCTTAGGTCTGGCCGCATATTTGTCATTTAAGTTATTAAGAGTAAGGGATTTAAATTAATACACCTTTCTAATCTCTAATACATAACTACAGTAATTACTAATGTTACACAGTGTATTGTTTTCATTGTAACCATTAATTCAATTGATGTCATGGTGAATGTCTAGTCTGTGCAGAAAGTACAATTAATTATGAATCCACATTCAACTAAATTTGTTATGCTGGGCATATTTTTTTAATTAGTTTTTTAAATATTTGGTATATGTTTCTTTTAGTTATTTTATTATTTTTTAGTTTTTCAGTGTCTCTAATATTTTTGAAATGTGCAATACAGTAACAGTGGACAAAGAAAATTTCCATTTAGTTTTGGGGTCTGAAGACCTGATAACCTTCCACAACAGAGTAACTGGCATGGTAGATGAGGAGACAGCAGTGGATACTGTCTACCTCCATTTCAGAAAGGCTTTCTACATTGTTCCATGTAGAGAAGCTGGTGGAGTATGGTCTGGATGAGCCCTTGGGCTGAAAACTGGCTAAATGACGAGGTCCAAAGGGTGGTGATCAGTGACATGAAACCTAGTTGAAGACCAGTGACTAATACTGTTCCCCAGGATGGGATGGAGCATACCCTCAACCAGGTTGCAGACAACACCAAACTGGGAGGAGCGGCTGATACACCAGAGAGTTGTGCTGCTATCCAGAGAGTCCTCAGCAGACTGGAGAAATGGGTTGACAGGAGCCTTCTGAAGTTCAACAATGAGAAGTGCAAAGTTTTTTGGGGAAGAAAGAGTACAGTCTCACACACACTCGTATTTTGATCCAGAACACTAGCAGACCAGTCCCAGACCAGTTACTCTATTCATATACATAGCTTATACAAGGGCTGTAATTTCTAGAACACAGAGCTGATCATGCACACCACTATGTATTTCCTGTAGTGACCTAATTGTTTGACTAGGGAGAAAATAAAGAACCATTCTCAAGTTTTGGTCTGTTCTTCCTGTTATGGCCTGGAGCTAGGAAACCATTGCTAGTTAGTACCTGTGTCATAGTCACACGAGGGACCAGAGTCTCATGCGTTCTGCAGTCTGTTTTGATGTACTGCTTCTAAGATGGAGAATGTTTTGTGTTCATTGTAGTTAAATATGATTCATCACACAATTGGGTTTTGCAGTGCACACAGACTGCTTGGCAATAAACTAGAAAAATAACATCGTACTTCTAATATCCTGGTTCAATTTGCTTTGGAAAGAAGGCCTATTTAATCACAACACTAAATTCAGCCACATACCTACATTTTCTTTTTGTACAAGCAGCACTATGACCACCTGATATATTTCTACAATCAGGAAATATGAAGGAATGC
Organism: Myiotriccus ornatus; assembly: GCA_036023395.1. Lineage (NCBI taxonomy): Eukaryota > Metazoa > Chordata > Aves > Passeriformes > Tyrannidae > Myiotriccus > Myiotriccus ornatus. The sequence continues at coordinate 51,386,248 of JAYRBT010000001.1, forward strand.
AAATCTGGCTAGAGGGAAGTGTAGGTTAGAAGTCAAAACACATTAAGAGAAATTTTCCCTTCTTTCTTTTAGTAGCTCTAACCCTTCAAATCAATAACTGCAATTCTCAACAGTATGTTCCCCTAACAATTTCTTTTCTTCTGCTAGAGTCCAAGGTCTAGAAAAGTGTCAAGGATTTATTTCTATGTCACTCAGAGCAGGGACTCCTGTATGTCCTGTGGAATGGAGTACCTCCTTCCAAGAGCACACCTTCAGCCATGTTTCCAGTTATGTCTTTTTCCATACCATGCTTTCATGCTCCTTATATGTCCCCTCCATTTCTGCACATCGCAGAACATGTTCATCATGTTTGCATGAAGGCACCATATGTTCCTCCTACAGTTGCAGTTTTAGCTCAGGACAGGTTCCTGACAGCAGTTTCAGACCAGCCCAGGGCTCTTCTTGGCCATCTGCTACAAAGGTCCCCCTGCAGCCTCCTGCTGCCAAAACCTTCCCATCTATGCCCACGCACCACCCTTTCAAAAATTAATCTTGTTAGTCAAAAATCTGCATTATTTTAGCTGTTAGCTAAGAAAGAACTCCCATGGTCTTCAGCATCATAAATGATGGGTGGTTTCATGTTTTAAAAGGCACCACAGAAAAGGAAGATGTCTGCAGATGAGGAAAGCAGAATCTGTGGTGTAAATAGGCACTGGTCTCCACTGTAAGTGTATTCCCATCCATGGTCTAAGAGTCTGAAAAAGGAAGGTTTTTTTGACCCAAGGTCCTGTGTTAGGTTTTATAGATACTTAAAAATGTTGTATTTCATGCCCTTGGGCTTCTACTAAGTGTTTTTTGTGTTTGTACCTTGGTTTGACATGTCTTGTCAAGAAGGACAGGTTGGAGAGGTCTGAAGATGTTTAAAGATAGTTTACAGATAACATTAGACACTCCAAGTTGCTGAAACATCTTCTCTTTTACCAGCTCGCATTTTTAGTAAAACACCTGGAAAATGTGAACCAGCTATTTGAAGACACTTCTTAGAAGTGCTTGTTTACAGACTCTAAAAGCTTTCTGAAATATTATGGTTTTCTTGGATTCTGAATTTTTGAGGGGTTCTGTTTATATCTAGGGGATTATTTATTTTTTTATGTATATTGGGAGAGAAGTGAGAGATTGAATGAATGAATGAATGAGAAACATTTTTCACTATTACTGAAAGAATATGATCTAAAAGAAGATACATTTTGTGTTATTGAAAAGAGATGTACAGAGAATTGACACCCAAGCAGTTTATATTCACATGTAATATTAGTAAATCACTAATATGATAAAAATGTCACTCCTAGTCTTTACTACAGAAATTTAAAACAAGCTGAATCTTCAAGAAGGAGGCCAAAAGAGTAAGAAAAAAAATCCTTGAGTTGAACAGTTCATATTGTAATTATTGAAAAGTAAGTGAAGATGGGAATTAGTTATCTGGTTAGCTAGTCCTGTAAAGTTCTTTACAGCTGTTCATAACTCCTCTGTCATCAGCTCTATCATTATTCCTCCTCCCTACTCTACTGGTCCTGATCCAGCTCCCACCCTTTTTAGTCCTGCATCCCATTCCTTCCTAGCCCACCTGGCCCATCCTGCACCCCTTGCAGTGTCTTCCCTCTTCTCTATCGTCTCTTCTTCATTTCCTTTATTCAGGTACTCGGCAGAGGGATGGAACAACTGAGAGAGCTGTAGGTTCTCCAGGGAGTAGCGTCTGCTGTTGGAGGAGTCTGTGGTCAAGGGTGTTTTCGTGTGTCTTCAGGAGATGTGAGGTAACTCTGGATCATGTCCTGGGAATTGAACTGTAAAAGAAAACCTGTAAGGTGTTGCTAACTGAGTAGGTACTGCCATGTAAGTGTGCTGAGAAAAGGAAAAGTGATGTTCTACAGACATCTGGGGAAATTGCTGCATCCTGTGCAATGGCCTCCTTTGAAGCAGTTTTGCAGTGATGTATGTTATAAGAGTATTTCCAAAAATATCTGGAAGGCCAAACATATCTGTGCCCTTAAAAAAAGAAAATGTTCGTTATCTATGAATCAGAGGAGCTCGGGAGGTCAGTACTGGAAAAACATTTGCCAAATCCATTTCTGTTTCCTGGGGCTTGGATATACTAAGATTAATAAGTGCTTACAGAGATCTCCTTGTATTTCTTAGGATATCAGAAATTAAATTGAAAGACTCCTGCATTGTTCTATAGACCAAAATGCCCATAATAAGTGTGATCTTGGTTATGATACTTTGGAGTTTTGATTTTTTGATTTTTTTATTTTTTGTAGATCTTAGAAGTAGTTATATAGTAAATGTAGATTTTAGAGTAGCAGCATATTATCCCTTTACCCTTTAA
>JAYRBT010000001.1:51390703-51466350 GCA_036023395.1 Myiotriccus ornatus
AAAAAATCCAATGCGCAGGCTGGAAGGTGTAAAGACCTTCCCCGGTTCTTCGTTCGCGAAGTCTGGCCATTATTATTTGATCTCTACTGATGTTAGTACGTGCTCACAGACAGACACTGTCCTTACTCTTTAGGTATCCACTGTTCTAAGGAAGGTAATACATGAAAAGCCAATGTTTCTGCATTCAAAGCTCAGGGCTATACTAACAGAAAACCTTATTTTTATAAAATTCTGGCAATATTCTTTACCTTCAAACCCAAATGACCAGCAATCACAAATATTTTGAGAAAATGAAGACACACGTCACTGCTTTCAAGATTGTATTAGTGTCAAAATACTGTCCAGGTAGATGCCATTTGCAAGATTATGCAACTGTAGCAGTCATCAGCATAATGAAATGCTATTATGTCTTTTATTATTAAGCAAGTCAAATTACTGTTTATTCTCTAAAAGCACATTTCACAAGTTCATGACTGAAATTCTCAATAAATTTCCCGATTATATTTTCCTTATACATATGTAGGGAAATAATGGAAAGGTGTATGCTCATTAAATCTACAGCTGCCTTTTAATGGTGCTTTCTCTCACCTCAGATAACCTTGTTGACTGGGTACGTTCTTTCTTCTGTCTTCAGATATAAGTTACTTATATACAGTGTCTCATCACTGAGGGCAAGACTCATCTTCTCAAACTTTAGCCATCTACAAAGCGTAACATCTGAATTATTTTCCCTAGTTTGCCTTTGTCAGTGGAGAAAAGACCAATACTTATGGCAGTGCGTTTTTATTTTCCTTAGTTACAGAAGGACTTTGTAGTGACTAGCTCAGATAAGAGTTTTTTACATGATAAACAGCAAAGATCTTTGTTTGCCAACAAGGGCGTTTTCCCACCAAGACTTAGAATGAGGTGCTTTTAAGGAAATCTCATCATGTTGGAAGAAAGTGTGGTGTGTCAGGAATTCAGTCAATGTAAACGTGATTTCCTGATGCCACTTCAGGACCAAGGTACTCTTCTGTCAAGCCAAAAGGTCTTTTTTTTTTTTTTTGAGCTAAACCAAGATGTGTAGCAGGTGCTCTTGAATTATTATAAGTCTGTAGATGAAACTAGCATACTGAGAAGTTCTGCATCACTGGCTAGGGAAGCAGCTGTGGGAACATGTCAGGGAAGAGACTAAGCTTTACTATATTTATTGACATGGAGGTAAATTAGATTTTCTTTTGCCTTCACTACGGTTTTCCATAGTGATGGCTAACACAAATTAGCTCTCTCAAAAGCAGTGTGTGTTTTTGTCTACTAATGACACATATTAAATAAAAGGTGACAGCTATTATGTACTCGGGCAAGTTGTATGCATTAATAATGTGTTTACCATTACCAGATAGCACATGCACTCTCTCAGGTCTGCATGAATGATCTGACTACACTAATAGCTGTTTTGTTGTGACAAAAAAACTCCTTATTTTTAAATTATTGAATATTTTCCAGTAAAATGGCTTTTACAGTTATTCTGCTTTTGATGTTGCCATCTATTATTTTCTGGCAGCACAGAATGAAACCATGGAGGAGGATGCCAGTTCTCCTTTTGCTTTCATATATGTAAACATGGAATAGCTGCAGCAGTGTAAAATGGGAACAACATAAGAAGGCCAGAAGTGTCCAGCTCAGTACAAACTTGCTTTCTATATTTCTCTTATGTGTACCCCGGCATGAAGGAATTTCTTTAGATGAAATCAGTAGATGCAACATAGTCATTCTTTAATTCAGAAAAAAAAAACCCCAACACTATTTCTACTTACTTTCAGCGTTAGAAATGTAATGGTAAAAAAGTTTCCTCTGTTTAAGGAAAATAAAAAATTGTAGACAATCTTTTCAGTTGGATGCAGATTTCTCTCTGTATAATTAGCACATATTCACACACTATGCATAAGAAATGAAAATGTTACCAGAAAATTTTGATATATACTATTCATAAAGGTTAGTTTTTTTCCTGCCTTCTTGTCAAGCTGACTATGTATTTCAAACAAAATCTTTCAACAATATCGAGGGACAAAGCTGAAGGTTGCCCATTAACAATATGATGAGAACTTCTCCAGCCAACACGAGCTTTGCAGCAATGGCAGATGTGATGCTCTGGGAGATTTTTATGGTGAGGACATGCTTTTTCTTATATTACGAGAATTACTGTTCATGCGTGATCAAGAGAAACTGACTTTAGTAGTTAAATCTCCAGAGTGTCCATCGTCTAGCTTAATTACTCCTAGCATAAACCAGACCTTCTTGGTGCTAGCCTTGAAATGTGATATCATGGATACCTTTTACATAATGTGCATTAGAAGTTCTGGGCAAGTCATTTCACCTAAACTTTTTATGGAAGACTAAAACCTCTGTGTTTCTCGTTTTCTGTGTATTCTAATAAGAGACACTATGATCTGATTTTCAGATAGATTAAGTCAATGACAGTTGCAAATGAAGTCATGTCACATATATAATGCATAAGCTTATATACTCTGAAAAATGAGCTTCTAACTATTTGCAAATTATCATTTGAAATTAGTGAAAACACAGCATCTTGTCTTAGTTCCTGAGACATAAAACTGGGATTAATATCACCTCTTACTTCTCTGAAGTTTTCAAAATGTATTGTGTTAGGGCATGGAACTACCAATACAACAAAGCAAGTGTAACTCATCAATTTGAATATAGTAACTATTCACTATTGTGAAAGAAACGAAGGCTGATGACCTTTCGATAATATGCAGTCACATACTTACAGACAAAATTGTTAAAAAGGCTGCCTGTCTTTGTTCTGTCACTTCTCTGCTTTTGAATACTCAGCTTTGTGATTCTAATCTTGTTCTTTTGATGTGGGGGTTGGGGTTTTTTTGTTCTGCAGTTTCAGCTGCTAAGACAATAGGCTCTACTTAGCATGAATCCTCTGTTTTCATATGATGACATGCAGGAATTTTACGTCCTCTTAGGACACGATTTTAGTAAGAGTCGAAAGAGAGAAAAAGGGGCCCTTCCTTTAGAATGCATGCAGGCTGGATCACCTTCTCTTGATTGTGTGAATGAGTGGGCAATTCTTTGGAGTAATATGGTTCTGACCGCACAGGACAAGTGTACTCTAGTAAATGGAAGTTCAAGAACATTGCTGGTTGTGTTGGTTTTGTTTGTTTGATTGCTTTCTGGTTTTTTTTCTTCTCTTAGTTCAAGCACATGTACAAACTTGTGAGCATGGAACCTGTCACTCTCTTTTTCATAATGTGGTTGTGCTTGTAACTTGTAACGTATAATGTGATTATTAAAACAAAATTCAGTGCTTTTCTCTCCCAGGTGAATGCTCAAACCATTAGAATGCAACTCAAGCTACCTTTCATTTATTTTGAAGTTCAAAAGGACAGTTTTGAATTTATTAACTAAATTATGATTTCAACTCAAGTCTCCCAGTGCTTGGATCAGGGCTGTGATATAAATGATGAGGTTTATATCTTCCAACAGTCTTAATAGAAATAAGAATCTGTTGCCCTTTTCACTGCAGACCTTGATCCTGCCAATTCATGCAAAGAGTCTTTGTAAAGCATCTGGTGGACAAGACATTACAAAACCAAGGAGGGTTTGATTTGAAAGTGAGCTGGGGTTGAGATGTTAAGATGAGGCAGTTCAGAACAGATTTGCAGCCAGAGCACAGATGCCTCTAGTGTTCAGCTCTGACACATATTTAAGATACAGAGAAGGTATTAGTTATGCCTAACTATTTAAATTAATCTCCAAGTGTACTCTGTACATCTGTTTTGGATTTATTGTCCTCTATTCTGTGCCATGAATTTGCAGTGTCGCAGGTGGGTAAAATTTCCCGGAGTTGCCTGCTGTAGGTCAAATTGGCTGGAGGCAAAGCATCAGATTTTCAAGCAACTTCTGCTGAGTCTGTTGGAGTCACTCTGTGTTGCCACTAACTTAGGCAAGCTGGAAACTGTGCTGTGAATCTTGGAGACAGGAGTGTTTGGAGAGTGGACTGTGAATCTAGGAGCAAGGGGTTCTTGTCACAGCCTGTAAGCAAGGAATGCTATCTTTAAGTTAACTTAATTCTTGTTGGTTGGTCTCATCTAGTCTAAGTCATTACAGTTTACAAAGGAGGTAAAGCTGTCTTTTCTCAGTCCAGCAGCACAGTAATTTAGGCAACCTACTCAAAAAAAAAAATTTCTCTTCCCTATTTACTGTGGTCTTTAGCAAACAGCACACTGAGAAAGGTGCTGAGAAAGGTACATCTTTAAATCTTACTGAGCCTGTTAGAACTGCTTGCAGCTCTGAAGAAACATAGTATTTTGCATGTGAAAGTAATGTTTTTGGACCACTCTTCATACACTAAAAAACACTACCCTTGCAGGCTGGATTTAGAAGAGTCCAGTGGAATCAATGTGTATACCCACACAAATTATTAACTGAATTTTGTTCAGGATAGTGATTAGTTTCAATCAGAAATATCCAGGATATACTGGTATCCTAGATACAAAAGGGCCTTAATGATGGCAATCACAGTTCGTATTGTATCTTTGCACATAAAACCCACACAAACAGCAAATAAAAATTCTATATTTCCTAGGCCCATTTCTGAAAGAAAATAGTGATATAATGGCATTCTGATAACATGTTCCAGAAAAAAGCAGCTAAAGGCATAATTTCTTCAAATTAATGGCATTCAACTTTGCTCCTTGTGGGGGGCTTTAGATTTTAATCTCAGATAAGTCATTGTACTGAAATTTCAGGTCATTGAGAAATCATTGCTTTTGTATCTGTTAGCTGCAGTCCCACACATGAACCCCCTCAGTCTTAGTTGTTTGTTAGTTATAATTAATTTTGAAAGTGCACTGTGCTGAATAATCGTGTAACGCATTACACAGTTCACAGTTATTTGTATCCATCTTTCATTTACTCCTTTTTTTGTCCTAGCAATATGTTAATCCATTCCAAGAAAAGAAGAAAAGGTCAAGAAAAACATGAGTGAATGCGAAATAAAATCATTTTGTTAAAATAAAAGTGAGCCACAAGTTTCTGGCAATAATCTGAGGTATTTGACAGTGGAGCCTGAGAGGGAGAGGTCCAGGCACTTGGGAACAGGCCAGAGAACAGAGAAGGAGTGAAAAAAGGGAGCCTTGAAGCAAGCTATTACTGTTTACATGCTGAGAGTGTTTGCCCCTAAGAAGTCAGTATCCTGCATTTATTAAAGATAGGATAAGCTTGCTAAAATTTTAAAAGTACAATTTTAAGTATTCTTAAGCTTATAACCTTACAACCCTTTGACAAATTTGTCCCATGTCAGTGACCCAAATGACATCAAATCCAGATCCTCACAAAAATCGAAAGGTACTCACAGTTGACATTCCAACTCACATTCAAATCAAATTTGTCTTCAACTGATAAAAATAGCTTTTGGGTATTTCTCTCAAATGAACACCATATGAAAAACTGCACTTCCATATGATTCTGGGTCAAGAAACAAATTATGTGCAGTGACCCACACTGGATTTCCAGTGACCCACACTGGATTTCCAGATCTGCAAGCTCTGAAAAGCATATGACAGTTCTGTAATGATTCAACTTCTCTGCCATTACACGACCAGACCCTGCAGCAAGTGGTGTTAGCAGGGGTAAGAGAAATAAAATAAAATCCCTATATATCCCAAAGATAATCGAACCTGACTCCTACAAGCATATTGGAAATAACATTTCTACGTGTTTTTTACAGAGCTCCTCCTTCCATATATTCAGACAAAACTATGTCTTCCTCTAAAAAGAGCTTCAAAAATTTTGTGACATAGAAATTACCTAGTTTACAGTTTTCTCTCAAACCTCAAGAATGCAGATTTATGTGTATCTTTACATACCACTGTGCATTCCGCTGAAACAGATTAAATGATGTGTGCATAGTTAAGCACGCGTATAAAGTCTTTGTTATGTCAAAACCTTGTTTAATTTTTCAGACTCCTCTCTTGCTTTTTAAAGAAGACGTGGCGATTTAAACAGGGGTTTTAGAAGGGTTTACAGGGGACATACATGAAGCTGATTTTTTCTTTAAAATTGTGAATGTTCTAAAATTTCTGCCTATGTATTCCTACAATTGAAAATAAAAGAAAATTTCCTTCTAAAATCCAGTGAATAGAAACTGTAGAGCTTTGTGGATTTTTGATGAGGTGTCTATTCCCTATTGGAGGGAGAGTAAAGTTGATACTTTTACTGTTTGTGTATAAAAGGATTAAAGAAGTATTTGTGGTATCTATTTAACTGGGGACAAGAATAACTAGACATTATAGGAGACACCCATAAGAGAAACCTTCAAAGCTCCTGTACTCATTCATGGCTTACAAAGTATCCTGGAGACACAGCCTGGATGAGGAAGAGAGGCATTTTGGAGCGAAAATCCCAGGCCATGCATGAAGGAAACTGCTATGATTTCTAGATTATATAAATACAGGTAGCCTGACCCTCTGCCGGTTTTCACATACTTCCTTAAATGCCATATTGTCACAGTCAAAGCTCTCTAGCTGGCCTAAAAATCAATTACAACGTTTGATTTCCAGCCTTTAGGGAGCAATCATTGCAGTGGAAGTAGCTCCACCCAGTGTTGCCAGTAGCCTGGCTGTTCACCTTTATGTGGGTCAGGAAAGGAGCTGGTTCTGCCATTCCCTTTCTCCCAGGTTTCTTAGTGCAGAGCTTCAGACATAAAGAATCAGTAAACCAGCGCCCACCAGTTGCGTTCCTCTCCCCAAGTCCTCCAGAGCTTCCCACCACACTGGTCTCCCCCTGCCTGAGGTGGATGAGGATTCCCGCAAACAGCACAGTTTCACAATGGGGAATCACTGCTGTGACAGAACATTACAGGCTCTTTACTATTTGGGTTTTTTCCCCTCCTGTGAGTTTGGTTTTTTACTGTGTGTGATACGCATTTAGGCAAAGTTAACCCCTCTTTGTTTCCTCTCAGTGTGTGATATTTATTTCTTCATATTTAACCTCTCTGCTTCTGCATGGGATATCTGCTGGCAGATAGAAGATGGCAGAGAACTGTTAATGCCAAAAATCTTCCTGGGCTTGGAAAGGTGATGATTCACAGTAAAAACATCTGCACGCTAGACAAATGTGAAGCTTAATTGATTAATGTAAAATTGGTGTAGACAGACCTATACAGGACTCTACCACTAGCTAAACAGAACCAGTAAGAAGCAGAATTGAGGGTCAAAGACTACCCTGGGACATTTAACAGCTGGGGTTTAATAGCATGTAACTTCGAAGCCACATTGAGCCCCCTTCCCAGTGGGACTTTGCTGTGAGTTTGAATATGGCTCATATTCCAAGGCCTCTACTCTGACGTGTTCTGATATCTGGGCGTTTTTGCAGTTGTTTCCATCTTTTAAAGGTCAAAGTTATTTGGTTTCACTTGTAGGAGAAGAGTTGAGCAGCTGAAAAAAATAGGCAAGCATCCTGAATTGAAATTACTTTCCTTCATGATAATATATAAATCTATCCTAAATGATCTACTGTAGAAAAGGGACAACTTTCCTCACATAAATGTTGGAATCATTTAATACATTTTCAGGATCATGATGCAGTTAACTTTGTTAATGTCCCACTTGAATATGAGAATACCTGCAAAGCAAGTGACCAATAAGAACTGACCTCAATGTGTCTAAAATGCATTGGAAACAAATAAAATTATTTAAGTTACTGATACTAGAGTTACAGCTACTAGTTTGGGCAGTGTGTTTGGGGGTGATTCTATTCTCAGGACAAGGAATTTAAATTGTCTGAAGAAAGTTTTTGTTCCCAGATAAGGATGCAACATTAAAGACAAAGAAAGAAGAATGGGCAGTACCATAAAGTATATTCTGGAGGCAGGAATAAGTAACAGAGAGTAAAATAACTGCTTTGGGGAGATTTCTGTTGTCAGTAAAATACTGTACAGATAAAAAAATTAAAAATTTGACAGTCGTATTGAGGCAGTATCTCTGCTTGCATAGATGTTCTCCCAAGGAAAAAAAAAATCTACTTTTCTTATTAATCCATATTAAATTCTTGTGTTTAGAGGAAAATATGCAGTCTCTTCAGCTGGTGCTGGTTTGAGTCAGTCACAGTGTCTCTAGAGATTCCTTCTGCCGCATAATCCCACTGCAGGCTTGCTCAGGAGCAGAGAGCTTTGCATAAGAGTTGCAGCACAGTTATTCTCTTATATTTTTTTTATAAATATGAAAATTTTAAGGAAATCTCCACAAACATCTGGGCAAGTAATAGCCTCTCACCTACATCAAGTAACTTATAAGCCATTTGCTACTGTTAATGAGTAGTTCCACAGCTTCATGCAAAGATAAGTAAATCAGGTACAGGTCTTTATTCTTAAATCTGTGGGTGTACAATTATGGGCCAAAGAAATATAATCTGTTTTGAAGAAAAAAAACCAAAACACCAAAAAAATTAGGTGAGACCAGCTTTGAACTCTGCAAACATAGAAGAGATTTTCCATTACAATTGTACATTTAGGTAATCGTAATATATACCACATATAGTGGTATAATAATATGACTTCTCTACTTCTCTGTAAGAAGCCCTTGTTCTTTTTTTCTTTTTTTTTTTTTCTTGGTTATTCATATTGACAACTCAGGCATTTCTACCCACTCTCCATTCAGCTCTGGCCTATGCTGGACCATTAGCTGGTCTCTCATTTCATCTACCACCAGGCAACTGGGTTTACATATGTATTACTAGCCATAATTCTTCTTACACTTTTCACAGCCTTCTGTTAGCTCTCCTACTGCCATCTCCCAAATTGATTGCATGGTTCGTCCCTCAACTTCAAAGATGTTTGGCTGTCTTTCTTCTTTTTTCACAAGTACCTCAGACTCACACTTCATTAGTCAGACTCAGGCTTCACCATTCAGGCACTGAATTCTGAAGTGTGGTGGGTTTCATGAAGAACAGAAGGCAATTCAGCATTGCTGTGGGGATTCATGTTCTTTGAGCACATTTGTTGTTTTATTATCTAAGTAAAAGCACACTAGCCAAGTGCAGTGCTGAATCAGAGCCATAGATAGTGCTTCATTCAATTAAATGAAAACTTAAATGCTTTATAACAAAGTATTTAATTCCCATATTGCCCAAGGGATACACATCTCTGTCAGTCATTCTTCTCGTTATCTGCCTGCTGTCCTATTTAAAGTGTCCACTATTCTATCAGCTGGAGCTAGTGAAAGTGTCAGGAAAACCTAACTCAGAGTAGTAGCCATAACCTGTCCTCTTTCTCAGTTGTTGTTTCTAATATGCTATTTGTAATCGTAACCCCAGTGATGCTGGTATTTATTTCTGACCTATTTCAAGTTTTTCTTCTTCTTAATCTTGGAATAAGAATTGTATGGGGGGAGATATGACTTTGAAAGATTAAGAATGTTTCTGACATTTGAAAAAAGAAATTACTCTGAACATTTTAATTTTTTCCCCTGGAAAAAATGTGTTTTGAAATTTTGATTTGTCAAAAATATATCTAGAAAAGAAAATTCACTAATCCACTCCATATTAATAAATTATAACAATTGCATCAGCTAAAGATTCAGCAAGATCATGCATCTTCTCAGCTTTTCTGAGAACTTGTATTTCCTTCAATCAACCTAGTTTTTCTGTGACTGTATTATTGTTCATGATGGTTTTTTCAGTTCACCTTTAGCTCTGACATGTGTGCTTTTCATTTAGCATCTTTGGTTCCCTGAGGAGTGTCAGAGTGAGCTAGAGGCCCATGACAGTGCCCAGTGCTGCAGCTCCCATGTGCCTTGTGAAGAGCATAAAGCAAAGAACAGGTGATAGAGGTGTAAATGAGTGGCTCACTGAGAATTAACAATGAAGAAACACCTAGTTTTAGACAAAACAATTGGAGAACTGATGTTTGAGAAAGGAGTAAGAAGTGAAAAGAATAAATTGGAAAGGGGATCAGACACTGACATGAAGGAAGGATAGCAAGTGGTTGAGCTGGCTGCCGAGTTGGTTGCTTGGATGATGAAGTCACATATCCTCTTATTCAGCTTTAAATTGATATTTGAAAGATTGAGATCAAATCCAAAGCCAAATGTCCATGTCCACTGTGTTTATCAATGTGTAAAGGCTTTAGACACTATGTCGACAGGCATCCAAGAATTCATGAAGAGAGAATGATAGATAAGCTAACTCAATTCAGTTCTCACTTTTGCACAAGACTCATCACATAACCAGAGAGAAATGGATGTTATAAATACATGAAAAAAGGCTGGATTTCATTGTAGTTTAATTTAAAATGACCACAATGTTCTTGTATATATATATGGAGTACTCAAAAATGAAGTATCAAAAACTATATAGTGGTATATATATATATGTTACTTTATTTCTTAGTCTCTATCCTGTCTCCCACTAATTAAAAAAAAAAACCAAAAAAAACCAAAAAAAAAAACAACAAAAAAAACCCACGAAAGAACCAAACATTTAAAAAGACATATTTATCTCTAAATGTCAAATTTCAGTGTTAAGAACTAATTTATGTCTACAATACGTGAAATATATCTAGGAATTCAGTTGAAATGCTCTTACAGTGCCATCTGCTGAAAAGCAGCTGAGGCTACAAAGTATTTTTTAGTTTATTCCTGCTAGGGCATCTGTAAATTATTGGTCCATCCTGGGTACTTTTCAGTTGTTTATGCCTTACAATATGACAGCACAAAATCTGTAGGCCAAGTATGGGGGAAACTATAAACACTGCACTTGCCCATGTTGTTAAGGGCATGGTATCACTGAAAGGTAAGCAGGTACCTGTCTCAGACAAGAGGATCCTGGCATGCTTAGGGTTTAAATTGGTTTATGTATATGCACAGCTCAAAGGCTGGATGTCAGCATCAATTTTTTTACCCTCTGTCAAGTTGCATCTCATAAAGCAGCCTAAATTTAATAAGCTCTAATATTTCTAAGAAAAAAAAAAGCTGGTATGCATTGGTTAATAAATTTTTAAATTTACCTCAATTCTCATATCTTGAAATGCTTGTCGAGCATGTGAATAATTCTTTTAAAATGAAGAAGACAGACTGCATAGATTAAGGTAAGCTTTTGTCACAGCCTGAACTTGGGCCATGTGATAACAGCCCACTTGTCTGAACTCAAAGATGATTTTTTTTTCCCCTTTTTTAATCAGCAACTAATCCAAGTTTCAAATTGGTTCCTAATTACAGCTGAATATTTTTGTGCTGCTTGCTATGTTAAGAGGACTCTTCCTTCATTATTTTTATATTACTTTATAAATTCTTTTGTTACTTTATAAATTATTATGGCTTCCTAGTCCACAGTGAATCAAATTTCAACAGGTCTCTCCTAAGATCTGGTCAGTAAGCTCAGAGCTGTGTACATACATGCAGCGTTTTTTTGGTGTACATAAAGACGTAAGGCATCCTGTGAGTGAAAATCAGATTCTTTCTTTTCTCCTCCAGACCAAAGGGAAGTTTGAAAATGCAGTTTGAAATGCGGTGCATTTGGCATTATCCTCCTGCTCGAAAAGTTTGCAATGGTCATTTTGAGAAGTAACAAAAGGTATTCCAGCAATTAATCACAGGCTGCACACTGTCAGAGTGGACATTTCATGAATAACCAAGAGGCTGAAGTTCTTTTTCATACATTTTGTCATGAATAATTTAGACTTGTAAAAGCAAAGTCAATCAGTAATTTACTGAAAGGGAAAGAGACTGAATTTCAATTCACTCTGTCAACCAGCATGACTAATTCTACCCACAGTTCAATGGATGTAGGACGTGCACAAGTTTTCCTCATAAGTACTGAGCACCATCTAAGTATCTGTTTGGTGACAATGTTCAAAGGTGTTTGTATGATTTATTGTGTATGATTTATTTGTATAATTTATAAGTGATATTTGTGTGAATTGCTCAAGCTAAGCAAAAGTTAGCGAGATGTGTTTAAGCTTGTATCTTCCTACTTTGCTTTTTTGGGGTTTAAATTCTTGTGCAACTGATCCAGAGACCTGAGTCAATCTCCCTGTGATTACTGTAGTAATATATTCTTACTCCAGAGGCTAAATCTTAACAACTGAATTTCATTTTTGACCTGTGCTCTTGCAAGCCTCTTTCCCACTTCTCTCTTCCTTGTTTCTTCAGTTTTGAAGAAATATAGGTAGATTAGCTTCTGGAGTCTCTGTGCTTATTCAAGGTCTTCCTTTTTTCCTGTGCCTTTCTTTATTTGAAGCTGTGGTAAACAGCATAATGCTAAAACAGCACTTAGTAAGGCACAAAGAAGGTCTGGGGTAAATGCTGCTGATTTGCCTTATTTCAATAGCTAGGAATTTCCATATTGAAAAAAAAAAGAAATCACAAACAAACAAAACTCTTAAGGCAAGATATTCAAAATATATGCATAAGGATCTGGATGTTTTTGAAAATGTTGACAGATGCTTGTGTTTGTAGGTGTCTACTTATTTGGAAATTTTAATTCAATTTTCATAAGTTTGTGTTCTGAATCAAGAAGAAATACTATGAACTTTGCTGAACACAGCACTTTCTTGGGTCACATTCATCTGTTTACAGGAGATGGTGGATATACCAGGGGTTCTAGTTGTTAGTTTAAAGTTTTTTAATTAGCCCATTCTGTTTGTTAACCATGATTGCTAAAAAAGAACTGCTGCATATTCTGGGAACATTCTAAGAACTGTGAATTTTCTTCGTGGTGCAGCCAGCCTGATCCTGTTATCTTCTTCTGCTTGCAAAAATGGATTATTTCCAATGGGCTTTGTTTTGAGAAATGAGCTAACTTTTGTGCTGTTGTTACAATAATAGTAACAAGAGTAAGCTTGGCTGACTATTTTGGCTCAGAGAAACATCAGAATTATAAATGCAGCTGATGGAGGAAATCGTGAAATCTCCCAGAACACTGCAATTATTAAAGAATAAAAATAACAAATGCAAACACTTCCCAAGTGTAACCATTGCTTAGTGCAGTGTCAGAGCCTTGCCATTTACTTTCACTGAGATTCAGTAACTTTCACTCAATTTTAGGGCAAGATCTAAAGTCCATTAAAATTCTGTCCACCGGGTGATTAATACTCTACAATTACCAAAAAGATCAGTATTTGGCTGGTAACACTGCTTGTGGTGCAGCCCAGGATCCGGTTGGCTTTCTGGGTTGGAAGCATGCATAGCCAAATCATGTTGAGCTTTTCATCCACCAGCAACCCCCAAGTCCTTCTCAGCAGGTCTGCTCTCAATCCTGTCATCCCCCAGCCTGTGTAGTTGCTGGGGGTTGCCTCAACCCAGGTGCAGGACCTTGCTCTTGGCCTTACTGAACCTCATGAGATTCCCACAGACCCACTTGGAGGATCATTTACCATCATTAGGATCTTCAGGCATCGCTGGCCTCAAATGTTCTTTTACAGAAAATGGTGATTCAACTGTGCTTCTCCATATTGACACAACGAAGTCTACAGGTAGGTAGCAAAAAAGTCCTTCATTTTAAGTCATATTAGAATTTACTCCTCTATAAACAGATTATTGCAGAGGCATTCTTTTAAGAAGTGCCATGGAGACTCTCTCCACATTTTACAGGTTCTGACACCTTTGCTTCTATAGGATATAGGTTTCCTGAACAAGCAACTAATTTCTTCTTTATCTTTGGAAGTGCACACAGTGCTGCTGTGCACTGCACCAGAGCCCAGATATTGTTTATGTGCACTCTGTCAGCCATCCTCAAGATGCTCAATATTTTTACACTCTTCAGCCAGCTTCTGCTCTAAATTACATATTTACGACACTAGTGGCTTCAGGGAAATGAAAACTCGGGGCTGAACATCCCCTGACGCTTTTAAAGGAGGCTGTTTTAATCCCCACCTTGGAATTTCAGACAGCAGTTTTAGAAAAAACACTGAGCTCAGTTCAACAAAACATCACCCTCCCCTTAGTGTTTTGGACTACAGGTTATTAGAAGTCAGGGAAACAGAGTGCTAAAAAAGAAAAAAAATCACTAAATCTTTCTCTAGATAGCACTCCTAATTATAGTGAAGAAATTAGAAATCCATTACTCTTCTAAATATCACAGCTACTGAGATTTCCTAGGGCTGTGTAGAAGAATCAGAGTTAAAAGAAAGTGGGAGATATTCCTGCATATTGGGGTTCAGCAGGACACTGCCTGCTGTGCCACACAAGCCATGAAACAGGCCAGGGATAGAAGAAAAGCACAGATAAAATGCACCTGTAGTTTCTACTTGAAGATATGGTGTATCCTCTTTTGAATAAAACATATTCAGAAAAATACTTGCAAAAGCAAGGACACTGAACATCTGTAATCTCTACAACCATCTTTGCAAAGCATGGTTGTACCATCCTTTCCCTTCCCGTTCCTTGCTCTTACCTGACTTTCTAGAGAGCCTTTAGTGATGTTTGCCTTAGGGAAGGTTTAGCAGAAGCCGCAACATTTTTTTAAAACAACACAAAAGGAAGAAAAGACAAGCTCTTAGGTATGTAGGGCCTTCCTTGACTATGTGCCCAAAAGTCTGTCTTTCCTTCTGCTAATGGGGGGTTTTGTTTAAAGATAAGTTTCTCCAGCTTGGTAGGGAAAAGATCATTAGCAAAAGCAGGTGAAAGGAAGATTTTTACAATCTGGTTTGGGCCTCATTTACTTTTTTTTTTCATACAGATCAGATTAACTAGAATTCATAGTTGATAGGTATTTGTATTTATATCAAGCTGCTAAATAGGAGGTATCTGAGAATCTCGGGTCTTCACTCTGGAATTTTTTCTGGGTATGTCACCAGCCTGGAATTCAACTGAGCTTTGGGAAGTGCCATGGCTCCTCATCACACAAAATGTGACTCTACTACAGACCCATATTTAGAAAGACTAAGAGGAACACTAAGTCTATGGTTGTGTCTGTGAATTTTTGTAAACCTAAATCAGCCCCACTTACAGATGTGTCCCAAGTCTTGTTGTACTGATTTCAGTACAATTTAATGGCATTTCTTTGCTAAACAGATACTTAAGTATCCCGCAGAAGCAAGACCTCAACTTCCGTAGCAACTTCTGCATTTGGGAATGAGGAAGCCAGATTCCTTCCTAAATTATAGGAGATGTAGGCTCAATTTAGATACACAGTTTTAGCAGTAAAAAAGAAGAGAGATTGGGGGGTGGAGGGGAATGTGTTTGCTAAAATAGGACAGATATGGTCTGTATAATTCCAGTCCCTGCACAGCAAATATGTGTTTATCATTTTTGAGTAAGAAATTTCAAGGTAAAACATGTTTAGCAAAAACAGTGCTTCACAGCCTTCATGGGCATATAAGCCAAGTTCTGCATTTTACACTATGCTTTACTCTGTATTAACCTGAAGAGATGTATATTGACAGAAGGGAAAAGGTCATTATTATGAGATTGAATTGGCATGATGGGTATATATAGCAAGCTTTAACAACTTGTTCACAAACATCTATATTGATGAAAATAATAGGAAAAAAGATGTAATGTATATGTTTTTAAAGCTTTTGAAAATGGTGAATTTTCCAGTTTGTTTTTCAGAATTCTATTTCAGTATATGTCCAGCTCCTCATATATTTTCAAAATAGCAATACTTAGCACTGCCATAACAGCTTATAAGTTCCTGGCTGCATGCAAACAATTACTGATGTGCATCCATACTGGCACAAATTAAGCCCACACGTAGCTTTGTCAGGCACATACAACTTCTCCATCATTTAATCTCAGTTGTAAATGACAACTTCGGAATTCTCTGCCTCTCTAAATCTGCAATTCTCATTGAATTTAAATGGATTTCAAATATATAAATAACTGCACCCACCCTTGAATATTGCTTTCAATTACTTTGAGTTTGCTGCTGTTCACATGCCATTCATACTGGTCTTTCATGCTGTTTGCATTAGCAAACCTCTTCTTTCTAAAACAACCTCCTGTATTCACGATTAACAACTCAATCCAAAATTGAACTTTTTAAGCTTTTTCTCTGACTTTTTAGAAAGGTGCAACTGGTGGCCTGTGGTTAGAGCTCACACATAGTTCTTTTAAACAAGACTTTATTTGGAATCACAACGATTAGAACTGGTTTTGAACAAAAGCAGTGGGCCTGTTTTGCAGAATGCAAACTGAAATTCAGTATAGACTTGTAGTAAAAATAAGAACATCTTATTACAAACAGACAATGCATGCAGATACCCAGTAAGAGATAGTCAGGCTGTGAAACGATCATTTCAGACAGCTGCTGCTCCCCATGGGTAGTAAAACTAGATTGACTGATTTTGCCTATAATGCTGTTATGGAGTGGCCCTGACCAGGGACCAGAGATGAATTTTCTACTTTATTTCTGGCTGCAACAGCAGCCTTGGAGCTGGTTCTGGGGAAACAGTGCAAGGAAACCTCCAGCGCTGATTGTGACATAGTACATAAGGTAAGGGGCACCTCAACACCGTGGGCTACGTTACATCCTGCTGCTGGGCAAGGAGCCTTTGTCTAGCCCCTCTGGGCTACAAAGTGTTCTGGACAGTCAACAGTGATGATTATGGGAGCAGAATGATGCCTAGCAGCTCCTCACTGATGAAGGAGCAAATGGGATTTAGACCTGCAAGAAGTTCAGCCTGCTCAAGGGCAGCATAAGTGTGCAGTGCCTGGTCTTCCCTGTGGCCTGTATTTCAGGCCATTAAGGACAACCTAAGCATCCTTCTTGGGCAAAACATTGTGTGCTTTAATATGAATATCAAACTCACAGTTCACATCTTAATAGACAATGGAGGAGGATGAGATCAAGATCAGAAAAACTCGAAGGGTGAAGTTAGTTCATATGGGCATAGGCAATTCTATTAAGGAACATAGACATGCTGGAAAGGACTACGAAGACCTGTCCAAATCTATTATTTGATAAAGGCCTGAATTGTTTGTTTAGAGTTGACCAACTCTATGGAGTAAGAGTCTCTGTAAAATACAGGATTTACTAAGTGGCTTCCCCAGATACTCAACATATTGCAGCTTCTAACTGCAAAGAAAATGGGTATTTTACTTCAAAAGCAGGGAATTATTTAAAAATTATATTGAAATTAGAAAAGAATGAGATCCTTGCACTCACTGGAAGGAATTATAAAAAACAAAAGTGAAGCTAGAATGAGAAACAGAAACTTTAGATGGTTCTCCAAGATTTCTTTGTTTTATTCTTGTACTCACCTATACCTCATTTGTGCTGATTTCCTTCTTGTTAGAGGTGTACATGTCCACGTTTACCCATGGTGGTTAAGGCAAACAAAGTCACTTCTATTTTAGAGTAGGAAATAAAACTCTATTGTGACTGAAAGACAACGCAAAAGAGAACTTTGAGCTGTGTTCACTTTCCAGTGCCTGGTTTATCCAGTTAAGAATTCCACAGTTGCTGCTAAAAGGCATACCTTGGCTTATTGATTGGTAGAGATATGCACAGAGCTGTGCACTAACCATGTTCCACTTCAGAGATTTTCCAACAGTGTCAGTGGGTCCCAGTGAAATTCTGTGCAAAGATGAGCAAGCATGACCCAACCTAAAAAGTTTCCTTTTATTCTAAGTGGAAAACAAAAACAAATAAATGTGCTATGAGGAGAGTGCTTCTCAAGGCGCCATTCCCATAATGATTTATAAACAACTGTCCAATTTAAGCCAAGTGTGTTATGTGTCTGCTAAAAATATTTAAAATTTTGCTGTTATGGTAATTAAACATGCATGAGACAGAAAATAACAAGCCCACAGAAATATCCATAGTTTCCCAAGATGACTTATAAATACAATAATAGAAGACTTACATTTAATAAGCAGAATAGTTTGGTGACAGTGGGGCAAGAACATAAAATCCACAGAAAGTAATGTGCTCTGCTAAAGAGTAACAAAAAAAAAACAAAAAAAAAAAAAAAAAAGAAAAGCTTGTCTGAAGGGCAAAAAATAATCATAAATAATACTGAACGAGAAAATGAAATATTGGTGAGCAAGAGACTTCAAATCCTCAAGGCTGAACGAACCGTGTGATTATCCACAGTGATTACTGAATGCTTTTATAAATCTTCAGAATGCCAGCAGCATTTAATTTCTTTCTAAGACCAGTAGAGCATTGCACAGAAAGAGGCATCAGCCAACTTTTTATCTAGACTAAGAGATAGCAAGATTCTGCACCACTTTCAGACACTGTCCCTGGTGGAATTGCATCATACACGTAATTAAGTTGAACAGGAATTTGTGTCCAGTACTGCCTTTAAGAAATAATAGGAAGGAATCCTAAAAGACTCTCAAAAATCGTGTCTTTCCCATTACCAGATTTTTTTTTTTTTTTTTAAAAAGCTTACTTCTCTGTATTTATAGACTCATTCATGAAGGGCTATTTTTTTCCTACTAAATCTGAAACTTTTACTAGACAGAACAAAATCACTCCTTTTTCCAGAATTCTATGTAATTCTTTTCTTCCTCCTAGCATTCACTACTAAAAAATAGGGATTTTTTTTTTAATGCAGATCAGTTTGGTGTGACCCATGGATCAGCAGGCCAAATTTGTAATGACTGAGATATTATTAAATACTGAGCAAAGGCAAACTTTATAAGGTCTCATAGAATTTTCCATTTATGATAGTTTGTAAATATTATTACATATTCTTCTTATACTGATAGTACAGTTCTGACTTGCTCAATAAAAATCTTTAAAATGAACTGGGCAAAAGGCATTTATACCTTGCAGTTATTCTCAGCTGCTTTGTTTTCTTGTTGTATCTCTCCTGTTAATGAGTGTATATAAGAACTCAGTTCAGAGAATTAGCATCAGAGACAAACAAGTGATTCTCATATTTTCACCTTCTTCTCTTGAACTTTGTGAGTGTTGCTACTGACACACCATTTAATTCCTATTATTGTGGGGAAAGATCTACTTAGATTAAATGCAAACTGTTGTAACATTCTGGATATCACCAGTGTCTGTTTACATCATATGAGAATTTGTTTCCTATATTTAAGGTCTTCAGTTCCTTAGTTTCACCAATTCTTGTCTGAATAGATGATTAGGACCAGGACCCATCCACCTGAAAAGAAGTCCTAAAATCTCTTGGCTTCCAGACTCAGAATAAACTTATTTTTGCCTTTGTGTGTGTTTGTGTGCATGTGTGTGTGGTTAATAGTAGCAATGTGTTTTGGGTTAGCAAAAGTGAATACCTATCCAGATATTTTAAATATTACACTGCAGAAAGTGTATGAAAAAGCCTGTTGAAGATGTGGAGGCTTTGGTTCTGCAGAGATGGATGCCACTGATTGTCTGGATTTAGATGTGTCAGATCTGCATTTCCCTGTCAATCAAAATGAACCCAGAATTTAGGTGACGTTCATTCCTCTCATCTTCCTCCTGACATCACCTCAAAGAGCTTCAGCATTTGTACGTATTTCAAAGAGAGAGATAAAAAAATTCTTTCAATGTGCTGCTGGTTAGAGCACTGTTTTCCAACTTGGGGGTCGCACTCCACTGAGGAGTCACACCAGTGATGAAGGGGAGATGAACTCTGCTTACCCACCTTTGCCAGGAGGCTTAGTCCTACCCCCAGACAAAACCAACATTCCTGTGAGAAGGCAGCACTGGTGGCCCATGGTGTAGCCCAGGGAGGTGACAGAGGTCAGAGGAAGGTTGAGGAAGCAACATTGTTAGAAAGAAGAGCTTGAGACGTGGGGACACCAGCCTAAGAAAACGTTGCTGTGGCTTGAGCAAGGCATGGCATCAGACTTGCTGTAGAGTGCAGGGAACTCAGTGTGGGACAGTGTGGGACAGAGGAGAGACTCTGGCATGGGCCAGGAGAAAGTAGGAGGAGGCAGAATCACTGAGACCTCCCTAACTGTGGCTGGCAACCTCCAAGGCCATATAATTATATGGAATAGTTGTTTAGAGCATGGTTCTTATAATGAACCATGTGAAAAGGTGCAATCTTCCTCCAGATTCAGGCCGGGTTTGTTTTTTTAGCCTGGCTCTCTAACTTCCCATCTCAGGCTTCCACTCAATCAGTCTAGCTGTCTTTCACTGTGATGGATACATCCCCAGGAAGAATTTTCCTTTCAGATGTTTTGCATTTCAAGTTTCCCAGCCAGCAGAGCTGGTTTCAGTAAAGGAGTACCATTTGCCCAGGCTTTCCCACAGCTGGTTTCACTTGCACGAAATTTTGAAAGTCCAAATACAAAATTTCCAAGTTTTATTTTGCACTGCTTGCATTTAGTCTGATGTTCCAATATTCTATGGGTTTACAACAATGGTATGAAAATAGGCAGTTTATAACTAAAAAAGTGTATTTTCCTATGCATTGAAAAACTGACTTCCCCAAAAGACTGATGTCTGAAAGACACAGGATTTTCCAGGTTCCATGTCAGAGTGTACATGCAGTGGAAAGATTCTAGACATAGTGAAATAAGTTGATTCAGCAAACTGAAACAAATCTGGTGTATCAGGACAGATAATGAGTTCAGTGTTAAAAAGAAACTCTCCAGTTAACCCTATTTTCTCAGACTTTGAAAAGAGTGCACTTAAATTATCCAGCATATGTACCATATGTGCATGCCATGCATCAGCTCAAGTTTCATATGCATAACTATGTTTTTCCGTGCACCAACCGAATGAGGAAGTTTGAGATAGATCTTATAGAAAACTCTTAGGAAAAAAAAGCCTTTTTTGTGCATTCAAAAAGAAACACAATAAAACTTGGAATATTCCAATTTCACTCAAAACTTGCAAAAATAAAATGAATTAGCAACTGTGATTCGCAATCTGATACTGAATTAAAATGCTGATCCTGACACCGATGCTGGTTTATAAGACAAAAGATCTGATAAAATACTTTTGCACCTAGGCCAGTTTCATAGGATCTGATTCCACGGACTCTGTCTGTGTTCTATAAGGATCAGGACTACAACGAATCCCCCTCAGTCAGAGGGGATTCTTAGTTTCTAGAACTAATTAAATGCACATATATACACACACACACACACACACACACATATATATATATATATATGAATGAAAGTTTTGAGGCTGACTCATGTCAGAACTGCAATGTGCTGGGCAGGCTACACTTTCTTGTGCTTTATTTAAGTGTATCTAACACTTCCATGCCCTTTTTGCATCGATCTGTAGTGGAACAAATGGCCTAGAAGACAAAAATAGAAAAAAAAGTGGAATGGATTAATAAATCCATTAAAATAAATAAACCTCAAGGCACAGAGGTTTCAGTTTACTATACAGCAACATACAAAAATCACAGGCTTGCTTCAGGGTATGTCAAAGAGTCAGAGCTGAGAGGCAAGACGAAAACTGCAAGAGCAATGACAAGGAGAACCCTCAGAAGCCTGAGTTTGTACTCAGTGCTCCAAAGAGAGAAAAACAGGAATCAAGAGGAATGTTCACTCTACTTTTCAAAATATGAAAGACAAAGACTGAGCTAGAAGAAAAAAATTAGTCCCTTCATAAACCAGAGGGAAAGCAGAGGACCATGTTAGATGTCACTGTATCTAAGAGATCCTGAACTATATCTGGTCTGTAATATGTGGGCTGTACACTAAACCATCTTATTGAGGGTTGAGGAAATGGTAATAAATGCAAGTATTAGTTTTGAAAATCTTACATTGGCTGTGATGTCAGCAGAGGTCTGACACTGGGAACTTTGCAGGCTCGTTTTCAAAGTTGAGAGAAATCACGTCACTTCAGCTCAAGATTTCTATATTGAATATATTCTATTTATGTTGAGCCATTTTAAGTCCAATCCTATATCTGGTATTTACCTACAGCTCAGGATGTGAGGTCATCTGAGTAACTCACTTTTTCTGCCCTATGATTACCGCTAGTATTTCAAGAAAAATGGTAGATTGTGAGAATAATTTCTATAGTACACATAATGGTTCTAATATTTGTTTTGGGCTCTGTACTCCATGTTAAGGACTGGTTCAGAAAAAAAAAAAAGTCTTTTCTCATTTCCCAGATAATTTAAAATCTCCTTTTTTTCTTTCTGTCTTCCCTTGGATTTTATAAGTAGAGGTACCTTTTAGGTTAGGCATGATATGAAATGTGAAAAGTTTCAGAGTTCTCACTGAGAAAAAACCAGAAAAGTTCCACAAAGGTGGTTTTTTTTCAATGTTTTTTAATTTAAAAACTCTACAGAAGTAAAACATTGCAAAAAGAACGAATAATTTTTCCTTTGGAAAACCATTTATATAAAATGCAGTACTTCTGACCAACTACAGATGTAGACCAACTGTAGTAAAAAATTTACCCTGACAGAGGAGTTGTTCAAACCACCTCTGTCTGAGGATAAAGTGGGTCTCAAGTTTGCGCATGAGGTATTTAGAGCCTCACACAACAGGCTTGGATTAATGATTTTATTCTCATTATTGTAATTTTCTTGTGCTTTATAAGTAGGTTACATTCTTATTCTTTTTGCATCATTCAGCTGGCTTCAGCCCAGCTTGATATTTTACTACCCTTGTCATCTTTTCTCTGTAACTTCTGATTGACTGTAATTTTTTTCTTATTCCTCTGTCTTGCTTGCTCTTTCCCATGCAGGGCATTTATTATTGCCCTTTTACTTCGGAAAAATCACTGCTAAATATATAGTAGATGTTTTTTGATCCTCATGTTTTCTTGTTGCTGAGATCTGTCTGTGCCTTCAGTCACTTCCACTGTCAGACAGATCCTTACCAACATAAATGTGCAGAACTCTACTGCCTCTAGTGGAATCACTGTGCTTTATATTAGCAGAGGATTGGGCTTAAAATACAAAGACGTTGCTTCGGTTACACCTCAGAAAGCAGCATCATTACTTTCCCTGTTCAGTTTAAAGTCTTGTATTTAAAGAGAAGAACCTATTTCCTTCTTGTGGTAGTATAGTATCTTTTAATAAGGTTTATATACTTTTAAAATGAAAAATGGATTTTACAAAATCTCTTTGGTTCCGCTTAAGTGGTCACATGTATTTTTTGGAAAATCTGTAGAGACTCTTGATAGGAGATAGTATGAAAACATTCTGAAATAGTCCTTATGGCTTGTGAAATCAATAGATTGAAAGATCTGTCAGATCACAGCAATATAGCTCTGGAGACATCCACGTTTCTGCTGCTCTGTACCTTGTCACTGTTTAAATTACTGTAGGAATATAAACCACAGCCCAGAACAAACAGCAAAGGCTCATCACAGGTGAAGTGAAACGTACTTCTGAACCTTGTGGAAAGAGTGACCTTTGAGAGTATTCCTTTAACACAGACCAGGTTTTCAATGACTGCACTAGCTCTTCCTAACTAATCTTTGGGGTGGAAAACCAATTTCCAAACTGCATTCACTGTTTTTTCCAACACAAACACCTCTTTAGTGAACAACATAACTCTCTCCAAAGCACAAAGAGATCTGTGTAACTTTGTAGTGTGGCTTTACAGGATTAAGGTTTTGCCATTCTTCAGGGGACGTAAGGATTAATTGGGTAAAAAAATCTATGAAAACCTGTCTAACCTTTCCACATTACAAGAGAGAGAACAGAAAATGTTAGTTCAGTTCTGAACTAGAATGTCAGAAAAAGGAGGAGGAAAAAATGCAGTTTTCTGCTGAGAAGTAGGAGAGCAGTTCACGGTGACAGTAGCCTCTCCCACATGGCATCCCTGTCGAGTAAGGCACCTGTGCCTTGCACACAGCCTTTCACATGACGATGTAATCTTTGCCATCTCATGTTTGCGTGCCCCAAGAGGGGACCAGGACTGTGTTCCTTTTTGGGTCTTGACCCAGTAAGACTCCCACTGATCAAATTAGCTGTAGGTAAGCCCTTAGCTACTATCACTGAAAGTGATATCACCCCAATATACCCCTCTATACCCCATTGCTTTTGTTTCTAGAGGACTGGACTATGGAGTGCCCATTTCCCTGAGGAGTCTGGTAATACTACCATGGAGAAGACAGAGTATTCCCTCACTCTTCATTATGCCATCAAGTTTTAAATAATTCATATTTATTAAGTTCTCTTGATGAGGGAATACTACATAATTCAAATTAATAAATACTTTTTTCTCCATATCTAATTTTTTCCTTGTCTCCTGCGCTGAAGAAAAGACTGTTAAATAATACAGGACTGCACTTATTTCCCACAAGTCTGAGATAAGAGGTATTGCTCCTCTTCTGTCTACTTTGAGTGTATTTATCTATTACCTATGCAAAACTGTGTTTGCCTGTGTTCCTTCAGCAGCACAGCATAACTGCAAGGGCCACCTCAAAGAAGAAGCTTTGTTTTCCAAAAAGTAGGCATTTTACATTTGCACTAATAGCCACACATACAATAAGATATCAGCAAATCAAATCTGGATTCGGCCAACAGCATATCACAATGTGGTAATAGCAGCCACATATAGCAGTAGTTCCATATAGACTTGGACTGGAATAGTTTAAATCATAATTAAAGTACTTCTTTTAAAAATGTAATTCATGATCACAACATCAAAATGTGATTTCTTACTTTCCAATTCCTCCATTAGGTATTTTATGCAGTCTGAGGAATAAATGAAGGCAAGAATGACAGACATTTTTTTCAACTTAGCCTAATGTGCAGGACCAATGTGTGAAGCTTCAGCTGTCTGTCATTGATAAATCTTTTATCTCCTGGACATCCTGAGCACCGTATCCAGCAACTGGACAATGAAAACATCTGCCATTATTAGTGTTCTGCAGTACAGCACAGTAGAAAAGTCATTGAATCTGGGATCTGGGACTTGATAATGAAAGCTGATTAGTACCTACATCTTTCCATAATAGAATAATATGCACAAACTTTTTTTTATTTTATTTTATTTAATTTTTAATCTTACCTGTTTTATTAAGAATAACACTCCTGTAGAATGTGCATTTTTATATTGTGACATCTAATATCCCAGTTACAAATTTTAATACTCTCCCAAGATAGGTGAACTGCTGGCAATCAGATGCTTTCTATTGTTCTTACTAAATTCAGGGGAATTTACTGGGAGTGATCTCCTAATATTAGGTTGAAATTGTCTTCATCTTAACACCTCAAATTTTTTTTTACATTTATTAGTAGTATTTTTTCTAATAATAGGTTGATACCTTGTACTGATGGTAAAGTGGTGCTCTTGGGTAGTATGTGAGGCACATTTCTTATGCCGCAGCACAGAAAATGGACGAGACACTTGGGTCAGCAGTATCACCTCAGATAACAGTGGAAAAACCGCATGAATGCTGCAAAATGGATAAAATTTATCTTGAATGGACTGTGAAAGAAGAAGGACTTTCAGTTCCATCTGTTTGGCATTCCCTGCGGTTTCCATAATGGTTTAAAAACCCTTTTATTATCTAAGTCAAACAACTATAGGCTTTTACCCAAACTGAAATGCATTGTGACTGGACTGTGGACATATGTTTGGGCATATATTATGCATTACATAATCTTACACAAATAAAATTTCTTTCATGCTAAAGTACTCTGATAACTGTGAGCCATAATTGGTTTTGGCCTATCTGGGTGGCATTTGCTGCAATCGAGCTCTTCCCAGATTTTGCAGCTGTACTCCTCAAGTGCCAGATTGGAGGCTGGATGGGTAGTAATAAGAGAAAAGCTTTGTCAGCTAAAGAATCATGGACAGATAAATTAGAGAAAGGCAAAATCTTACCTGTCACCATCTCATGATATGCAGTCACTGTCAAGTCTGATGCTTGAATTTTCATCTTGAAAGCAAAAGTATTACACTGTCCTCCAGCCCTGTCTAGGCAAAATTATCTGTATCTTGGCACTTCTTTCCTTCCTTCCTTCCTGCCTGCCTGCCTGCCTGCCTGCCTTTTGCAGACTGTGATAATCAGGAAAAATCAAGTGATGGAAAAAATATATTTGTTCTTCACAGACTCCTGGTCTCCATGAGCAAAGTAAATATTAAGTGTGTTCTCTGCTGCTTTGTCCTTATATATGTCCTGTTTTGTTTAGATGGGAGGACCAAAGCAAATAAACCTACTCTAACCTGTTCTGTACTCTGAGGAAAACCAGCAAACTTTACTGTGTCATAGGGTCCATGAAAGAAGAAGCTAAAATCTGGGACTTTATCCTTTTGTGGAGAAGATGAGAGCCCATACGCCCAAGGATAATGCTGGGAAAATCAATACAATCACTATCCCATCATGAGATGGCTGCCTGACACCAAAACAGCTAACACAAAAGCAAAATAATCGGATATTCTGTAAGAGATGGTCCGGGCTTTGTCACACACAATGTTACTCCAGTACTAGCCATAAACCAAGTGCTCTTTTTGCAGTTCTCCCTCCAAATAAGTGGAGAACCACAACAACCTATATGGAATATGGATCTATATGCATTTAATAAAACCAATCACATTTTAGTTGAAACCTGTTTTAAGATAATAGTCTTACATGTGGCCCATATAGGCTGAATCACCTAAAAATGCGTGTACAATCTGCCAGATTTCATTCATGAAGCTTTTGAAAGAAAAGGGGGGGGGTGGTGTATGTGTGTATGTGTAGCAGGACATTAAAATAAAACACTTGAGATGTAATCATGAGAGTCAGTTTTCATAAATACAAAGGGATTTAGATATTTTTCTATATCATGTTAAAGGATTTCAGAAGCAGGTTTTCTTTCTTACAGCTCTGCAGATGAGTATTTTAAATCCTAGGAATATGGGGTGCATTCTTGATCTCAGTAGGTGGTTTTCTGTTGACTGCAAAGGAAATGGGACATACTTCACAGACTCGGGAAGGACAAAGAATCTCTTCAGTCAAAAAATGTGCCTTTTCACCCCAAAATTTTCCTAAGAGTAAACCTTCTAATATAATTATTTACCAAATTATATTTAAAACCATGAGGTGAAAAGGTAGCTATAGACTGTAGCCTTCAAGATCCGACAGGTTATTTTCTCTGCTTTTTTTAACTGCATTTTCTGAATTTTTTTTTTGCTCTTGGTTGCAGCACTGTGTGAGGAAGATACCTGCTTTCCTTTTCATGATTGCACTTCAGACATTTATCCCATCGATACTGTTTATCCTAGCTACCTGTAACTGACACTTTATTTTCCCCTTCACTGCCTGAAATCCCAGTACCTTATCAATGCTAAGAACGAAAAAAAAAAAAAAAAAGAAACTGTGCAGAACATCAGTTTTCAACAGTGATCAAAATTACATCCTAGTAAAATTAGGGACAAAAATCTTGCAAATTTCACTTAAAATTACATCAGGGAAGGGAGAATGCTCCAAAGTGAAACCTTATAGAGAAATTCAAAGTTTAACTGATATAGCATTTGGAAATGTCTATCATTTGTGATTATATTACATGTAAAGTCATGCCTGATCTGCTGGGACTCCAAATTCTTTTTCTAATTAAAGGTATTTATGTTTTGCGCATTTTTTAAAAAATAAAATTTTGTCTTCTAATTTAAAACAGTAGGATTATACTACTGAATAACAAGTATAGTAGAATTATACTATTTTATTTACAAAATACTGCACATCTAGAAAATCAGTTACACAATCTCTCCTTGCAAATATTTAATATCTTCTGGTTGAAATTAGACCTTATATATGATTCTAGTGAAAATCACCATAGGAACATTTCACTATTTATCTCTGGAGACGTTGGAGGGGAAGGAGCTTAGCCATCAAAGTATAACAGTGTATTACTGAAGCCTAAGCACTCTAAAATTCACTTTTATTATGTTAGAATAGAAAGGTCAAATCTGACTTAAATATAAATGGTAAATTTATTATCTATTATTATCTATAACTATGGAACTGCATGAGAAAAAGAAGAATTGTGATATGGGGAAAATGAGAAAGAAAACTGAAGAGTATTGAAGCAAAGCAAAGCAAAGTACTTCTAATGCATAAAACCTACTGGAGCATATTTTATAGAAGTTCCATACATGGACTAAATTTTTATTATACTCTAATTTTGCTAGGCTCCTTTTCTGGCAAAATGCTGAAAATCTGTAACATCTATAGATATTAAATACAACCTAGTATTTATACATTCAGTATATTCTGTTAAATTAATGTATACAACAAGTAATAATATTACAAGCTGTTATAATGATACCAAAAGCAAAAACATTATTTCTGCCATATACCTTCTGGTAGATGGACCATCTATACTCATATGGAGCCAATTTCTACTTAGAAAAATAACAAAAAGCCCCATGGCTATGGTGAAGTTACAGGAACGTAAAAGTCAATCTAATGCGTTAGATATTTTATTTATAAACCAGAAACTGTTTCTTTTTTATCTTGCAGCTTGAATACTTGAATATGTGTTTGAAGTGGCTGCAAAATATTAACGAATTTAAATAATAATTTCCAGTTCCTCTCCTTTATGGTTTACTTGTAGGGAAGTAACAGTGTGTGTTACTAGACAGTGATGAAGCTGGCATACCTATGAACAGCTGCCTTATATTTTTTCCTAATGCAGATATTTTTTCCTAATGCCATCAAAAATCTTTAAGCAGACTGGTTCAGCATTAGATCTCCTAAGTCTCTGAAAATACTTTTTCTTTACTGGTTATTTTACATAAACATGGTTGGAAGCATTTAGAAAAATGTCTTTACATTATTCATCTTCTGAATGGATGTTGACAGATTATATCTGAAAACCAGTTGCTGACTACAGCTGATGAATCACTCAACATGATTCTATACCTGTTGGTGTTTCTGTCTGTCTAGCTATTAAGAATTTATTTATGCCAAACAAATGTTACAAGCAGTTCATTATATAAAATATTTATATATTCTTGCTACAAACATTATAGTGAAAACTCTAAGGTTTCCAAAACATGTCAGAAATTTCCTTCTGAGACATGTGCCTTCTGGTAACACCCCAGTGCAACTTGTCCTGGTCCTTCATTTTGATTACTGCTAGTTAAACATAAATGTTCTAAGAGATTTTCATTTTCAGTGAAGGCAGTCTAAGCAGACTGCTGTGTAACCTTACAGTCTCTGAGACATGGAATAGTTTCCGATGGA
Organism: Myiotriccus ornatus; assembly: GCA_036023395.1. Lineage (NCBI taxonomy): Eukaryota > Metazoa > Chordata > Aves > Passeriformes > Tyrannidae > Myiotriccus > Myiotriccus ornatus. The sequence continues at coordinate 51,419,729 of JAYRBT010000001.1, forward strand.
CGGGATCTTTAGAGGTTATCTACCCCACACACCCCTGTAATAAGCAGGGACATCTTCAACTAGATGAGGCTGCTCAGAGCCCCATCTAGCCTGATTGGAAATGTTTCCAGAAATAAGGCATCTACCACCTCTCTGGACAACCTGTGCCAGTGTTTCACCACCATCACTGAAAAAAATTTCTTCATTATATCTAGTCTAAATCTATCCTCTTTTAGTTTGTAACAGGCCCTACTAAAAATGTTCTATCTTTTCTTGAAAGTTCTCCTAAAGTATTGAAAGGCCACAATAAGCTCTCCCCAAAGGCTTCTCTTGTCCCGGTGGAACAACGTCCTCTGGACTCACTTCAACAAGTCCCATGTCTCTCCCATTCTGAGGACTCCAGAGTGGGATCTTACCAGAGCAGAATCACCCCCTTCGAACTGCTGGCCAAACTTCTTTTGAAGTAGCCCTGGATATGATTGGCTTTCTGGCCTGTGAGAGCATGCTGCTGGCTCATTTGTGCTTTTCATCTACCAGTACTCCTAAGTCTTTCTCAGTAAGGGTGCTCTCAATCTCTTCATCACCCAGTCCATGTAGATACTGGGTTGGGGTTGCTATGACCTAGGTGCAGTAAATTGCACTTGACCTTGATGAACCTCATGAGGTTGCCATGAGTCCACTTACTGAGCTTGTCCAGGTCCTTCTGCATCGTGTCCTTCACATGTGTCAACCACACCACTAAGTTTGGGGTCATCTGCAAATTTGCTGAGGGTGAACTCAATCCCACTATGTCACTGTCTAAGACTTTAAACAGTACTGGTCCCAGTATGGACCCCCAAGGTGTACTCTAATTCTTAAAAAAATATTGAATTTAAGCTTCCCAAATGTTGTATCCTGCTGTTGGATGGCAAAGAGCCTGATTCTGAGTGGGAACTTTGGATGCCAGAATAACACAAAAGCGGTGCTGCACAAAGTGGAGTTTTACTTGGTTTTTAATGTCATTTGTTGGTTGTTAACTTCCTTACTGACTTTTTCATCTAATTACTTTTTTCCCCACTTCTCAGAAATACCTACTTTTAAATTAGACATATATCACCCCATTTATTTTGATCTTCATAATGAAAATGCACACTTGTTACACTGTGTACCTAGGAACATATTCTCTCCATGAGTTAATTAGTGTCTCTGGTCTTGTATCATGTTCTTCTAAATGATTTACAACATAAACCAACATTGGCCTTGACCATCTATAGTTCATCTGTCCCCTGTGTCAGTAATGATTTACAGTCTAGGGAAATGGGACTTTGCCTACATAAAGGCTCTCTTTTTTTCTTTTTCCCATGAAAGAATAGTATTAGTGTAAAATGCATATTCTGTAAAAAGATAAGGTTTGAGCACAGGAAAGGTTGTTTTATGGATTGAAAAAAACAGTGGACCTCTATTATCTAATAGCGTTAAATGATTGGAGTGCTCATCTGCTGACTGTTAGACCCACTAGTTTTTCAGAGCATCCAGCTGTGCATATAAATGGTCTTTAATGTTGTTATTGATGATACTGTGGGCAGAGTAATGCAGATAAACAAAAGGAGAACCTTGAATGCAGTGCTGATGTCCAGAGTTTCTCTATGGAGACTAGCAGGATTTAATGTGATTATAGATTTGTGCCTGGCATTCAGCCTGAACACAAAACCAGAAGCATTTGCTGTGCCCCAGCAAACACTGGTTCAGAGGTCAGAAACTATTAGCACCTGGGAGGGTAGAAAATAGATACCAGACCTGGGCTGAAGAATCAGATAATGGCAGAGCAAAGCAACACAGCTGTTTTGGACCACCACTTACGCATTGCTCAGGCAGAGGTCATTAGGGACCTGCTGAAGAATCGTGCCTGTCTACCAAATGCGGAGCAGAGCTCCTAAGTATTTAAATCTGAATTGTGCTTTTCCTCCTCCTCTGGTGAAGTGCAGCTAGGGCCATGTATCTCCATCTCACATGTTCCATTTTGCTGCAGGGGGGGAGGTTTCTGCAGGCCCCAGAGAGAAAGGAGCAGAGGGAATTTTACCTCCTCCTGCCAAATACCTACAGTGGCCATGGACAAGGATCTCAGTGTGTTTGCCACGTAGGAAGGCTGTGATCTGCCCACCTGCCGAATGCAACATGCAAAGGTAAGGGAAGCAGTAAGACCCCAGATTTAATGGCTGCACATATGATGCTAAATTAATGAGTCCGCTTTAACAAATGATTACTGGCCATTAGTGCTGTGGTTGGCTGTGTCCCTCCCAAAGCAGATTGCCCATGCTTGTTCTACAAAGGGCATGACTTTGAGTCTCCTCTGGGTGTTGCTCCCAGGTCTTGAAGCTAGAAGTGGTTTGGTATCTGTGTTTTGTTCAGAACATCTCATACAACATGAGCAGTGTAGTGCAGGTTGCTAAAGTGGTACTTTTATGGCACAAAGCTGGGGATTTTTAAAAGATGTGATGTAACACCTGGGGACGTGGTTTAGTGGTGGACTTGGTGGTGCTGGGTTAATGATTGGACTAAATGATCCTAGGGATCTTTTCTGACCTAAACCATTCTGTGATTCTCTAATACCATGATTGAGTGTACCTGCCCTGGTGTGTGCCATCCCAGTGCATGCAGATGTTTTGGGAAACTAGGACTAATGGGGCAGACCCTGGAGGGCAAGGAGGGCCCGGCACGGTTGCATGGCACAGTGAGGGCTGGAGGTTCTTGTGGGGGTGGTAAGGCAGGGCATTGGGGACCTCCCTGGGATGCAACTGAGTTGGAACATGTGCCTACAGAAGGGCCTGACCTACTGGGGCCCATAACTGGGCAGAGCAGGGTGGTGGGGAGTTCAGGACTGGCCCTGCTGCAATGTCACTGTGGCAGGCGCCTGACATGGGGGTGCCATGAGGTCCTGGACTGTGGGGAGGGGAGGGGGAGTCTTAGTGTGGCCAAGTAGGGCTGGTGGTGCCCTCACAGCCCTGACATGGCTACAGGCTTATCTAACTTGTGTTTGGGAAGGTGATTAATACTATCCCAGGAACTTTGCTCAACTCTTATTCTGGACCAAAGCAGCCATCGTGTCCAGCTGGACCACGGAGCAAAGTAGCGTTTATCAGATGAGGGTGGGAGTGTCAGGATCTAGAGGTCTGTTGGTTGTGCTATCTCACAGGAATTCTTAATTATTTTCCTGCTCCTTCTATTTCCTGAGTTGAAGTGGGATATGCTCCATATATTTTTGTGAATTTCTGCTAAAATATTTTTGTGCTGTTAAAATTGTTGCTGCAATGTTGGCCAGGCTGTTTTTGCTCTCTGTAATCACAGAAACTTGCTGGCTGTACTAATGGGAAGCTGGGTTCATAGATCTCGGTGTGGTTTTGTACTTTTTATGACCACTCGGAGTCACTTGGTAGCCAAGCGTGGGAAACAAGGTCTACTCCAAGGTACAGCAGTGCCATAGGATTGCAACTGTGAGGAGAGGGTGGTGTCTATCCAAGACCCTAATGTTGATTTTTTTTTTCAAGGGCTGGCCATGAAGGAGTGATCTGTATCTGGTGTGGGTGATTTTTCAGTATGCTGTGAAACTGATAGTGTACATTTCTGTATTCATCATCACAAATAAACACATCTCAGTAACTCTACTAGTTCTTCCAATGTGGACTGAAAATTAGGGCCAGGATTCTGGCAAGACTGGCTACTAGCTGCCTCTTCAAATGCTTAACTGTGTAGGCAGAGACACTAATGAGGCCAGCAGGAGTAGCTTATGGTATTTATGAATTCTGAGTCCTAGATATTGAAGAAGTGTGAAATAAGAGGTTATTTTTCCACTTCATCTATTTTCTATTTACATGGACACACATGTACATAATTCAGTTACAGGGAAGATATGAGCAACTACACTGTCATGCACCTGCCTCTTCTAATGTGCTTACCTATTCTGGACACGTGAGATCTTCTGTATCTTAGAGAATTAACTTTTTTTCTCCCTACAGAAATAGCAAAGATTTAAAACTAGCTGGGAAACAGCTGGTATGGCAATTCCTTCCACAGAAGATGGGAGAGCCTGGAAAAAATTGTCCACCAATGACTGAGCAATAGTGAGAAGAGTTTTTTGGCAACCAGCCTTCGCAAAAGGAAATCGAAATTGAAAAGCTTTTCAGTTTGTTATTTAATATGGAAATTGTCTCTGCAACTTGTGCAGATGAGAACTTCTGCAGTGCTCAGAGAAATGGATCTAATAATTTTGGTAAAAGAGAATACTGTATACTTTATGGTTTCCAAAGTCTCACTAGTTACTGATATTAAGTAACTAGAGATTCTTAATCAATAATTACAACCAATTCAGACTGCCCATCTCTCTCAGAAAGCCACTGTTGCCCTTTTATGTATTTTGCATGATGCTGCAGGCACAAAGATACCTCGTGAATGTTTGCTAAGCTCTCTTCGGACCTCATTTCTCTTAGTTCCCTTTAGTTTTATTTGACCTTCAGTGGGAATGTAAGTCCTTCTTGCATGTTTCTGTATCCTATGTCTTTGAGGAACACATTCCTTTTAGCTATGATATCTTGTAATACTTTTCAGCTTCATGTCATATATTTCTTTAAATTTGCCTGAAAATGAATTCTAAACTTCTTTTTAGAAATAATAATTTTGTAATGTTTTAGTGAGGACTAAATTTTCTCACCATTTAAACTAAGAATATCAGAAATACTGCCAGTATTGGATGAAATATTGAAGAAAGAGCTGATTTTAGACAAATAAGTGCTATTTTGAGTATCTTAATTTTGGAAACAATTGTCCCAGATGTCTAAATATGAGCTATCATTTGTGAGACCAGTGAAAGCAAATTATCTCTCCTTTCCTCACATCATTGTCATTTCTGGTGAGAAAGTGGAGAGTTTCATTGTTGATTTTTAGTCTAAAGGGCATAATTCTCTTTTCTCACAGTATGGCCAGATTAATGTGTCTGACAGGATCTGCTCCTCAAGATAGCAGCTGCTTCATAAATCAGACAGGTTTACAGTCTGAAATACAAGTTGATCCTTGAGATGCAACCTATTGCAGCAGAAACTGTTCCAGCTATTATTTGGTAGTAATGAAAATGATGCTAACATGGCAACTCCCTATCTGTCTAGTTATAGAACTAAAGATGCTTCCATATGCAAAAAGCTTATGACTAGCTGAATGTTGAAATGAAACATAAGACTGCATGAATGTGGCATGCAGTCTGAGCTGTTGTTAGGGAAGCCACACAGTATTGCAAACTTAATATGTGAATACCAGAAATTTGTGCTTTATGGGATTTGCTTATTTTTATTTCATCTGTTATGTGTGCACAGGTACAGGAGACTGTTAATTCTCCTAGAAAATCAGCTCCCATACAGTTTTAAAGCCTTAGTAAAAATATGAAAGAATTTCTTTATCACAGAGAACAAGATTTAAATGAAATGTAAGAGTGAGAGGTTACATCCTCACAAGTGATAGACCTTTTGCAGTGTATTTTCATTTCTTGATCTGTTTTTTTTTCCTAAGGGAAGCAATAGGCAGTTTCTAAGCTCCCTGCTTTTTGGAGACAGGTAAAACAGTAAGACGAACCAAATAACTGTTCATTTTAAGAATGTAAGCTGAATTGGAAGCTGTGTTGACAAAGAATTGAAGACTAATAAATTCAGGAATGTATCTCATCCTCTATATTCTTATAATCATACTAATAGGGATGATGCGGAATTCTCAAATAAAGCTTGGTGAAATATTTCATTTTCAAAGACTTCAGGGTATGGACATTTTTTTCAAATATATTTATGCTAGTACTACACCAGACATCTTCTCTGATTTATGGCAATAAATATCTAAAGATTATAATCATTGAAGAATGGCAATATTTATAGCAGGAATGTTTCTTAATGCTGATGAATTAAAAAATTAGCCACATCAGGTAGTAAGATCTTACAAGGTCTCTAGTTTTTGCACTAGAATACATTTCTAAACTCTTCAGTATTATTTTCAGTCGTTATAAACTGTTCAGTTTTACCAAATTTAAATGAAGTGGCCTAAAGACTAGAGCAAGGAGGAAAAATTGTGACTGTGAAAAAGAGAAAGGCAAAGCGGGCTAATCCTTAGGGTCGAGTCTTACACAGTGTGTGCATGAGAGAGGTCCCAGAGTGCAGCAAGCACTGCTCCAGAGAGGAAGACCTCACCTACAGGGAGGTAGCACAGTGGAATCATATTGCAAGGAAGCATCATCATGAGCAGGTTATGCAGAATGCTTTCACAGGAGCACTTAGATTTAGGTCTTTGGGTATTCTTCAGGTGAAACAGATTGGGTCTGTCTATATTTTAGGTGAGCATCTGCCGGCTGTGGAGATTTTGGGATTACCTTTTCAAATCAAGGTATCCAATTCTTCTCAAATGTGATTTTATTAAACAGTACTGCTGTGGTACTATGAAGTGGATAACAATCTACGTAACTAGGTATCATTACAATATCAACAATAGCAATGACATAACTGCTAATTTTAATCAGTAATGAACTTTATGCATTGACAACTTTCAGAGCAACAGTAATATTCTTATTTTAGAGTTTGGGCTTTGAGGCACAGAATAATCTACTTGCCTGAGGGAGTAAACACACAACAGCCCTTCACAAAATCAGCTCTGTCAGCTGTTTCATGCACTTCAGATTCCTCTAAGCCCCTTGAATTTGCTCTGGGCTAAGGCACCAGGCTGAATATGTGCATTAATTTGCCATCCAGTGGTAACCTGTTTGTTGGTTTGAGTTATAATTTCACAGTAGACAACCGAAGTAGAGAAGAAAGTTCAAATTTTGTGACCTTAATGGTACAATGTCCCTCTCCCCTGCTGTGTAGCTCTGACTTTTAAGTAAGTGCCTGTGCCTGCATTTTCCAAAATACTGAGTCCTCATGTATCCAGCTGTGTAATTCATTGTATCAGAACATGTCCTACTCATGCCCATACTGAGTAGGTCTTCATTATTTTTATCCAGAAATATCAGGGTTTTCAAGTGTTCCTATAAACAAAATGCAGTTTCCTGAGGATTTGAAACTGCTCCAACTTTGCCACAAGAAGATTCATTATGAGGAAGGTTATGCATTTTTACCTAGTTACTGTGCTGTCTTCAATGCTGAATATTGGCTGTGGCTTTTGGGGATCCATCCCACATTTACACAAACACAGTTTTTATTGGTCAAAAATTATTAGGGCTAAAACAACTTGTGCATATCTGAACATTTATCCAGCAGAATCTTTTGCAAGCATTCCCCACCAGAAGAATCCATTTGAGCTCTGCCATTTCCCAAGACTCCTACAATCCCTCCATCCTCATGCCAGATCGCTTCCCTGAAAATACAGTGCTGTGCATAAGCTGACCATGGGGTAATTCACTAGGGCACAGTTCAAGGCTTTCACTAATAAAGAAAAAACTCAGACGATCCCTGTGATATTGCAGTTAAATCCTGACTTTCTGTAAAAAAGTTTTACTCCCACTGTTCTCATCTAGAATTCCTTGTCTTCCTCCATTTAACTATGTTAGATGATGCTTGTTTCTTCTGGAGAAGATATATGTCATTGAAAAACTTGACAGGGAATGCAGCTTTTACAGTTAATTATTTTTAAAGAAGAAGAACAACAGAAAGGACAAACATCTTTTAACTATTAGCAGCTTCAGCTCTCACAGTACATGAGCACACTCTGTTGGATTGTTCTGATAATGACTGTGCAGAGGAAATGGTCATTTTGTTTAAAAGACTCGAAACTTCTGTTCACAAGAGGAATAAAGTGATTTTCTTCATACCAGTCTAGTAGTCAAATTAAATAGATTTGAAGAAATATGTTTCTGAATCCAAACTCTTAAAATATTAAATGCAGAGATTATATGCTTGTTATTTACAGCAAATACATAGAAAGCAACATTTTCGACAGTAGACAAAAGTAATTTTCATTAATTAAAAAAAATGTATGGATGAGTTGATTCATTTCATATTCTCTGTTATTTTCTATAGAATGACAAACGTTTCCACAATAAATGTTCTAAACTGATGGAAAAGATGGTTTGCTGTAACAAACATTTCCTTTCTCTGGAGGGCCAAGACCTGTGGAAATATATATGTTATAGAGGTAGACCACTGATTCATCCTAGTACCTTCTGGATCTTTCCCTGACAAAGGGAACTGGGAACAGGGAATATTCAGATACAAAAAAGCCAGACTATGAAATCGTCCTGGTAAATTTATAAGTGGTCCCAGTGAAGTCATGCCCAGCTTTCAGGTTTCACATTGTTTATAGAATCGTAAAAAGGCTTGGGTTTGAAGGGGCATTAAAGATCACCTAGTTCTAACTCTCCTCCCATGGGTAGGAATGCCAGTCACCAGGTGGATCAGGTGGGCACATTCCTCTGAATGCATTCAGGGGGGACCATTCAGGCATCAGAGAATGGCCCCTCTTAGCATCTAAAACATTGCACCTGCAAACGTTCTGCTGAATAATGGTAAGGTAAATGTTCATCATGAGCTAACACATATCTGGGGCCTTGTGACAGTGGAATGATAGGCAACCAGTAACAGCTGGAATTGTACTCAGACATTGATATTGCAGTATATGTAGTTTGAGTGTGCTTTCCAAACTGTAACTGCAGTGTCTTTGGTGATCATCATGCTTATTTGAACCAAGTGTAATCCAGTTTGGGAGAGATTGCTCACATGCATTTTTCTTAAGCACTTTAGCTTCAGTAATGAATTCAGTTACAAACAAGTAATGAGTAATAATTTTTCTTCGTTTTTTCTCATAAAATTTTAAAATTAGGACTATTTAATTAATTTAGAGTCAAATCCAATTTATCTTATTTAAATTGACTCCTGTGCTATGTATAATATACTATTTTCACAGCCAAGACTGTAACCAATATAACCCAGCATTGCTTTGCTGCAATATGGCTATGCTCATTTGCATATCTGCTGAGATAATTAATAAATATTTTCTGTACTGGTGATTAGCTTATATACATTTTTGAACCTGGAATGAGAGAATCAAACCTAGTCTGTGTGGGCCAGACAGGACCTGAGTATGACCCAGCTACTCCCTGCTCTTATTACAGCTGGTAAGAATAACTGTTTACTGGCGGTTCATTTCAAACTTTGTTTATTCACTCCTGTTCTATTTGAACTCTCAAACAATATTTTATTTCACATAGTTGGCTGGTCTACTCCCCATCATAAAGAAGGGGTTTCACCAGCTTCAAGTACCCTGACCTTGCCCAGCCTTCAGAGGATAAACAGTTAATGAAGTAGACTGCACTCTGTCAAAGACAAAGTGAACTGTGAGATTTGACCCGTAATGAGGGATGGCGTGAGACCCAGCATCTCATGTGAGTGCATACTTCTGCTCAAGTCAGAGGACACTAGGGAGGAACCAGGCCCCCTTCAGGCATCCAAACCTCTTTGTTTTCCAGGCAAAAACCTCAGCTCAGACTCCTAAGGGGAAGGACAGAAAACAAACTGAGAAGGGCATTTTTATCTTTTAATGTCATAGATACAGAGGTCAACCGGCTTCTCAGCAGGGATGGCACACTGCAGAGGAACTCTCCTTCTTCTTCCTGAGGTTCAGGTTTGATTGCCTTTGCGGAAGACCGCTTGTAGCTTAAAAAAAATTTAAAACAGTAAGGAGATACATAAAAAGGTGATGCAGAACACAGTACAAGACATGATGACTGGTTAGAGTGTTATGTAATTCTAGGCTGGGGGAAAAATAAAGGAAAAAAGGTGAACGGGAGGAACCAGTGCTCAGTACCTTTTATTTTGGTTTAGTCTAGATGTGCTTATTTCTGTTCTAGCTGATCTTTAGTGAGATCAATTACTATGGTCACCACTGCACTTTTAAGAGCATAAGACTATTTGAAACCAGTACCGACTGTTATTTAAAACTAGTTTATCCTCTGTCACACATGAACTCCCAACTCTTTTACAATCCTGTCTCTTAGACTAGAGCTGTTTCAGTGAACTTTAACTGTGTCTTGACAGAGAACTTTTACAAAAAGTGGTTTTTACATGGTGGGAAATTAGTCTTGCATTCAGTTCTCCTTGCTTTTTCTGAGACTGAGACTCTTGTTACACAGAAGGGCTGGTCAGATTTTGCTATTGGTTCACTCCATTTTAAAATGTTTGCAGAGGCTGGCTCCCTGTGATGCTGTGAATCAGAATCAGATAGCATATGCTGCTCTCTCTGTCTCCTGCCATGGAAAATTCTATATTCCTTAATCTACAAACCCAGTAGTTTTTCCTGAAAATAAATTGTTCTAGGGAGAAAAAACAGCAAAACTCATTCTCATCTATTACAAAGCATTCCAGATCGTTGTACGCAGTATTGATAAATGTTCCCCTTCCTCATCTCATTACCCATGGAAGATGACATAACTGTCTCACAAATGGTAGATACTATAGTGTGATCCAAATCAGTCTTGTGTCTGAGCACTCTTGAATGTAAGAAATTAAATTTACTTCTCATAATTACTTCTCATTTCCAAGCATTTTTTGAATTTTCTGAATTCATACGTTCATAGGGTAAAATCTTTCAAGATTAAAAATGGTGTTTTTACTGAAACACAAGAAGAAAGAGTTCACTAAGCTTACATCCTTCAGAAAATAATCAGCTTCTTATATACATAGTGATTTCTTATTTTCTTATTGGCTTATGTTGTTATATATCTGTATGAAAAGCACCAAATCAGTAAAACAATTAGAGAGAGAGTTTAACAGAAAAGGTTGGAATAAAATTAAGTTTATCTAAGACATCAACTTGGTCTGGTAATCTGGATTAAGATGAAGGAAGACCATCAAATAAACAAGACATGATACAGCAAAGGATGGTTGAGTTACCTTAGTTTGAAAGCTGAAATAAATTACAGCAGTGTGCTTAAAAAAGGTCTAATATTCAACCATGCCACAATCCAGAGTTTGCTGCTTTGTGGATGAGAGATTTAAGACTTGTAGAGGAAGGGGCCACAGGGATATATGCAGAGAGCAAATAGTAATTTATGTCTTGAGCAGAAGAATAAACAGGAAAATTCTGGGAAGCATTTTAAAAGTCAAACAGGGGGGCAGAGAAGGTTGAATATTCTTGAGTATTAATGAAACTGATAGGAATAGAAGGTATACCTGGGATCCACAAAAGATACTGTGAGAAAATATAAGCAGCTCCACTTGCTTGAGCACCATGGGACAGGACCCTTGTCTGAGCGCCTTTTTCCTGACTGTTTCCTTGCCCTTTGGCTGCAGGCTCACCTTTCCCTTGCAGAGCTCCTGTGGGGAATTCCCCTGTCAAGCTCTGTGAGCAGTTCAGGACTGCTTCTTCACTATGGAGAAATAAAATTCTTTAAATGCTCTCATCATTCACACACAATATTCAGCAGTATTTTTGAAGTGTTAAGTTCCAAATTAATAACAATGTAGACATGCTTTAATAATTTGAATATTCAATACCAATTTCCAATCCTGTAACTGTCAACAGTTTAAACTAGAAGAAAGACAAATACACTTTGGTTTTCATTTGGACTTGTTCAAAGGCCCTTCGACCACTATGATGATATCATAGCTCAAATGTTTCTGTTACAGAACAGAATCTATGTGGAAATGTGCAAATACTAATCAGTTCTAATATGAAGAGGTGATAATTGAAACTGATCTCCACTTTCCTTTTATATTTTTCCCAAGATATAAGAAGAACAGGCACAGAGTGGTCTCAATATGCTTTAATGAAGTGTTATACCATGTGGTAATTACTTTGCAAATTCGGTTTCCAGAGTTGCTCTTGTCATGTGCAATCTTTATTTGAATACTGCCTTGACTTGTTCTGTGATGCCTTTATGCTTTCATTAATCAAAAAAGTTCCTGAAACTGAAATTTTAGTATATTTTCTTTAAAGATGAATGTACAAATTTCTATATTATGTATTTTAAAGAAATGCAACTACAGCTGTATTATAACAAATTCCAGGCTTGGGCCTTTACCCAGAAGATTCCAAATAACATGTAAAGCATGAATCTAAACTTCAACAGTAAAATTTTATTCTGTATGTTAGGAATTGGCATAATTTTTAATAATAGGTAGTGAATACTTCCATATGCCTTCTGCAGACAGAAACTTCTACTGTGATTGAATCAGTCTCCTCAGTTTGAATCAGGTGTTATTTTTAAAAATGAAACAAGTTATTATTCAAAGTGTAAAAAAAAAAAATAGGCAGTCACTTGTATCTGTCTGCTGGAGTATTATATCTGGGTTTAGTCATAAAGAAGGATATTTTTCTTTTCCTGTATCAGAGCTGGAGACTTCTTCAGCACAACGCAGTATCTCAGTATGATTGACACGATGGGAATAGGAAAGAATTGAGATCATTTAGCAACAGGCTTGCTAAACCTGGCAACTACACTGGTAAATGTCCAAATCTCTACAGTCACATTAATTTCACTTGTGACATATACATTGACTTCCTTTAGTTTTATGTCCTTGGTTTTTACATCAGTCAATAGGATGACTCCACATCACAGAGCTCTATAAATCTCAACCTTTTAAAAGAACTATAAAGTATTTTGAGACTTAAAAGTGCCTTCAGAGTGCACCACAAAGCAGACAACTCAATGTTAAAGTATTGGTGATGCTTGATTTTCTGTCTTCAGTGTCCCTTGCATGAGGAACAATATGTCTCTCTGCGGATGCATTTGTAACCTGTAAGGGTTCTGAAGTCACTCCCAAATCCTGCAGACTGCTGTCAACAGTAAGAGTAGGTTGAACAAGACGGTGTGGATAGACCTCCAGCTGACGTGTTTGTGGAAAGGTCTAATCTTGTCAAGGTGTGCTAGGCAGGTTTTTGTGGGTACAGTGGGTTAGCTTTTTTGTGCTATCCTGAGCCCATGTGGACTGGGTCAGCAATCTTCAAGTTCAGGCTTTGTGTCAGGAAACAAAATGTTACTAGGTATTAATGCTTTTTAAACAAAAATCTCCCCTACTTTTTCTCCATCTGGGGCTTCATTACCTGGAAAACTCTCAGGTATATCTTTATTTATATCAAATTAAGTTTCCTTTTCTTGAGAAGTGACAGATATGTATAAATATCCTAGTGTTGGTTTTTATTAAACAATAAACATTAGCCTGGCTGAGATGAGCTAATGTTATTGAACAAGCAACAAATCTGAACAAGCCTATCTATCTGCATTGCAACCATACAATTTTAACTGTATAAATGCCTCACCTTAAAGATATTATTTCAAGTAATGTTTCATTGTCTTTCTAGATATTTAATTTAGATAAAGTTTATTATATGAATTTTTGAAAGTCTGTTTCCCTGTTTAACATGTTTACCACCATGAAACTGGTTTGTATCTTTGGAGAGGACCAGAACATATACATGTGTATTGTATGTTGACATGAGACATACTAGATTACCCTGTGAAGGAACTGAAATCTGCCTAAAGCAACTCTCCTTGTTGCAAGATAGGGTGCTGGCATCTAAATTCTAATCTAATCTTGTGTAATTACATGATTCAAGGAATGCAACCAGAACATTGCCTTCCTAGGAAAGATATGCCAGAGTGAGGAGGAGTTAATCAGTGAAATAAAAAAAAACCAGGAATTTTATCATACTATCAATAAATTAATTTGAAAAACTTCAGAGACGTGAACCTTCCACAAGTCTTGCAGTTTTTGTAAAAAGTTCTAAAGTGTTGATTTAGTTCATTATTTGTGTAAAATGTTTTAAACTTCTCTTTTGTTCTATTAAGGTCTTGATATGTTTTCTGTAGAAGGGCATAGAATATATCTGAACTCTGAGGATTAATTCAATTCCTTCTTTTCACTGCTCTGGGCTGTTAAGTTGTACTTTAGCTAAATAATTATCTTTTTGAATAGCTTAGAAATTGAAGGTAAGGAGTTTAACTGAATCTAATTTGATAAACTTGTCAGAGCAGAGAGATATTACTACTATTCATCAAGAGAAAGAATCTGCCTTTTTTTGCAGTGTATAATGGTAGGTAATTTCTGATCTGTGTTTGCTGCAATTTGGAGCCATTGCTGGAATGGAAGGTGCAATACTTTTGGGTACCTCTCAGTAAAGCTTTACTTTTTGCTTTTCCATCTTTTATAAGCTGTTCAGTTTTAATACAGCACACTACAGATACAGAGAATATCTTTCAAAAGTTTATGATGAGGATCTATTAAGTTCAAGGCTGTTAGTAAGAAGAGGAGGATTTAAAAGAGGTTTCTTTCCGGTGTTTACTTTTAGCATGCTGAGAAGGGTCTATTCAGAATTAAATGCTCCCACTGTCACTCATGTGAAAACAGTGAGAGCTAAGAAGTTGAAGATTGTGACTGAGTGAAGGCACCTTAAAAACAAACGATGAACTCTTTATAATGAATGCAACCAATATTTCTTGCTAAAAAAAAAAAATCAAAGGATATGTTAGAATGTTTAAAATAACAAGTCAAGCATTATCAAGTGGATTTTATTTTATTCTGGTGTGGTATTCAGTTGCATATAATGCTGTAATCTTAAGGCCAGATAGTCTGCTAAAAGGATGACAGGAATAATATCCTTAGCTGGAGGAGTGGGGATTACTAAGAGATTGGGTTGGTGATAAAGTGAGAGAGAATTAATAGCAACTTCTAGCTACAATTCCTTAAACTGCAGCAGTTTTTCTTCTAAAGTTAACTCCAAGCATTACCCCACAAGCTTCTTTCAATTGTTGTGAAAGTTGTTTGTGAGACCTGATTTCCTCTTCTACAAGATCATGTATTCAGGGGATACACTTTTCTCCAATAGGTATCACATATCTTAACTCTTCTGATATTCCCAGAGGATATGTCAAGATCATTAAAGAGATACTAGGTAAGCCCACCTGACAGTGCATATAATTACTCCAGTAGCGTTTCTAGCCATCTTGTTGCACTCTGATGTTATCATATAACAAGTACATAAGTAAATAAAAATTATTTATAGTCTATGAATTTAGATAAATTTATAAATTTATTCAAATTTGATTGTGATTATAGAAAGTCAAAGATGAGAAACTCTACAGCTGTCAATAAACAGACACAGAAGATCCAGATCAGTGTATCAGTGTACCAATGTACAGTGTATCAGTGTATCAATGTCTAAGATAAAGAGGGAGCCTGATTTTTAATGTGATTATGTTAAATAATTGTGATTCATGGACTGAAGCAATTTGTGGGGAAGGAAACGAACAATGATCCAGCAGAGCTGCTGTTCAATATTCTTAGGAACACAAGAACTTGGGGGTGATACTGAAATGAGAAATAGCTTCCTAAAAGCAATGGGGATAATGTTTTTCTGAGTATAGCATAATAAAACTAAGCTTGAACTGTAGGTGTAACACAATAAAACAAAAGAACATATTTTCCTTGGCAGATGATATTGCAATAAAGGCAAAATGAAACGAGGGTACAAAAAGCTATGCTATTTTAAGATAGTGCTTTAATTTGTGAAGCAATAATCATAAATAATCAACTTGGATGGCAGGAAGCTTTTGGGACATAGGACGAGCTAGATAATGAACATAAAATGAGGAGTCTGGTTCCCTTCCATTGCCTGACTAGTTCTTCCATCTGTGGACCATAACATAAATTGCTGAAGCATACCATAAACTCAACTTCTCTTCAAAATTTTGAGCAGTAAAACTTCTTGAACACTCACAGAAATGTAAATCTTTATACTACACCTTTATGAAATAAACTGTCAACATGACAAAAATATAATTCATTGAGTGTGGAGAAATACAGTGAATCCCAGCTGCTATACTGCTACGTCATCTAAACTCTTCTTACGTGAATGGCAATGTAAATTAGTTTACTGAAAAAATATGCCAAAATTATACAGTAGTCTGAGAACCCTTTCAGTCCTTAACCAGTTGTTTGTTCACAAACACCTTTTGAGTCTCCTAAGCATTTTTCTTCAGCACAAGAATAACTGCCATTCGGTAAAATGTCCATGTTTAACATCTGACTACAATGCTGAATTACCCCATCCTAATATACATGTCATGCTTACTAAATAAACTGGACTTCCAGAAAGAACACTTTGGTGTAGTTTCCCAACAATGAGTTGCAAACAGTTCAAAATATAACCTTGCAATATTTCTTCCTCATAACCTGTGACATGTCCTACAAATCGTGGCCCAGTTTCCCACTATTTCCCTCAATACAATAATCTTGAGAACAGAACATTATGTTTTTGAGATAAACTCAATGTCCACCCTACATTTGCAAATAATCATGTAATCCAGTAAAATTGTTCAGTGATATTTTTATGGGCTTTATAATGCTGATCTTGAGCTAAAGTATTTGTGAGCTATAGGATAGCACATTAGCTACATGAGGCATCCAAGTACAATAACTAATATTAGTGAGCTTGATTTCTTATGTGGTCAGTGGAAGAAAGGTAGGTGCTTCCTTCCAGAGGCACATGGGAGCATCCACATTTAGATGGACAAAGCTAAATGTTGTGATTATGGGCCCTGCAGGGTCAAACACAGATGAAGACCACTTGTTTATTTTTTAACGTCTACTTTGCTGAAGAAGGCATGGGTTTATAAACATGCCCAGCAGAGGAAAGTATCTCTCTGTGTTTTGAACTTGTGGCCTCTTATCAAGTACAGACAGCCTGAGCTGATGCCCCTGAGCTGACAGCCTGAGCAGGGATAGCCCCTGAGCTGATGAAAAGAAGTACTGCACCACTGATGAGAAGTTATTTTAAGAAAAAAAGCTGAAAGAGCTTTGGTAGTGTTTTCCTGTGCTCTGGAATGGGGTACTCTTAAGGCAGGACATTGGTCCTATTATTTTATGTTCACATGTGCTATCTTTAAAATGTCACAAAATAGCACAATGAAAATACTTTTTAGGGGAAAGAAAAAGGAAAGTAATAAAGTCAGGAGATGAATCTCATGGCTACATCGTGTTTTAAGCAGCTCACCCAAATAGCTGCATGAGAAGATGAGGAAAAAAAACCAAAATGCATCTGGCCTGTGCAACAGTTCATCTTTTTGGATAGGATAGATGCTGGAAGAAAGTGATAGAAGGGAAGGCAAAGCTGTTCCTCAGAATGAGGTGATAAACTCATGTGGTTGTGTCTTCTTAGCCTTGCCCACGGCATTTGCCTCCCTCGGGCCAGTGACATGGGTTTGGAGGCACAAGGCCTCTCTTCCTCTTACCACCAGCATCTCTTGGAAGCACTGCTCATAGTCTGGGACCCAGTTTTGGCACTGTAGGGACATAACAACAGTTCTTCAAGACAGCTTTCTGTCTTGGGTATAAGACAGAGACAGCTCCTTGATAGGCAGATGGGGGTCTACGAAACAGTGCTGATGACAGGAGGTGGGAGGGCAATCCCTCAGCTTGTTCTCAACATTTCCAAGAGGACCATAGCAATGACAAATTTCAGCAACTGAGATAAAGGAGAACAATTGACGTAGTACTGCAGATTAAAGGAGCGCCTCACACCGCAAGTTTGTCATGCCAGCATTTGTGGCGCCTTAAGAAAGAGGTATTTTGATTTGAATTGAAGCTTTTCTCTACCACTTCTCCTAGCTCACTGTTTGTGCACCTCCAAACAAAAGGGGAAGTAGCTAGAATTTGGTTAGAGTATTATCTCCAACCTGACACGTTTTTCCAAGACTCCTAATTGCTATTTTGAAATGACAGGCTACAAAAAAAACCCCAAATAAACAAACAAACAAAATAAAAAATAAACCATTAAACACAAATTCATTTTTTAAATAGTAACTCAGAAGGGAATGTACTGCTTATTGGACAGTCAAGCTTTGTTTCTGCTGCAGCTTAGCATAGGAAGACCCAACTATGCTTTCTCTGGCTTAGTCACATGTGATTTTAGACTAGAGAAAAATAGAATTCCTGGAGTTTACAGAGGAATACTCCTTGATTCCATACATGCAGCAATATCCTATGATTGGAAGTCAGCTGTCCAAAGCAGATCCTAGTCACTGAGAGGGAATGGCAGAGAATTACAGATTCTATCTGCACTTTGGCTGATCATAAATTAATCCTTTCTCTGATCCTGAAGACAAAACAAAGGGCAGTATTATAGTGCTACATTTGTCACCCGTAGTCAATTTTTCCTCAAGATCAATTGTTTGTTTCCTGTAAAAAATCCTTCATATTATATGGATTCTGTACTGGTGATCTTTTCTTACAGCCATCTAATAGCAACACTATCTTTCTCTGTGAGTCACACACTCCCCTGCATCAAAGGAATGGAGACTTTTTTTGCACTTAACTTGGGGGGGGGGGCGATATTTTAAAATCTCATGCCTTATATGAACAATTCATTAACAGCTCTTAGGATGTGGTCGAATTATGAACTGTGTTTTTGGAGCCTCAGTTCTTCAGAAGGGAACAGCAGCAAACTGAGGCTGAAATTGTCACTCATCAAATAGACAATGACACTTTTTCAAGACTCTGTCATTTGATCACTAGTCTCTGTATTAGTTCTGTTAAGTACTTCTTTGGCCAAGTGTCAGGTTTGGCAAACACTGTGTAATTTGAATCTTCCAAGTCGATTGTACAGGAATGCACACCAACTTATCAGTGCTAGGGAGAACAAGGAGGAAAAACCTTGACAGTGTTGGATTTCAGCCACATATTACTATCACTAACACTGTCTTTGTTCTGTAGATAAGGGGTATTTACACAGACTGTATCTGAAAACGGGTTTGATGGTTTATCATGGCTAGATCTCACTGTTCCATTTCTTTTGATTGAATGCGTGCTTGTCCATCTTAAGGGTTGGTTTGCAGAAATTTCAAATGTTTTGCTACATCTCTGATTTATGGAGATTTTTACCAGGTCACAAAGGAGGTCATGTGTCAGGGAAAAGGACCATTGGAGGAGATGAGATCCAAAGATATGACATTAATAGAGATGAGCTTTTAAAGTGGTCCTGTCTGTGTTTCAGAGAGGTCAGAGTATCTATCCTGGGGTAAATCACCTCTTCTGTTTGTGATTTAAACAAAGCCTTTTCACAAAGCTATACCTAGGGTGGCATAAGCAGAGGACACCAACAGGATCTGGCAAAATTAGTGTGTGTATCTGCACAAGAGGAATGCATCAAACAGCCATCATTCAGGACACTACAGGAAAACATAGACCATTTAAGTAGTTAGGGATGATTGGCAGCAAAGGCCACTGGTATTTGTCTGCATCTGTACAGTCATGGTCCAAAATTTTACTCCCAGTGCAAACCAGAGCATTACACAAAATGGTCTCTCCCTCCTGTGTTCCTGCATAGCATTACCTTTGTCACAGCCAATGATTTCAATCCTTTTACCAGAGACTCAGGACACCCCTCAGGTGTTCCTGCCCTTAAGAAAACTTCTTGGGAAGAAAAAGCCATCATATCTGGGTGGCTTGATTATTTTTCCTTACAAAATTCATATAGCGATATAGAACAGATTTCTCCAATATCTATAAAAAAAATATTTTGCAAATGAAAAATTGCAATTTAAAACTTGCTGAAAGCTCTAATGACTGATGTGAGTCTTACATTCATATTTGAGACTCTCCACAACAAATTTTCTGGAAGATTCTCAGAAAAGCAAAATACAGAGTGTGAACAGCAGCTTTTGTTTTTTAGTTCATGCCAAACATGACGCCAAAAGTCATATCCCAGCTGGCTGCTGCAGAGGTGAAATGTCAGACATTTTCTTCATGAGAAGCCCTGTGATAAAAACAGCTGGTGTGTGATCACCAGGAACCCTAACTTCGCACAAGTGACCTTATCAGAACTAAAGTGAGACAACTTTCATCTGAAGCAAATCTTATGCTTGGAAAATGACTACTGCTTCTAAACACAGTATCAAGCACAGCATTATTTCCTCTTGAATTCTTTAAAAATTTCCCTGCTCACAAATTATGATTAAACATATCCCAAAAGATTGTTTCCTTCTATTTTAAGCGGTATTACTATTCCTGAGATTTATAATTTGTCTTTCAATGACCTAGATTAGAGAAGCATATTATCCCAAAGTTACACTTCAGTTTGAATTGGAAGTAGTGAAGCTCCTGTTCTGAAGGAGAAGTGGGTCATACGTGTGCAGGAAGAAAAAGGGAGACTTAGCCGGTCTGTAGCCATGGGCACAGTGTTATACAGAACACAGAGATTTCCCACAGCAAAGGAAGAGACCAGCCTAATCAGGTTCTTGAAGTTGAATCTGACACCAGTATCACCAGGAGAAAGCACAGTGTCACATTCCCTACAGCAGTGGTTAGAGACTGCTACAACGTAGGATAACTTTGTGTTTTCTACAACTTATACGTTCCCAGCAAGAGAGTGCAGAAAGACTCATTTCAGAGCTCTAGAGTCTTGGAATCGGTCCAGGTACATAACCCTTGAAATCTGCCCTTTCATATTGTGTATTCAGGAAAGAGAAATTTTTTTCTATTAGACTTTCATTCAATAATACAGAAGTTTTCAGCTATGTGTATCTGTGCTATAAATAACTGAACATCTATGAAACAAAAGATAAACTTTGTGCTTTGCTTTTGTTATCAGGTCTCTCTATGTAACTTCATTTCATCTACACTTGTATCAGAAGGGGACAAAGGGTTTTGCAGACCTGCATTCCATTCTACCTTTGAAAACACCGTACTGGAGATGAAATCATAGGTTTTGGCTATTTCTGCCTCAGTCACACTGAAATACTTGTGTCAGTGACAGGTATTGACAGTCGGCAGTGTGGAGGAAATTCATCTCAAGTTAGACTTTATGCCTTTTCTCTGACATGTAACACTTCTCTCTCTGACATTTTTCATTGCATATTCATTGCTACCTGATTCTTCAGTGCTTTTCTAAGCCTAGATCTAACGAATGAAGCCCTGGTAAATTTGGAAATGTCAGGCAGCATTACTTTCTTTTTACTTCTGAAGGTGGAAACCATACTGTTGCTGCAAGAATCTGTCCTACCCTAGACCACACATCTCTGTTGACTCCTTTATGTTAGAATTAATGATGATGCCATGTGGTGAACTGAACTAGATCACTGATCTGGTTAAAAAGGACCCAGAGAGGAAAGCAACCTGAAAGCTGCTCTGCAGCCCGGGCACAGCTACAGCTGGTGTGAAGAGGAATAGAAACACAAAACAGAGGAGGAAGAGATAAAAATAACCCTCAGTTGCCCTGTTGTCTGTGACTGGGTTATACTGGTCATGAACCTGCATCATGAGTCTCAGTATGTTTATCTGTAGCCCAGCTCTGAACTGAGTTACTCCTTCCTCTGAAAACCCCTGCCAAATGCTAGAACAAGACAAGACACTTCCAGTGAAAAAAAGGAAGGTCTGTTTGTTAATTACCATCATACACCTATTTGCAAAAAAGGTATTGTAAAGCTTTGATAATTTCTTTACACCAGTATGAAGCAAATCCTTGCAGCAACAAGAAAACCCTTCAAGACACTGCAGTTAGTTCCATAAATGATCACATCATAGTCTCCTTCTCAACACTAAGACTCCCTAAGTCCAAAATTGACATGGGGGTTAGAAGTCAGATTATAATTTTATCACCAAGATTATTGAGTTATTGTTGAATAGCTGGATACAACGATGATGTGCAGGTTGCCTATACTCAGTTGCCTTCAGGACTTTAAGCAAAGCATGGCCTCTTTCAAAAGCACCTTGTTTAATTTAGTATGGCAGTACCAGCTTCTTTGAAATTGTGGAGTTGAGATCAGTTCCTACTACTTCAATGCATAGTTAGCCCTGAATCAGTTCAGCATAATAACGTTGAATTGCTACTAAAAGCCACTTACAGCATTTAATGATTTTTCTTTAATCTAAGTTCATTTTTTTTAAAGGTAGAATTTCATATAGATGGACACATCAAAGATTTCATTGTAAAATTAACAAAACTGTAAAATAAATGTTTTACAGTACTTTATGTGTCACTTAAATTAATGTTCTGCCAAGGTGCCAAGTTTATATTTTTGTTTCAGCCTACATATATTTCAAGATATACATTGCATTATACTAGATGTGTGACTTTGTTGTAATTATTCATATTTCAAGTACAGAGTAGAGTCCAAGCAATCTATTGTTTTAGAGGTATTGTCAAAATGAGTTACTTTTTGATTATTGATGTTTCTAGTGGAATTATGCAGTTACGACAGTAAATTGAGAAGAATGTTCATTATTTGACAGAAAATAAGTGAGATCCCATATCACTGCCGTAACTGTCAAGCACTGCCATAACCTTTCAGGAAACCCATTCTATTTTTGGGCAACCTTTCACGTAATCCATTTTTGGGCAAAGACTGTTAGGAGAGAAAGACACCAATTGTAAGCTTTTCCATTTTTTTATAATCCCTTTTCCAAATGTTTAAATTCCTTTTTCTATCAATGCATACACCATTTTAAAAAAAGTTATCACTTTCTTCAAGAGGAATGTAACTTCTGAGACATCATCCTGCATTCCTCAGATCTATTGGATGCAGAGAAATAAGGAAAGGAGTGTTTTTTTTAAGACCATTGGATTTGTAGACTGAAATAGGCCTTGGCATGATTCATTGTTACTCTCCTAATGCCATATTCAAGTGCAATGTAAGGAATGTTTAATCTCTGTTTAAACCCAGTTATGAAAGGTTTCTTCCTCTGTAATCAAGGCTTGTTTAATTTGTCTTTACTTTCCACTTGATGTTTTACGTTTTGGAAATGTGAGAACACTTTAGATTGGGATCTGAGACTGGGTTTAGGCTTTTGTGATGAAAGCGACTTGTTCCATCTCACCTGCAAAACTAAATTGTTCTTGAGATGCTGCCCTATCCTACACTACCGATATCCACCTTAGGGTGTTATTTCTTTACTGGTCTATCAGTTTAAGCAATACTTTTTCATGGGGTTCAAGGCATTTTCTCATCCATTTGCAAAGCAATAATATCTAGAGATGTGCCAAATCAGATTGTAAACCTTGGATGATAGTAAAACAGCACAAGAAGCAGGTAAGACCAGATGCAGAGGTATTTGAACTCACATTGACATCATGGGAATTCAGCTGTATAAAACCTAAAGATATCAGATAATTAGGTTAAAAAAAATCTAAATCAAACACAGTGCAGTTAAATATGGCATTTGGGATTTTTTCTAGGATATATGAACAGCAACACCCTGATCTACACACTTCTCTTTCCACAAGAGATTTTTCCCACAGGCTTATTATATGTCCTTTTTCTTCTATCCTCTTGTTCCTTCTTCAGTAGTGTCTCCCTCAGATGCAAGTCAAGTATCAAATGCCTATAATCTTTGAGATTGGATTTTGTCTTTAAATCTCTGAAAAAAATACATCCTGATTTCTCCTATGTCCTCTTCTTCTTTTGTATCTTCCAAAATAATTCTTCATCCTGCCTCACTGCACTCCTTTACCCTTCTTCTCTATCTCCACCCTACCCTGCATTTGAGTATCCCTTTCCATCACTGAGATAAAACTCGCGGTTGTCTACAAAGCTGGGCAGAGACAGGAGCTTGTTCTGCCCACACTTTTAGCTGACTAAATAAAATCCAGTTCTTGAAAGTCAAGCACCAGTTTCATGAGCCTACACTAGTAATCTCAGCAACTCTGCAAGGTTCGCTAGCTGGGTGCAACTGTGGCCATCTCAAAGCTTTGAGTTGGGTAGGGAAATTTAAATTTTGTTTCCTCCAGGATAAAAGGCTGGGACCGTCAGTGGAAAGGAAGAATTGCAGGAAGGAAGATTTGCAGAGGCAGAAAGGGAAAGGTCGACTGGAGAAAGCTGAGTTTTCTGCTTCCTGGAAGAATAAAGAATACAGTAACAGCAGTAGCTGAGAGAGCCCACTCCCTGCTGAACGACATCTGTCACACATGTAGCACGTCACTTCTGCCACACATTGCCACCACACTCTTAGCAGCATACAACCCAAATCCCCGGGGCACTGGCAACTCAGGATAGTCTGTAAAGGGATGGCCAATACAATCCATTGTCTCAAATGGCTTGCTTAGCCACTGGATATTTTTGCTTGCTATTGTGGATATCAGTATCGAAACTCATTCATCCAGCACAGAGGGCAGGTGGTAGAGTTGGTGTCTGCCCACACCACAGCATTCAAGCTTGACAGCTAAACCTGAGAGCAGTCAGACCTGAGAATTGTAAAATAGCAGCAGAAGTAGTAAAATGTTGCAGTTTCATCTCAGGAGGATACTTTAAACATGCAAAACAAACTGCAGTTTATATGCTAGGCTGATAGGCGAGCAATTAGACCACTTTCAAGCTGTGTTTCGCCATAAGCTGGTACAAGCCCCGTGTGGAAACACAATTCTGCAGAAGAGCAGACAATAATTAGTAGCTATAGCAGACAACTAAACTGATGCATCACACTCCCTCTTCCACAATGCTGCTCTTTAAAGAAACCTAACATATTGCTGCACCTGACTAGAGAAATGATACCAGTTATTGCTGGTGTAAGTTGGCCCAACTCCCATTGGTTCTAGGGTTATTTCTGACCCTCCAATAATACAGAAATTAGGTCATGAAAGTCATGTTCAAATTTTGGCTCATAGATTATTGTCACAGTAGGTTTGGTCCCACTACCTCCTTAAGGAAGTTGGTATATGTAGTGCAGGTATTTTTATAGTAATGACATACAAAATAAGACAATTTAAACAGAGACACCTTCTGTAGCAGTTTCACTGAAGGAAGGTATGTATTTCATGGTAGTCTTGACTCAAAAAATGAGTATAAAAAATTACACAATAAATTTCAGCTAACGACATTGATGTGCAACAAAAAAATAATTTTTAAAGTGAATTAACATGTTTTTTTTAAGTAATACATTAAATCTCTCTGTTAACTGTTATATTTCTTGATCTCCATTTCATTTGGCTGGATAAAGGTGTACTATATTTTATCTGTAGATTTTAAATCCCCAAAACCTTGTTGAGGAAAAGCAATGAAAAACTCATACTAACAAATTACATTTCTGTTATCTCAGTCCAATCTCTCTTCAGCTACATTCAGCCAAGAATTCAGCCTTCTGGAAGTACTCCCACAGCATACCTAGGGAAATCAAAGGGACTTACAGCCAGTAAGTGAAACATTTGACAATTTGATGTTTAGCTGGTAACTCCCATAACACCGAAGTTTCTTTGGTATTTTGTTATTAAACAGGTGTTTCTGAAGAAGGGCTTCAGACCAACAGTGGTCTTTTTATTTTTCTTACAGTTCCTCCTGCTTCTGTGTCTGATTCTCAGGAATGCCAGAAAATATATTCTCAGGCATGCACCTTTGTGGAATGTTGCGAGATTTGAAAGAAGAAAAAGCCCCACAGGAAAAGACATTTCATAATAGTCTACACACTTCTCTGTGATGTATAGCACTAAATGTTTTGCACATTTCATTTTGTAGATGTCAGCAGTATACTTCTGCATGTCTGCTCTTTAGGACAACCTTTCCAGAACCCATTTCTTTGGCCAACTGGTTCTTCTATTCGTTTTCTAAAAAACCTGTTTATATTTGAGTAGGCATTTATACTCACTCAGCAGGTTTTGGGATGGCTTCACAAAGTGCAAAACCCACTAGAATTATACCCTTAAGGATATATATTTTCCCAAAAGCATGTGCATTGCTTTGTTCCTTTTGAACAAGTTTGAAACTGACTCATTCAGGGATATCATGGAGAGATGGATAAGCAATTACCTTAAACTGGGGCAATTATTTGATGATAAAATAGGAGCCAAAATTATGATAAAAGCTTTCTTTTCAAATAGAGAAATGGTTTTACAGCTTCACTTCAATTCTTAATCCTTAAATAATGGATATAAACTCACACCTTGCAAACAAGTATATTAATATTCACAACTAATTTCAATGTTTTCAGGCTACATTCCACTCCTGGTGTGTCAAGACTGCAAAAGCTCAATGCACCCTTCCTTTCCTTCAACCACAAGCATATTCACTTACTACCTCCACACAAGAGACTGACATGAAGGCTTAGTTGGCCTCCAAAGGAGAAGGGAAAAACCAGCAGTAGAGACACTGTTCTGCAACCAAACAAGATTTTCAGCCTCTGTCTGTATTAATGAAATCTCTCCAGCTGTGGAAATTCTCCATTAGGAACTTACTTTTGCTGGGTTTCACTTCTGTCCCAAGAACTTGATTGAATGGTGGATATGGCTAGTGAAATAATGAGCCACCTATCTCCTACCTACCAACCGTATTTCTGACGTCCATTTATTTCCTTTTCCTCTCTTAGTCCCAGAATTAAAAACAGTGTTTTTTTTACACTCTCCCTGTAAGCAGAGAGGTTCATACAGGCATTTGTGACCACTCACAAAGAATTTCTTCCAGCTCAGTGTGTTCAGACTGTTCCCAGACAAGAATTTCCTGAGACGCTGCTGTCTGGATTTTCACCTCTTGCTGCTCATGTGGGTATCGGCATCATTGTTCATAACCCAAGTCATCTAACAATAGCACATATATAAAGTATTATAACGCATGATGGCCCTATGGGGTCATTTCTTGACTCATGTTGGTTGTTAGGAAAAAAAAGATGCTGTAAGAGAGAAAGGTCAGCTTAAGCCCTAGACAGCTCTCAAAGCCCTCTCCTCTCAAGGGTTAGGCTGTGGTATACAAAAAAAGGGAAACTCAGTTTGACAGTTCTAGAAGAAGTATACAGGAACAAACACAATGAGGCCTATGCTACCCAAAGCTTCTTAGTAACATGAGAAGTACTTTTAATGTGACGTGACTGAACACAAAGAAGGGGAATTTAAACAGATTTTCTTTACATATTTCTCTGACAATTTTGGAAATTTATGTAGTGTTATATTTTCCTGAAGCAGAAATATCTCCTTAGCTGCAGAAAGAGGACCAAATGAACTACAACTTTCCAACATCTGAGTTTTCGAAAGCCGTGCAATAAAATGAACTCTCGCATCATTTGCAGATGTAGTAATTTATAACTTTTTCATTCCTCTATCTAGTCCTGTATTCTAATGAATGCAACACACAAAGTGATAATTTTAAGAGTCAGAACATGGCTTCTCCAGTGACACTTTTTATCCCCAATCTAGATTATATTTGAGGGCATTTTCTTAGCTTTCTCATCACTTCAGATAAGACTGCTCAGCCAGTCAGCTTGAGGTTCTGGACACATATCCTCCATTCATACTCACATTAGCTCCATGGGGCTTGTGCAGGAGGAATACACCTTCTGAAAGGAACACAGGGATGCTCTGCCCATGGTAAGAATCAGCTGTGATAAAACAAAGGGTGTTATGAAGATCCATCAATGAAGAACCTGGTCAATGTAACATAACACACCCCAACAGCAGCAACATTGTGCTGCTAGCACAGGACACAGGAGAACACACTGATATTTGGGAGATGGGGATGTTGGAGAGAAATATGGCAGTACTGGTAATGGAGGAAGGGAAAAAACCCTTCTATAGGACTGGAGTAAAAAGGAAGAACCCCCCCTGTTGCACCATAGTAATACTTTTTGGCAGTGAAGCTGTGGAGATGTTCTTTTTTGTTATTGACTCTCCATATTTGTGACTGATGCACCGTATCTGAGCATAGCTTCTAAAATGAAAGAGAGGAAATAAAAGTAATGATTTTTCACTTCTAAATTATTAATGCAAAATTCTACTTGGAAACGGAATGGCTTAAAATGGCTGATCTAATCCTATGGTATTAGGAATGAAGTTATATAGAAGTCATTATACAAAGAGATTAAGACACGGCTCTGTGAAAGCATCAAGGCCAAAGCAGAGGAAGACAAACCTCTGATCGGTCTAGGACTATGTGTTTATTCCAAGTTACTCACAACATATAAGGAAAATTAAAAGTCAAAAAAGTATACTAACCTGTAGCAACAATATTATGTATTATCCTGACATACAACATGACATGTAGTCTCCATTAAAAAAGGAAGGTTTTGTGTTTTGAAGTTTAAGGGCAAAAAAGTAAAGTAATCTTTATTTATAAATAAAGTAACATCAGCCCTTAAATGAAAAATAAAATAATTTTCAGCAGAGGTTCCGTATTCTTTTCCCCTATCCATATGAAATCTAAGTGCCTACTTTGCTATAGGTTTGCTATATAGGCTTCTGCACTTGTTGACATAAACATATGGGATACCTTGTTCTCTGAACATATATTTTAGGATGAGGTAAACTGCCCTCTGGAGATGTCTATGTTACACTGAACCAGAGACCAGGTATTCAGCTTTGACCAGATACCAAACTTTAAGTTGTTTGGGGTTAGATGAGATAAACTCCATTCTAAGTGTACACAAATTTTAATGAAGTACAGGAATTTTAAAACCCTTATCTACTCTGGTTTATAGTTCTGTACTATGTTCCTTGAATCCTAGACTCTTATCTCTAAGAAATGGTTATTTTCATTCATACTGTGTGAGATATGGAGAATTTGTTTGGTGTGCAAAAGAGGCAATCCTCTAAAAGCAGAAAAAAATTAAAACATTTTTAACGCAATATACTGTAGCATTATAAAACTGAGGACTCCACATAACTTTTTTGAAATGAAAGTATTAGCTATATCGTTTAGAGAAGGCCCAGGTGTACGTCAGGAGTGCAACTTAGTTTGTAGTCAATTTGTCTGGTGAATTTTACAGTAACTGTCCTCTGGACTGTGGAAGTAATCTAGTGACTACCTGGCAGAACCGTAATATTCAACAGCAATACACCATTCTGTGAATCAAGCCTGGGTTGTCTTGGGAGCTGAACCACAACTGTAGTAAGTTTTCTCTTTAGTAGAAAATCAGGTTAGCAATTGATAGATTTGGCACAACTCCTTACTAGAAATGAGAGTTTTGATAAAAGGAAAGCAATAAAAACAAACAAAAATCCTCCACCCTTTAAAATGGATGTGCTACATACTAAATGTATTCATGTAGCAGGAACTACAAACATAGCAACTGACTTGTGACTATTCCAGTGAATTAGAGAGCTGTGAGATAACCCTGTACTATATTTCCACCTTCATACAACAGTTAGAGGTGATTGCCTCTGGCAGTCACAGCTGATTAAATACAACATTTTTAGCTTATCTGCTTAAATATTATCTTCAAAATAAACTCAATATTAAGAAACCTTCTTACCTATAGACACGCAAAAAGAGCAGTTTTTTGTTTCTAACACATGTAAATGCTTGTCTGCAAGAACTATCAGAGCTTTTTGTCATGCAGATGTATTTCAGAACTTAGTTATTAAAATTAAAACTTCATATATTCAGTTTTAAGTTGACAGCTAAGATATTAAGTCACGGGTTTTTTCTTTATGGTTGTCTGTGTTTGCTGTGTGAGAAGGACACTTTCTATCCTGCAGACAAGGGAGGACAAAAACTAAGGGAATAGTTGGAAGCTTATGGTTGCATTATATTCTCAGCAAACATGCTTTGGGAAGATTTGTATCCACTTCAGCTTGGCATCTATAGTATGTGGCTCAGCTGGTGTGGAGCTACACATATTTACTAAAACCAGAAGGTGGCATCAAAGACTGTCCGACATTTACAATAGAAAGGCCTGAAAACACACAGTTGAAAACCTTTATTTTTGTTAACAGATAAAAAAATGCAAGTATGGGGAGTCACTTCCCCTATATTAGTCTTAGGAATTTGGGGTAGGCACATCTCTGGTAATCTCCAGAGATAGGATCTAAAGTATTATGACTCCTTCAACCCAGATAAATTATTTTTTATGAATCATTATGAGTAAATCAGCTTGTCTGGGATTGGTAAATGTATAATCCTGCCCTAATATCAGTAAGTGTATCTGTTATCCATAGAGTTTATTTAGTCATCTTGGCAAACATAACAATATAAACATCATCTATGCACACTGTTTAACTGATGCTGTCCATCCTGGCTATCAGTCACTTAAACTAGGTTTTATCACTCCTCACCTGAATTTTCTTCTCTACCTGACTCCTGGATAGAACAGAAGGGCAAAGTGCCTTCTCTGTAGTAGTAAAACTAATATTGATTTTGACAGGCTGTACTAGAAGTAAACGGAATGGATTGGATTCATGGAAAGCAATGATGATCTTCCTCATTCTGTCAAAGTTTAGAAAACAGTGACAGACGAGAAGCACATGGGGTTAGGAGTACAGGTGTGATGACTTACACATGCAACAGAGCAAGAACAGAGGTGAAGGGAGCCAGGTGAAAATTTAATTTTGTTTGTGAAGGGCACTGTTGTTAATGTGCAAATAACATTAGTGGTCTGCATAGTAAAACCAATTATTTTAATTTTTTAAGAATACAGTACTTTACAGTTTTAATATTTAGCTGCCTTCTGCATCTAGATGCTTTGTTCATATCATCTAACTACTGAAATAATATTCTTGACTGGAAAACTTGACTGCAGTGTTGTTGAGTAAAGTTTGATGCTTTGTTCAGAGTATTTACAGCACAAGCTTCCCTACTCCGGCAGGCCAGATGATTTTCTACTAGACAACGACAGGACTCAAATATGTTCAGCAAAAGTAGTTAAACTGCCATTAAAATTATTCCTCAGATTTTTCTTTCAGGTACAATGATCTATCCATTTCCTCAGCATTGTGCTACCAGTCACAATGAATCCTAAATCTGCATTTATGGACAAAACTTCCCTCTCATCTTCCTCTGTATACTTTTGTCGTCACCTCACTGAACTCAAATACAATATAAAATAATTTTAATCTACATCACCTTAATGTAATCCATTGGCAGTTTCTTATTTATTCTCCTCTTCTTTAGTCAGTTATGGACTTCAAAGCCACAGCATTTAATTCTTCCTTCTTTACACAGTTTCAAAAGTCAAATAACCTAATTCACCTAAGATAATCCTGAAGCATCATCCTTCACATTCTACGTTCTCTGAAATTGAAATCCTGAATTTTGCCCTCTGATCTATTTCTTATCTCCATGCTATGTTCATCTGCTGCCTCATTTACTATCTTTAATTTTTCAAAATGGTACTTACATCACTTCATAAAAAATAAAAAACTGTGTAGAGTATAAAGGTGTATGAAACATATATTTTTACATTTTCCAAGTTTATTTTATTTTTCTCCTTGGGGAATCTTATTAACTAAAGAATTTATGAACTGTAATTTCTAGAGTGTACTTTTCACTCTAGTTTTGCGGCTTTTGAAGACTGAGGAAAACCTGAGCAAACCTTATTGACAATAATTCTGAAGCTGGCTGCCTACCTGTTTCTTTATCTAAATTCATCCTTTTACTTTCAGTTATCCTCTACACCACCATACTAATCCTTCTACCTTTTTATTACATTAGCAATATTTAGATATTTTGAATCATTTATCTTGTCCTTCTTATAGTCATTCCTTACCCAGACTACTCAAATTACTCCCAGTGTTTTACCATAAACTGATTCTCTCTTTCCATCATTTTTATATTGCTCTTCTGACCAATCTTCATCTGCTCAAAATTTTTCTAGCAATGTGGTGTTTAGAAGCTGAGCCTCACAATTCTAGGATTTTGTGGTATTAAGTGCATAGTTGCTTAGTGTATTTTGCCTGCTCTGTCTTGTGTGCATCTGTGTAAAGAGATGAAATGCAAGGATTACAGAGCTGCAGCCTGTCGAGAAGGAAGCAAAGGGCCACCTACATTCCATTCTTCAGCAAGCTCATGGGGAAATCTCGTCTGGGCAAGTACCTGCTTACCCTGCATTAAGCACCACGCTTGCATGTCAGTTATTAGGTATATCATCAGATAATAATATACAGTAAAGTGTGCTTTTTGCAATTATTTCAGAGCAACCATGAAATGATGAGGTAGTGAAATATAATATTGGCTATGAAGTAACTATTTGGAAACTTTTCAAGAAAAAATGAAGGAGTAGTATTGTCAGTTTTAGTGTTAAAAGTCAGTTTGTTGATACGGTCTAAAAAAAACATTCAATTCAGCTCTTTCATAACAGATCTCTTTTGGATTAACAGCTTCCTCCAACCATACTGTAGTTTTCTGAAATCGTTTGTCAACAAAAATGCAACCCACTGACCTTACTGGATACTTTTTGAACTCTCTTTAGATTTCACTAAGAAGTAAGAGAGCACTCACTAGAAGTATAGGAGTATCATCAGTAAAGGAAAAATATTTTCCTTATCTGCAGAGCTACATTAGAATATCTGAAAGAACATTTATTCTCTGCATACATTACACTGGCCCTGTGAGAGCAGATATTAATGTGTGACTACCAAAGATAAATTCTGATTTAAATGCTGGCTTACTTACGATTGTCACTATTAGAAGGAAAATATCAACTGAGTTTCTGTGGTATGTTGACCTTATCTGGCTGCCAGGTGCCCACCAAGCTGCTCATACGTTGAGTTTAGGACAGGAATAACATTTCTTTCCCTTCTTAAAGATGTTCTCACAGAGGCACTACCACTGTCCCTGGTGGGTTCTGCCATGGCCTGTGGTGGGTCTGTCTTGGATCTGGTAGGAGCTGGCTCTGTCCCACACGGGGGAAGCTGCTGGTGTCTTATCACAGAAGCCACTCCTGCAGTGTCCTCCCTCTCAGCTACCAAAACCTTGCCATGTAAGCTCAATGCAGTTTCTAATATTTTTTTTCTCTGAAAATGCCATGATGGATCTTAGTAATGCAGTCAAGTGTGAGAGAGGCAGGAGACAAAGAGACACACAGGGAGATATTCTGTTATTTCTCTGAACTTCATATACTGAAATAGGCATCTAGTCTAAACTACTCAGTAAGTTAAACCTCTGTAGTTAACAGAGATATATATCTATAGAGCCATTTATCCTATCATAAGATAAACATCTAAGATCAGTAGGATAAGTCTTTGCAGCTGGTCTGTCTCTCTGTTGACTTTTGCACAATTGGTTTAGACTAAGATCTTGACCTCTAGACAGAGAAATTTAAGTCATTTGAATACCATCTGTACATATTTGAGTCTTTTTATTTTTAAAAGAATACAGGTAGAGACATCTTTATTTCCAACATAAAGAACAGAAACACTGCTAAGGCAGAGGCCCTCAAATTGTTGCCTAGGAAGTAATCTCACTGCTTACTAATTTTTCAGAAAGGTAGAATTACCTTCTTTGAGGTTGGTTAACTCATTTAGTTAGATTAACTTTGTAAGTATTATTGAAAAAAGTGGCAACTTCAGTTGTGTGCTAGAAATTTGTACTGTTGGGACCTGTGCAATAAAAATCTGAGATCAGTGCAAACAAATCAATAGCTATAGGAAATTAGGGCAGGGAGGGAGAATTAACAGGGCAAGAAAGAAAGACAAGAAGATGACTAAGAAATTGCTGTTGCCTTCTGAGCCTGACATTGGTGTAGAGCAGATGCAGAAACATGCCTACCTTTTGTTTTCAGTGTTTTATGCTTTGAAACAATCAATTCAGACAGCACAAGAACATTTTCTTAGGTAGTTCACTTCTGTACATTGCTTATCAGTGTGATCATTATATCTTCAAAGTTAAGTGATGGCACCCTATTACAAGGTGAACTGAGACAAGAGTCATGGACAGAGGAGAAAGGTTGAACCATGGATCATACAGCACATTAATTACCAGTGGTGAAGGAACATGATAGGGCCTGAAGTGCAAATAATTGTTTATAACAAAGCTGTTAACTTGCTTTTCTTCCCAGGTCTTGAAATTCTCAAATTTGAGCATCCTGAGGGAAAAGAGCATTATTTCTTGTAACAAAGGGATGTTTTCTGCCATTTCAGGGATGCCGGGATGGACCTTCTTTGCCTCTGCAAAGCATTCCTGTGTTCTGTGTAAATGTTGAGGTCTGACTGAGCAATGATGGATAGCTGATACCATCGGGCAGTTTTAGTGCTGTTACGTCAGCAACTTTGTCTTCTAAGGTGTACAAAATATTCCCTTATATTTGGAAAGTCCTTTAAATAAAGTCCCAGAGTCTATAGTAACATCAAATTAAGCTTTGCACTGGGTTGGCAAATTCACTGGAATTGGTGTGATTATGCCCGTTGATCAATATCCTGAACACTTTAATCTTACTACAGATATTACCATTCTGTCTTCACCCGTCTTTCATGAAAGCAGGTTTGAGAAGAGTCATCGGTCTGCTAGTCACCTGTGTGCCTGCTCCGTTTA
This sequence comes from Myiotriccus ornatus, assembly GCA_036023395.1. Lineage (NCBI taxonomy): Eukaryota > Metazoa > Chordata > Aves > Passeriformes > Tyrannidae > Myiotriccus > Myiotriccus ornatus. The sequence goes on from JAYRBT010000001.1 coordinate 51,453,852, forward strand.
AGCAAACATGCAGGATGTTACTACTGAATGACGGGGCACTTACAAAGAATTATAGCAAAGTACTCTTCTAAAACTGACAGTCTTAGGAAAGGTGCCTTTAAACAGGACTTCATAGTTGTTAGAAAGATTTAAGTTGGTATCATTTTTTCCCCTCTGGTAATCTACCATGACAAGCATTCTTTTGGTTAAATAATGTCATTCACGTATCAGCTTAGTGATTGCATACTTTGGCTAACTAATGTTCAGTAATTCCTGTAAGTGCACATAACAGGAAACTTCATATACTTGCACACTCTGAGATTGCTTATCTGGAGTTCAAGTGAGGTCAAAATGTATACATGTTCCATTGGGCCTGACCAAAGGAAAGGAGGCATCTTATTTCACATGGCTCCAGAGATGAATTTTGTGATTCAAACACCATAATGTTTTCAAGCTGAGTAAGCAAAAAAACAACAAACATTTCTAAGTGTTTGTAAAACGTTCCACAGCCATGTCAGAGGTTACGTAAGTCTCCTATTTTTTCATATACAAGGTCCCAAAAAATGTTTCTTTGGGAGCTAGGGCATTCCTTTTCCCTGATCATGTGCCAGGGGTGTTTTGGGTTTTGGAAAACCTTGGTGATGTCTTCATTTTTGTGTGGGCTGAGGAGAGTCCAGACAGCCATGATCACAGTCCTGGTCTCTTGATTGTCCAGAACACAGACCTGGACAAAACATGTTGTTATCTGCCCTATTTTTTTAGGGTTTCTTCTGGGGTTTATGTTTACTCATAGACTCACTCATATCTGGATGTTATTCAGATTCGACTGAGTTACATAGATCTAATCAAATAAATAAATAAAAACAAAAACCTTAAAGAAGTTGTAGAGTCAATACTAATTTTTTTTTAAATTTCTTCTGTAATATTTATAAATATAAAGAGTAAATTGACCAAGTTTTGAATGGAAAATAAAATTAAAAAATTAAAAGTTTTGAACTGGTACATTGGTAAAATAAATGCACCCTATGTTGCACACTAATGATTTTAATTTATTTTCATCATCTTCCTTCTCCAACATCAGCAAATGTTAGCTGATATTGTGTTTTACAGGCATTATTTGTACTGCTATAGCATAAAAATCTCAGGCTACGAAGCTGTTCTGTCACCCTGTTCCGTCATCTTTTTAGTGGTCACAAGCTATTCCATAGCATAATTGAATTCTCTATTGCTTCAATATTTCAGACCCTGGGACATACAAGACTGTGCTTCTTCCTACCTTTATATACATGGCACAAGAAGAGTGCATTAAAGACACACTGGGCATATGCTTTCTTAGAAGACTGAACATTTGTTACCTGATGAAAGAGACCATCTGAATGTGATCCTGTTACCTTATTCTGTTGCTCTACTAGAATTAAAAATTTAGAGGAACTTACATGCTCAAAGTAGTTTTACATCATCTCTAAAGAAATTTTACTGTGCTTCTAGACAGCACAAGTAGACAAGAAACAATTGTGATTATCTAGTCCATTAGTACACTTAGAGCCTCAAAGAAACTAAGATTCATGGCTAGGACACAGCACAAGGATGATAGATTTAAGAAGTATTGATAACATTTCTGCTTGAAGAAATCTGTTAGCATAAATGACAACAGCTTTACAGGAGGAATAGGTTTTCTTTTGCCAATGATCAGGTAGGAAATACCATAGAATTCTTGTTTCCTCCTTCCCAGTGTGGGTTGACTGTAGTTAGCTTAGATATGGTTCCCATTTTGAAAGAATATTCCTGTTGTACATTTGTGTTTTATTCATTTTTGTATTAGCTTCCACTGTTGCAAGACAGTAGTTGACACTGAGTGACACCAGTGGGCTTGGATGAGCCTTTAAGCCAGTGGTAGCAGAACATTTCATGCCACATGAAATACCATGTTCCAGCATGTATGCCAGATCTGACATACGTGTTTGCCTTCCCTTTTGCTCTCTGCGCTCTAGAAACTGTGGCAAGTTTACATTAGCTAGAAAACCAAAATAAGGAAAGCTGAATTAGTTGATGAATGAAGGCAAGGCTTGTGTATCAATTAGGAATATTATGCATATATTTATAAAAAATTTTTCATTCTTCTGTGATGTTCTCTAACTATGCAACACAAGTCAATGATTTTACTGTTTCAGAACCTTTCATTCAAAAGTTTCTCACCCAAGTTAAAAAAAAAGCAAAAAAGAGGTTGGTAAAATTTGATAGTGTAAGGGAAAAATACCCTAAAGGCCTCACAAACAATAAGTAGATAATACAAATTTAAAATGTTTTAATAAAAAGCTCTTGAGTTTTAAATGTACTTTTAATTTGAGGGCCTCCTTGAGGTGTTTTTGTACTGCTTAGGGTTTGCAGTACTAGGTACAGTTGCTCTTAGGCTGTTAATTAACTGCACAGCTACTAAAAAATGGTTGAGGTCAGAGTCTAATTTGATGTTGCAAATGTGTCTGGATTGACATGAGATCCCTTATCATCAACCATATGAATTTTTCTATGTCTGACTCACTTGTAATTTAGGTAACCTAAGGCACTGTTTTTCTTTGGTTTCTAGAAGTGCCATGTGTGTAGGAGCCTGGGCCCTGAGTTTCATGTTGTGCTAAAAACCATGGCATAGGGAACAGACCTTGAGGAGTATCAGCACATGGCATATGGTGGGGAAATTGATCTTTTTTTTTAGCACATGGACACTTCTGGTCTAGTTTAGAGGGGAGAGGTGAAAAAGAAGAGGAAAGGTTGAATAGCTAAAGAATACAGCCTCGTTGACTTTTGTCAGATTTGAGACAAAGCATTACTTTTGCCCTACCCTCAAACCTTGCCTACAGAAATTTGGCATACAAACTGAATGTTCTCTATCTCTTCACACTACATCACCAATGAGGGTTTAAGCCAAGGTCCATAAACCCATAACTGCCTCAAACCAACAGGTTTTCCATTAATTCCCAGGAAGCTGTATTTTTCTCTCCATCTCATTTTCTGTTTTCTACTATGACTGCTTGAGGGAGGTGGAAGACAATGGGGAGCAGTACCTGTGTGAACAATGGACTCAGATACGTGAAGTCTATTTGCAAAGGTTTTCACAACTCTAAAGATATGTACACTATGCTACATTGGATTCAGGGAAATGAAGCAATAGAAAGCATGACATCTAGAAGTGGGCTGGCAGAACATCCAGGCATTCTTCAGCTTGCTTTCATTCAGCTCTTATGCTGAACTAATGAAAAACTGAAATGACAGAGGTTTCAACCTAAATACATGGGTAAAGTTCTAGCATACTAAGTTGAGTTTGTACAGACCATGCCACTGTGCAGGTTAACTTGAGCTAAAGCTTCCTTTGTTAGTACACTGACTGTCTGTAATACGGTGGATTTCATGGTTCTCTGGGAGTCTTTACCTTTTCCGTCAGACTAGTAAATTTAGTTTGTTCAAGTGCCACTAGTAATGTAAGGCACATAGTTAACACTTTATATATACAGCTCCTGGCTGCTGTACCAGCAAGTACGGTCCCATATGCCATTTTGCATCCCATAGCAAAGTGCACAGCTTAGGTAGTTAGGAGCTGCTTTTTTTTTTTTTTTCAAGTAATAAATATTTAATGCAGTTCAGAGAGCCCTGTTCAAAAAAAATATCCTGATAAATAGCAGTCTGGGGAACAGAAAACATGAAGTGCCTGAAATAGATCTAATTGAGAGTGCTTACCACCTTCCGCACCTCTGCTCTTGTGTGAAGTCATAAGCAAACATAAAACTTTGCCAAAAGCAGCACTTGGATGGACAAAGGAAAAATTGTGTAAATTGATTTCTGGAACCAAGGAGATTCTTAAGTGCCCTTTATTTCTCTGAAACACTTCATTTTCTGAAACACTTTCTGAGATAATTTATTTGAGAAAAAAATGCAAAAAAGAAATTAATGAGAGAGCCCTCTTCAACACGTCTTCTCATTTACTCTCTCCACTTTAAACATACTCTTTTCTCGCAAAAGAATTTTTTCAGGAGAAATTGATCTGTAAACATAGCCCAGATGCATGAATAATGTGACTAAAACTACTGATAGGTTTTGTTTGTGACTTTTCTGTGATTCTATGGAATGTCAGTATTTTACTGAATAAGGCTAATTATTACACTTAGATGCCAGCTCTTTGTAATGAATGCAATGCAAAGCTTTTCACTGGCAAACTGTAACTGAGCTATCAGATAATAATAAAAACTTTAAAGTACATTGAAAACTCGGGAGGGAAAGTCTTCCCTTTCTCACTTGACAAGTTCTGAAGTGTGGTTGTGGAAGTCATTCAGGTTTGAGCATTCATGCATGCACGCTGAGCTCAAGATTCACAATTAATTCCTGCTCCCACCTCCCCCACAGCCTGGGCCATCCCTTCTGTTTGTGCAATTGGACATTAAGTTGAAAGCCTCCATACCGCCTGGTGCCCCGGGCTGCAGCAGCAGCTGCGTAGCAGCTTACCTGGCTTACTCTGCAGCCCTGTGTGACAGGGTGGGTATGGAGAAGGGGAATGGAGTTTCAGTGCTGCTCTGGGGCCAGCAGCTCTGAAACATTTCTTGGCTCCGTGTCCAAAGGATCCCAGCTCACAGCCTTCACGAACAACCACATGTGCAGAATGAATTTGACTGAAAGGCTTTTGTGAGAGATCGATGCCTCCCTCTGGTCACATTTCGTTACACAGCAAGTCTAAGTAACCTATTTTATCTGTTGCTGTGTCTAGTCAAATGAAGAAATATGCCTTCAGTGCCCTGTGTTTTCTGGCCCACAACCATGCTGTTCTATTCATCAGGAAGAAGGAACTCAGCATCTTATTCACACATTCTGACTGCTTGGATCTTTGGGGACCCATAAATGTATTAAAACAACATTAATACAATCCATACAATGTTAAAGACAATGTAATTATGGCAAACATTCTGAATCAGTTTAGAGACATGACAGCTCTTAGTGATTTTAAGGAGTTTACATTGACTTCAAATCATAACTATTTTTTCAGTAAAAATATATCTTCTTTACCTACAACAGTAGAGATTTTCTTAGAAATCAAACCATGCAGTAGAGAAGTGTGTGATTTGCAAAGAAGGTGTAAAGTCATTTTATTTCCATTCTGAAAGGAGGAAAATGTTGGGAGTTATGCTATACAAGCTGAGTCAAATACTCAAAGACAGAGCTGAAAATAACATAGTTGCATCCCTACCCTACACTGCTGAATTTGTCCTTCAAACTATGCACAGAAATATTGGTAAAAATGCCCCCACAGATAAACCCTGAGCTTTGTGGAAAATTGGAAACTGGCTAATCATGGTAATTACAGACCACACAGCTTGTCTTAGCTCCCATTCAAAGGAGAGATTTATTAACGAAGTGATCATGTTTCAATAAAGACAGAAAGAAATCCATTTCATGCTTAATGTCCTTCTTGTTGTTTTATGGCCAAAGGTCCTGTGGGGCAGGAATTTTTCATCCAGAAGAGTAAAGCTGATGCAAGATAATTTGCCCTTCAGACAGGCATACTCCTTCAGTCCTTTCTTAGAAACTTATCTGAGTTGCTGAGGCGACAAACACTTTGGTTTGCCATTAGTCACACATACAAACTGGGAATCTCATCCACGGTTGTTTGAAGTTAATAGGGTTTCTTCTCCGCTGGATGTTTACTCAGGTCATATTGTAGAAGACAATGAGTCTCTATGAGGGAAATTTATTTGAGACTAGGGGAACTTGACTGGCCTTGCAATTTCTCATTATGAGAAGTAAAGACACCATCCTGTGACCAAGCAAACACCCCTCAGTCCCAAGCATGTAGTGACAGCACAACTTAATAATTCATGAATTCCACTTGAGTGAATCAGACTCACTTTACTCAAGTCAATTAACGTGCATTAAGAGATGGAAACTCTCCGTATTTTTCTTCATATTAATGCAATACAAGTGTCTGAGATGGGATTCATGTAACATGACTTTGGCCATCTGCGGTGGTAATGAGCTCATGGAATAGATATGTAAGTGCCTGCAAGAGGTTAATGTTTCCACACTCCCCTTGCAGGTACAGGAGACTTAGTTGTTATCATCAGTGCAGCCTGGACAGTGATTCAGTTGAGCAGTCAGCCGTCCAGGATGAACTTAGGTGTTCCCATGGCTTCAGTGACTGTATTGACTACATTTACCTTAATAATGATGGTAGGTTAGCCTCCTGGCACATGTGGGCAATGATGTATAGACTTCAAAATACAGGTGTTCTGGCCTGTGAGCTAATCCCATTCATAATCTTAGCTATTCTCCTTGGGTTTTCCTCTAGTGAATAGAGAAGTTCCTCTTGAGAATAATTCATTTTTTTCTTAAAAGCAGATGGTTTAAAACAAAGCAAACAAACTAAAAAAAACCCCAAACCAAACCAAATCAGATGTACTGTATACACTTTCCTTTATAATCAGTATAACCAGTGGTTTAAAAAAAACACATAAGCATGGTTTAGCCTAGACAACTGGGTTCTTAAAAGCTACAGTTGATTGAACTGAATAATAACCTCAAATATTTGTGGAAGTTATGAAAACTAGATGCTGGAAAGCATGCAAAACTAAGAAAATGATGTCCTAATGGCAAAGCTTAGCAATACCACAGGGCTGTTCTGTTACCAGCGTAAATTCCACTATCAGCTGTAAACTTCTCTGCTCACATGAAGTCAGGGTTCCTATGGCTCTGTCCCCTATGGTCAGTGAAAGCACAGGGCCATATGAAATGCTCTGGCTTGAGTCCAGCTGTTATGCAGGACAGCTGCTGAATTGCCCCACCCCAGCGCCCAGCATGGCACTCCTACTATTTTTTCACTTTAAAAGAGCCTGGTCTCCATTGCCTCCCATTGGTACGCTGCCAGCCTTCTCATTCCACGCAGCTTTCAATAGCAGCTGAGATTAGTGCTGTGCAGTCAGCCAAGTACAGCACACACATGCAGGGATCACCCAGGAAAAGCTGGCAGCCCTTGGTATCCAGAAGTCCAGTTACTGCACACATTTTTTTGTCACTGATTTATCTGTGTCATTTATCTGGACTCTTTATCATGTAAGACAGGGGGGAAAAAAATCTATTTACTATAATAACAAAGCTTTCCTCTCCTCTGCTGCATGCCATAAAATAATATGTCTGATTCACAACATTGCTATGCTGTGATATTTCTGCCACTTTAGACTAAGTTTGGAGACATGATCTACAAGCAATAAAGGCAAGAAATAACTTTTAGGTTATATTTGACTTTATCAATAAATAACATAGCTAAGATTTTATGGCATATATGGTAATATTTCTGATAGCAAAGAATTGGCTGGCATGTAATTCACTGCCAGCAGTACAGACATATCCAGCAGGTGAATGTTAGGAATGAGTGTTATGCTCGCTCTCAAAGTCATTTTGAGGATTTTTAAAAACAGTAAGTGACTTTAAAAGCAAGTCCTGATATTCTTCTGCTAGATATCCCTGTCATGCCAATGCTGTTTAAAAACATATTACTCAAACTTGTCTTGTCACAGTGGTGAAGCTATTGTTGGAAGACCGAACAGGATTTTTGCTTATTAAATTTTACAAATATTGGAGAGGTTCTCAGTCTCTCTTATGATAATAGAGAATTACTCAAAGGATATCTGATAAAAAATATTAAAAATATATTTTCATAGCATAATGGGACATTAGTAAAATTCCTCTTCATATCTGCCTAGGAAAAGGCTGACATTACACCTGTGACAATGAAAAATAAGGGCAAAGGAATTAAGACATTCAAAGGTCTTTTAAAATTACTTAAGGAATCGTTCATCTCTTTAAAAGCTAGCCTTTTCTCATGAAATGTAAAAGTATTTCTTTTTGTGTTCTCAGTCATCCACAGCTTTTGCAAGTTATCCATAGTTCTTTTTTATGGATCTCATTAGAGACAGCTTTGCTGAATTTTAATAATGGGACAACTTTAAAAAGCCAAATTCATCACATTCCTACTCTATACAGCCAGGTTTCACTTGGATATCTCTGTCTGTTTTGTACTTCTGCTTTCGTACCTTTCTCTCTACAGCTGATTGTAACAACAGGAAAATACCCATAGGCTGGGCTCCTTCAGAGAAGTACTGTGAGACAGAACTTGGGATAAGGGGCTCCTAAATGCTTTGTCTGTAGAAATCATTTTACACTTGCTTTCATTTATGGAGAGTGAACTGTCCTCTTGGGGCATAAATCCTCATACTAAAACACAGAGTAAGCTAAACATGGAAGACTTAGTGATTAGCAGGTGTAATGGTGGTTTCCACACATGACAATGAACCACAGAATCACAGACTATGCTGAGCTGGAAGGGACCCAGAAGGATCACTGAGTTCGACCCTTAGCCCTGCACAGGACCATCCCCAAGACTCACACTGTGTGCCTGAGAGCACTATCCAAACACTTTTTGAGCCCTGTCAGGCTTGGTGCTGTGACCACATCCCTGGGGAGCCTGTTCCAAGAGCCCAGCCACCCTCTGGACGAGACCTTCCCTAACACAACTTCAGGCCATTCCCTTGGGTCCTATCACTGCTTGCCACAGAGAAGAGATCAGTGTCTGCCCCTGATGAGGTCTCCCCTCAGTTGTACTCCAGCATGTGAATACATACCATGGCATACAGAAATACAGACAAATTATGAACTGAACTGCTTTTGAAATGGTGGTTTGCAGGAGTCCACCTGAGTACTAAACTGTTTGTCCCTTTCCCCACAACAGGCTTAGTGTTCCACTTCTGCACTCTCTGCCTCTCTAGGTGGAGGACAGATGTCCAGATTTACCAGTATTTCTTCTACTATTCCTGTGATTTGCCATTTCTTCTTCTGCCTCAGTAATAGGAATAAAAAGTCTTATGAAAGTGGCTTTCGTGGTGTGTGGCCAGGTCATGCTCTGTGGGTGAACCCAAGGGCCTCTGCCCTTCCTAGGCTGAATATATCCCTTCTCTCCTGGTAATTCCAAGAACACAAGTATGATCTAGCCCATCCTACACCAAATATAGAAAAGCCTGGAAAATATGACTTGGTGTTGTATTCCGGTGGTATACGCTTCAGATGTGAATGAATGCCACTTCGGTGTGATGTGAAAAGTATTCTACTTGGGCTTGCCAGGAAGTGGCCTTTTACCGCCAAGTTTTCATTTACACTTTTCAGGGGCAATATCCATCAGTGCTGCTACCCTTCACTAGGCAACTTGCAGCTGAGCTGTTCGAAGGAGGAAAACTTCAGTGAAAGCTTGTATTTTTCTTCAGCTCTTTTAAAGGGGATGAAGGCTTGGAGCACAGGGAAAAGCAGTTCCCTATTGCCCGATGGTAAGGATAAGCTATTATCGTTGATGAGCTCAGTGTGGAACTGGAGCAGAAGGGCCTGGCTGTTCATCAGACTGGAGGTGCAAGGCATTAAAGGGGATTAAACCACCACAGTCTCTGCCAGCCTAATCCACTTGGCACCAATGAGCTGTAGGGAGGCCTGGATGCTTTGTGCTTATGGCATTTATAAGGAGGCTTAAAAAGGAAAGAAGTAGTAAGTTTAGTTGCCATGGAGGCTTTTGGTGCTAATTTACTTTTGTGATCCTTCCTTTTCCCCTTTCTCTTTTTTGTAGTTCTCTATTAGAAACGGTGTTCCGCTCCACTTTAATGCCCATGAAATATAGGAAGCCTTTATTTCATAGTGAAAAGTCAGAACCTTGGGGAAGTACAAGGGCTTAAAAATACACCCTATCTTTGCTCTGACCCTGCAAAGGCAGGTACAATTTTGTTAGGCAATAGAAACACTCAAATTATCTGAGACAGAGGCTGGATCCCCATACCCTTAAGTGTTCAGAACACAGTATACTATAAACCCAGGAAGCAACTTTCAGGCCTTGTGCATGTCCTATAAGGAGGAGGGAGCAGCAAGACAAAATCTGATCTTCTACAGTGAAGGGAGGCAATTTCTGTTCTGAATGTGTCTGATCCCCTTCAGATGGCTCCTAATCCCAGACACAAACTGGTGACAACAATGAAAGGCTATTTATGTTTAAAATGAAAACCAAAACATTATTCCTTATAATCTAGGGACAGAGACAGTCTAATCTCAGAAAAGGTTAGAGGAGTAGCGTAATGCTAGGTGTTTGTATTTACCTGGGGGAGAACTATCCCTGTCCTTTGACTCAGAAATGATTGTGGAGAGTTTATGTTGCAGCCACCAGTAAAGATGAATCTAGCAGCATCTCCAGAGAGAAACATAACAGCAGATTTTTCATCTGCAATCAGCAGTGAAACATACGTAATGTTCTATCTATTGTACAGCAACAGTCTACAAAAAAATTGTTTTTTTCTTTTTGGAGCACTGGATATTTGGTTGTCATTTTGTTCTTTCTTTATTACTTCAATGCAAAAATTCAAAGGGTGACACAGTTTAGACTGACTCCAGCACATAGGACGTGTGTGTTTGTACTCACAAACACGCAGTGTTACTTGCCTAATTAAGCTGTTGCAAAGAAATTAAACTGCAGTGTCAGTAGGGACAGGCCTGGAGTAGTGGAGTATTTGCTAAAAGGTAATATCTAGGGATTAATGTAACAATGGTACTGAAGACCTTTCCTCTTTTCACTTTTGCTTCTGGCCTTTTATGTCTAACAGAGTTTTCTGATTAAGTTTTTGAAGGGTGCAATATAAAACCAGTACATTATTCCTTTGGAACATGAAACCTGTTAAAATAAAATACTGGATATATTTATTTGTAAGCTGAAGAGAAAGACTACATAGAAAATCCACTAAACGCAAAAACCTAGACACAGAGGTTTTTTAGGGGAAAAGCCATTTGAAAAGCTTTCATTTTCTTTGCTTTTGGAGCAACCATTATGGATGTGAAGATAAGAGGTCATTAGACCTTCATCAGTATGTGGCATAAGGGCTGCTCTTCTGTAGCACATCAAGCATGCAATAGCCCAACTGAAATTCCCATAGAGGTTAAACAATAGCCTCCTGTTTGCAGCTGCCTCCGGTTCATTTAGTAGAAAATGTATAACCCAAGTTTTATCAGATTCAGCTATAAAGTCGAGGTGCTCAATATTTCCTGTGCTAAGTGGAGTTCTTTGATCCATTGTCCTGCTAATTACCAACGGGGTTGACCTCTTCCTGGATTTAACTGCTCTTGCCCATTTTTTTCTGGCTCCCTGTATTTGCTTAATTAGACAGAGCCATGAATGCTGCCATAGTTCAAGCCATCTTGAAGCACTTTGACTTGTCTGTGTGGATCCTGCACCCTCTGAGTTACGAGTCAGACTTACTCAAGGACTGGATGCAAAGGTTAGGGAAGTCAAGGGGAGACTCTAAGTCAAATGGCCAGACTCTGATACGGTAAATAAAAACCAGCATGAGTCCATTAATGTAACTGGAGCCAGACCAGTTTGTACAAGCAGAAGATTTGGCCCAAAAGCTTACTTTCTAATCTTTAATTCAGAGCAATATTGTTTATACAATAGACACAAGAAAGACCGAATTTGTTCCTGTGCAAGCACTCTATGCACAACTTGCTAAGGAAGAAAATGTTTTGCTGTCTTTAAAAATATTTCTTTGTCTTTGAGTGATACATGTGTGAAACTTCGTAAGAGAACTTATTTTTCAGTATATTTGTTGCTGCTCTTTAATTATTTTTAGACTTGTAGAGAGCTGATCTGGAACACACACTGAAAGGTGTTGCAGTCCTGGCCCCAGCCCCAAGGAACATGCTGTGTAATTTCTGACATATATTTATCTACTCTGATTTTAAAACCATGATAGAAACTCCTTTTTCCTTTAGTAATCTATTTTTGTGCTTCCCTGTGCTAACAGTGTGATTTTTTTTTTGCCCTTTCTGTGTCTTCACAGCTGCAATATAGGCCCATTATCTGTTATCTTCCCATTGGTGAGGGGAAATAATTTATTCCTTCTTGTGTGTGCGTGTGATAACCTGTTCTGTGTCTGAAAATGGTTATCATCTCTTCCTATATTCTTCTCTTTCTAGACTAAACAAACTTCTCTAAGTCATCTTTGTTCCTATCTATCCTGGGAGTGTGGAGGACAAATTTGTAGCATCTTAGTGGAATAGAGCTGGGGTTGGACCTTAACTTAACGTGAAGGTCTCATCATCTGTGGGAAGCAGAAGGAGCTGCCCCACTTCATAAGTGTTGAATGTCTGCTAAAACCTATAGCCAGCCTGAAGAGCATGGCCAGCTCAATTTCCTAGTAGTTCATGGAGCAGCCACATTGCTTTCCCCTCCTAATTCCATTAGGGACCTGGGCATCCTGAGTGGTGTAGGAAAGCAGAATCCCTTGTAAAATTATATCAGTTTGCACACTCTGTGACAAGATGCGTTAATGGGGAAAACCCCACAGGCAGTGACCATTTTAATGTTAGCCCACGCTGCTGGAGCAGACAGTGATGGAATCAGGGTCTTTCTTCCATGGGGGATGAACTCATGCAGGCCATTCCTGTGACCAGGAAATTGATGGATTGT
>JAYRBT010000001.1:51468011-51519604 GCA_036023395.1 Myiotriccus ornatus
CTTCTTTTCTTTCTCCCTTTCTCCCTTCCTTCCATGTGCTTTGCAGATAACCATGCTCTTCCTGATCTGGAAAAATCAAATTCTTGAAGTGTGCATCCTCCCAGATTAAATTTTTCATAAGCTTCGGCAGAAGGATCTCAAGATTTTTATCAGTAGATCAAAAATAATGTTAGGGACTGGCATTTGAAAACCATCTGAATGGTTTTGTTTCTCAGTTGATAGCAATTTCTTTTGAAAATAGTAAATCATAGTTTTACTGCTACTGAATTTCATAGAGAATGATAACAGTAATGACAGACCTTAGGGACACGTCTCCTCGGGACTGAAGTTCCTGGCAGCACTGTCGTACTCCTTCTATTTATCTTCTCATTCACTCTCAACTGTAATTCTTGGAATAGCATATGACAGAAAACAACAGCTTCTCTGTTTAGCTGAGAGCATTTGGGCAGCTGGCTCACCATTTCTTTTCCAGACAGCATCTTTACTCTTTACTCTTCTGCAGAGTTCAGTGGGGACATAATGTGAAAACATATCCATAGTATGAGCTGGCATTCAGATGGAGAATTTAAATATAGGCCTAACTATTCTTGACCTAAGCAAGCAAATGCCTAGAAACCAGCTATATTCAGATGCTTTTAGGTGCTGTACTTACACGGAGAATCTCATTGCTTCACTAGAGGTATATAAGCAAAACTGTGATTAAGTGTGCTTACAGGTCTCCACTGGAGAAGGGGTGGTATAGACAGCTGTTGTGCTGTTCTGGCAGCAGAGATCACAGAATGTCTCCGAGATAGAGAATGCAACTCCTATTCTTTTTTTCCGCAGAAGATACAATAGTAGTTTGTAATACTGGAAGAATTGTTAGAAACATAAAGATAAAACAAAAATTAAATAATAACAGTAATAATAATATTTTTTTTCAAAAAGGGATTCCCTTTTCCTACTTGCTGGGGAATCCAGGTGATGGGAAAAAAAAACGAACTGAAGAAGCTGTGTTCTTGTTAGCAATGCTAGAACAAAATGAGCTTTTCTGTTTATTAGAAGGTTGCAGTCAGTATCTGAGATCTCTTCAGTAAAATATTCAGTGATTAAAATGTGGGAACAGAGGTAGAACTTCATGTAAAAAAAAGTAGGATCACTTTTCCTGAGATAAAGATAACTGAGGACAAAGTTACACCACATCTTTACAGACCATGGTTCTAACATATGAACAGATGTCTTTATTCCCATCATGTGCATGCAAGTCAGAGACAACAATCCAACTAATTTTCTTTGTTGTCTGCTTGTTTGTTGCTTATTTTGTTGGGGGTTTTTAGCATCTATCTATCACGGCATTGTGAGGGACTTCAAGCTGAAAGGAAATGTTTGAAGGTCCTTATGCTGCTAATATTAAACCAGCCTTGGAATTTTCAAACTATAGAGACAACAGTCCCATAACTCCAAAGTCCTAGACCTGAGAAGGGCATATGCTGTGACAGCTCTTCACAACTGATAAGAGGTCACTGAGCTAACAGTCAGACAGCGAAAGTGAGCATTGCTTGGTTATTTTCAGCCTTGAAAACAAGAAAGTCACAATGCTAAATATGACTCACAAAGCTAAGAAGGCTCACTAACTGAATGAATAAGGTGCAGGAGTGAGACAAAATTCTACTTGGAAAAAATTGTTTACTTTTTATATGAAATTATTAAAGTAAGATTTGGAAAAACAAAAGAGACACAATCTTAATCTTAAAAATAATCAAAAAATCCTCAGGGAGAAAATTGAATACAGTTAAGAAAACAAAATACAAGTATAAAATGAAGGGAAAAGAAAGGAGATAGGCATGAACATAAATTAGAATTGAGCCATTGTGGGACTGTGCCAATAGAAGCATAAACAGATGAATATAGAGAGTTACTGTACTTATGAACAATAAGAAGGCTTTGAATTATTTATAACTATATCTAGAATAAAAGGAACCCTACTAGCAGGGAGGGGAGGTTTCACTGATATCCCTACTGAACAAGAACAAGGACTTACTGACTATACAGGATGAGCTTCTCCCTTTTTCCTTAAGATGTCTTCTACATCCAAATCTTCTGTCTTCTTTCAAATCAGTGTGAACGAGGGGTGGTAATGTAGCATCAGGTGGACTGTCCTATTCCTGAGAAGCCCATCAGTAGAACAGGTATGCTCTTTAGAGCTGACATTTTTTTGCATCTTTCTTCGATTGTAGAAGCTGCATTCTATAAGGTTTTCTCAGAGAGTAATCTTAATTTACACTTGAATGTCTTCTGAAAGACTGTGCTGAAGTGTGTTTGATTTCTGGCATCACCTTATGGTCCTGAGAACAGACTGTGTGTTGTACGTGCAGCCAGGCAGCTGAAAAAATTATTAATGATATTAGGAACTTCTGAAAAGATCTAAAGCATGCAAGGGCTGCATTAAGGTTGGCCATCAATATTATTTGCTCCTCCAGTCTAAAGAAAGCAACTATAAACATCAAAATAAGAGCTTCTAGTTTCAGAACGTTGGATTTTACATTTGCCTGTCTCTAAATCTTGGGAATATAATCATCTGTTCCCATTTAAGGGTCTTCTGTTCTTTTGCACCCATTCACTAGAAGAGGTGCACCCATTCACTAGAAGAGGTGGGAAGGCTCCTTCCCACCACTCTGTTCATTTTCTCTCACTTGCACTTCTGTTGTATGATATTCCTCATCAGTTGTAGTGCACATACTGTTTTTGATGCCAGAATCATGTTAAAATTAAACAGCAATGGATACTGTTTATAAAGCTGAATCCCTATAAAAAGAAAAAAGATGCTCTGAAAGGTTTACAGCGCAATTCAGATTTGTATATGTAGGATCCTAGATTTGAGAGTATGGTTGCAAGCAAAAAGCAACTGAACAAAGGAAAAAGTCTCAAGCAGGGATTTGAGAGACGATACACCATGGAGGAAAGACGTAAACACTGCAGTGCAGAACAGAATGGCTGTAAAATACCTACAGGAGGTGCACAGGTTGCGACTTTAATATGCAACCACATGCAAACAGGTGATAGAACAGGATTTGTGAGTGTGACGCATGTGACACGATGTTGATCATCTTGGAGTTTTATGTGCAATCTAGGCAGACTGTTTGAATTCACCTTATTCTAGAACAAGTGTTAAAGGAGAAAGGATGAATTATCCTCCCTGGGCATATCCCTCCATTGAGTGAAGCAAGGTGTTTAAAAGTGTCCATGTGCTAATTTCTAGACAGCTAAAAATGAGGCAGATGTAGCCCAGTCTAGAGATGCACCTAAACATAACGGGAAGCTTCCATCTTTCCTTTCCATCAAAAATGGATACATTTGCATATCCATAAAGCCTTCATTCAGCAGTGCCTTCTGGGAAAGAGAGCGCCCTGGGATCCCAGTGCTTATGTAGGACCATAATTTAAAGATAGCATGCATTAGACAAATGTAACAATCTATATATTGGTGTGCATATCTGATACATTTTAAGTTCCTAGTGCAGTCAGTGGAGATCTAACCATTGAAATGACGTTCATTTAATCAAATGTAGGCTTCTGCTTTAAGATGAGATGAATCTCAGCCTCAACTTCATGAACTGGCCTAATTTCTGACCATCAAAGGAACTTGAATAATTGGTTTGTATGTGGCTATTTGTGCTGCAAAAATCCACATTTGAACAGGAGAAATCAAACCCTCCATGTATTAATGCATTCAATTTTGCTACTTATAAGAACATCTCTAATGAAGAGGAGCATTTGCTGTACCATAAAACCACTTCATTCCTAAGTACTGATTATCTTTTTCCAGATTTCCAGGGAATTTAAAAATTTTTTGGTGAGAGCAGGGAAAAAACTTCTGAGAACAGATGGTTTCATTTGGAGATTAAAATAAGGAAATCCACAAAAGTGGTCAGTAAAAATAATGTATAGTTTTGTTGAATCATAAAGATACAACCTCTCAAAGTGTTAATTCTCACTTCCGAGAAGCCTAGCATTTCCCATTATTTCTTCAGTGATGATTGTACTTTTCCAGAAGCCATTTAACTTAAATGCTTGTAGCCTAGACTGAAAGCATCAGGTTTCCCATGGAGCAGTTATATCAAACCGCTAAATCAAATTTGCTTCAATGACTTGGAAAACTTGGATAGGAGTAACATCCTTCTGCTCAGGAAAAAGGGACTCACCTTTTTTTTTTTTTGTTAAATATTTAGTCATGAATAAACAATACACAGTGCCACCCTAAAACATTCCATTTGAGATCAGAGACCAGAAAGTTTATTTGAGCCTGCAGTCCTGCTTGACAAGATTTGTAGCATACATTTATAAAACCAGTTGGTATATTCACAGAAAGGTTCTCCCTCACACATAGCTATGGATCCCATCCATCTTACGATGTGTTTTAACTCTGCTCTTTTCAGAAGTGTATAACCTGATGCCAAAACATGGTTAACATAATTTACTAGAAAAACAGATATAAAGAAATTAAAAGAGAAGAGATTTTGTTTGCCATCACTTTCAGAAAATGGCCTTGGAGAGTTTAACCAGTATATTTTAAGTATTGAAATACATCTATCAAGAGCATGGTAGTAGGCTTTGGAGTTACTGGATTCTTCTAAGGATAATTTTGAGGTAATGGAAAGAAAGAAGAAAAAGAGCTGAAACTGAGCGATCACTTGAGCTCTAAACATTTTATTTATTTCCCCTCATTTTCTTGGATGAATCTGTGATTGACAAGGATGTTCTCTGGGAGTAAAGGCAGCTTTCCATAGGGATCACACAGGGGCTGGCCATAGCTGTTTCCCAATGGTTAGGGGAAACTATCTACCTTTGAGTACATGGGCAGGTGGCAAGACCAGCAGAGGTTTCTTCTCTTCTCCTGCAAAGGTTAACTTCATCTTGGCATTTACATATTTGTGAATGTTTGACTTTGCAGATTTATTCATCTATTAATCTAGCAGGAGAAAGAGTAAAGGGAGGAGAGAGAGAATGTTAATGGAAAATCTTAGTTTTTTTAAAAAAAGAAATGGACCCCTTCAGAAAATCCATTATGTAGCATTATAGTGACCCATACGATTCATCATCAGAGTTTTGCTCTTTGGTTAATAGTAGCACATTTGTCAACTTCTGCATATATCAAGGAGAAGGAGAAGAGACACATTTTGCCAGCAGTGTTTAAAACACACAATAGAGGAGGCTCAGGAATCCTGAATCACTTCCAGGCTCCATTTGCTAGAGACCCTTCTTACCACATCCAAATTTTGCTCCATTTCCTGCTTTGTTCAGACAAGAGGGAAATCTCTGCTCTTTTCATGTGACCATTTTATTCTATCACCTTCAGGCAATGCTCACTCGCCTCTCAGTCCTCATTCCTTTATACTTTAGTCACCTTGCTGCTGCTTTTCAGATAAGAATAAAACAAAGACAGTCTTCGTGTCTCTGGTACCATAGGGGCCCTTAGCAGCCAGAGGAAGATTTGTAGAGCAAGTCCGGCTCAGCTGATGGCCTTCCAGACAAATTCCTTGCCATCCTGTCTTGTACTGGACAGTGCAAGTTCAGTGCTTCCTAGGCAAACTTCTGAAAAGTTATCTGTCAGCTTCTTTCAGGGGCTTGAAGGCACCAAAAGGGTTGACTTGTTCTGTCTTGCCTCATGTGGGACCTTCATCCCTGAACCTGCTGCTGCAGGAGCTCCACAGAAGTATTGTAGGTGTGCCTGTCTCATGTCTTCTCTCATGGATGGACCTTGCACTCATGTTACAAGTAGCCTGTCTCCTGGATGGACCCATCATATGTACGTCTTATATTAAATGAAATGCGTATAAATTGGATTGCTCCAGGGTTGATACATCTGAATTTTGTAACATAACTAACATGCAAAGAAGTTGCAAAATTTAACTAACATTAAAAGACTTGGAAATTAAAAAAGATAAATATATTTGTCTAAAATAACAGGCTTGTCAAGCACTGAAGCTGTATTTCCTAAGAATAATAAATGAAGCATTTTAGAGATTATAAAAAGGCTTGTAATACCTTTCTAATGCCTACAGGATCACAGTTAGATGATTTTCTGAGGGTTGTCCCCTCTCTAAATGGAAAAACTCAGAAAGCCTGTCTTGGTTCACTGCTGTCACTGTCACTGGATATTTGTGTGCATGCACATGCACATGCAAACATCATATACTTAGGGCTGGCTGCAAGCCAACATGGGTGTGCATATGAGAAAGAACAGAGCTTCACTTTACTGTAAAAGCATTGCTAAGGTTATCAGTCCTTCCACTTGTTCTTGTACCTATGAATAGATCATAAATTTTAATTACTGTACATTCTCAACAATTAAGGAATTTCTGAGAAGAAAAGTCAGGAGTAACTGTTGGCAGGAACAGCTAAACCATTTTGATGAATTGGTTTAAAGTACTAAACCATGTTACTAATGCTCGCTCTGTCAAATTACCTGTCAAAGTTAAGCTCTGTTATCTTTGCTTTGCCTGCACATGTAAAAGCAAGTGCAAGCTTTCAACCTTAGTGACCAACTATAATCACTGTAATCATCCTTGCATTTAAGCAAAATGCAGAATCCCACTCAAAACATGTACAGTGTTACTATACAGTGTAACTGCTATTTTTGAGCTCTCTGCTAGCAAAATAGCAATTTTTAACTCAAAAAAGTGTGGTAGAAACCATCTGAGCATACAAATGGTCTGTAATGATTCAAATTGTTAACTAATACTGTCTAGTCTTCTATAAGTTTCCTTGCCCATTCTTAGCCACTGTCGGGTGTTTCACCCCCTCTCTCTCCCTTCCCTCCCAATTTAAAGAAGTTTCAATATTTCATAGGCAAGAGCAAGGGAACTATCAGGGGAATCCACAGAGTGTTGTTTGGGTTTTTTTAAATGAACAAAGGCAGGAGGGATCAGGTAACAGTAGCTGATATTGCCAACTAGTGAATCTGGCAGTACTGAAGTGTAGTTTAGTCTCTGGCCTGAGCTTTGCTAATGAATGATCACCACCTGAGAATTCTGGACTGTGTGTGTTTAGAAGGGAGCTGGTAACAGGTGATTTATACTTGACACAGGAAAGGAGGACCTGAAACATTTGAAGGGGGGGATTCAGGTGCCTAAGCAAGCCCAGTAGTGTTTTTTTTAGAGGTTTTTCTCTTGCCTCTGTGCTCCATAGGGCTGTAGCTGCTCTTCCATTGGTACTGTGTCATATTTACTAGCCCAGTTTGATGTCTCAGGTACCACGTGGCACTTAAGAGAGTGCTAGACACCTAACCTTTGGCACTTGAATCATACCTTTCAAGGTCTCTAACCAAAAAGTCTGATGAAGAGGGGACACAGCATCAAGATGTGAAGTGCTAAGTAGCTGATTTTCCAGCATTTTTTTTTTTTTTTAATTAATCTAAATTGTCTCTGTCTGCTTGTTAGGGCAAAATTTATTGCTCTAAATAAAAGTGGATCAAATCAACAAAGTGGGGGATGTTTCAGTGTGAGCCTTTGGGTGAAAGGGAAAAGAGGAAATAAGTTTAATCAGTTCTCTCCTGCTCCCTGTAGTCTACTGATCATGCTGGTTCTAGCTTATGAGAACCTTCTAGGAACATATATGGCCATTTGGCCACATATTGGGCACATTTTGGATGTTTTACTGGAAAGTTAGGCAGTACAGCCCTGGAAGGACTCCAAGACAAGCATATGACCCCTCCAGTCAAAAAGCAGGATGTCATTGTTTAGTTGGCATGTAATGCAAGAGGCTAACAAGAATTGCTAAGATATGCATCTAAACGCCTTAAACAGCACTTCTGGAATACAGCTTGAACCACATATTTGCACTGAAGCTTAGCAAGATTAGGAAACTTTTGTTTACTCTTCTACCTCTAGGGTTGTTTTTTCAGTGGGAAACACTAATACAGACAAATGCATTTAGAATTTGAAGGAAAAAGTAAGAAAACTGCACTTGCTAATGAATCTAACTCCACATATACAGTGGGTCCTGTATATCTACTTATAAAAGTAATGTTTTAAATGAAACAGGCTTCATTTGTTATGTGCTCTACTTCTTTTTCATCTTCAGATACTGTATTTTACCACTGTTTGTTTGTGTTTTTTTTCTATGCAAAACCCGTTTATTAATACAAGAGACCTGCTTAGAACCATCCAAGGAGTACACTTTTGAAGAGAAAGCCACATTGCTTATTGCTTGATTACTCCTTTTTGGATAACAATGAGAGTGGGTATGAAATGCAGCAACTAGGAAAATGTACCAATAACTAGGAACAGCAATTAACTAAATACAGCAAAACCATTTAGCTGGTGCTAACACAGATGTATTCTGATTACTCTAAATTCCAATTAAGGCCTCTTGCACCAATGGCAAAATATTTAAACCAGCTGTAAACTGAGACACCTTTAAGCAGAGTGTTGTCATACCTGAAAAATGCAATAGCAAAAGTGCATTCTCTTTAAACAAGTCATGAAAGAGCTAACACAGGGAGTTAGAGGGCAACATTGATCCTTCATGCACACATACAAAGCCAGAACATTATAGAAGAAGCCACTCCTAAAGCAGCAGATGTTCCATTAACTCTCTTATTTTCAGATGGATTGACTATTTTAAAAGTGAGGGATGGAAAAGAACGTTCTTTTTGCCTTAGTTTCTTATGTAAAGAAGTGTCCTTGAAGAGTGTATGTTTTAGCCTTCTGAATTGCTGCAGTCTCTCCTATGCCGCATCAGGTGGATCTGTTTCCATCACAGAGACTTTCACAGACGTCTCAGCCTTTAGACTGTATCATTAAAGACCTTATGGGATTTAGCTTGTCCTTCCTTGAGTGCTCCATGTGTGCATGGTTGCTCGAAGGCAGAGCAAGAAGTTTTCATCTGCACTGTCTCTATTTATGATTGACTAGCAGAGATTGCCTGGGGAGGCCATGCAATCTCCTTTGTTGTATTAGACAAGTAGGTATTTGGTCTAGGTTGAGTTAATCCCACCCTAGGGCAAGAAGGTGGACTACTTGACCACCTGACATCCTTTTTGGTTCTATTTTTTCCTACAGTTTTCTGACTCTTGCCTGATAAGTAGGCTGCTGAGCTCTTCACAAGGTTAGGCACTGGAAAAATGTGGGGACCAAAGACTGAACCTATAAATGCATTTACAAGTTTAAACTGCATTTATTTCTATGGAAACTGAGATAGTAAACACTTCTGTAGACCCCAAACCAAGCCCAAAACTATTAGCACATACTGAATAAAATAAGAGACATAAAAAGACAAAAAGCCCCACAAAACCTTAGTGGTAGGATCTCTTAACTCCCCTAAGACTTGTGCAATATTCTCTTCCTAAACAGGTCCACCCTCTCCCAGTTTTATTTATTGCTTAATAACCCATCAAACCGATCAGTACACAGTCTCCATGTCATGTTTGATTTACCTTTTATTGAATCTAAAAATTCAGTTACTACTGAAATATTTACACTGCCCAAGTTGTACAGACTGCCTGTTGTAGATGACAGCCTTAGCCATTGCTACCACATCTCCTGTCTGGATGGCCCTAAACAGTGACAGTGACCAAGTGACATATTACTCCCTTAAGCTGAAGTACCATAAATACTCACATCGTACATATGTATCACTCCTACTTATAACTATTAATTTATCCCTAGTGTTTAGTGGTTTTTTCTTTCTGTAGTTTTAGAATATAATCCTTTCAGTAACCTAAGTAGAGGCCATCACACCCTACATATATGTAGATTATTTCACATGAAGTAGGACCTTTTCCTTCAGGTTTTTAATCTATACTTATTATTAGTAATTAATCCTTCTTTTTCCCTGATAAATCATTTACACTCCTCAGTGCTACTATATTCTGTGTTTCAGCCCATGCTCCCAAAAGTCTGGCAAGGGATATCTAATTTCTTCTTCTACTACTTTCCCATAAAGCATTTCAAATATCTTATAACTGTAGCTGTTACTATTAAAATTCCCTTTATTTTGTCCTTGTCCTATTGGTAAAATTATGCCATGACTTGCAAAAGGATGCAGAATACTCAATTATCTGAGGTAAGGCTGGATCACAAATTGTGAAGAGGTAGACGGTCTTTCCTGAACAGCACTTGCAGGCTTCAACCTCTGAATATTACAGCTTCAGTTACAGGTGTACATTATAATCTACCCAGCAGAGTTATGTCTGGCAGCAAGGTACCTTTCTACAGAATACTATCAAAGGGGTCACAACCCACTGTGTTGATTCACAACCCATTTGCTGTTGATTCAGAAATAGGGAAAGCGTCCTGAAGAACTGATGTCAGATTGAACACCATTATATCAAAGAGTTAAGCACACTTTGAACTGCTGCCAGACCTTGAAACTGGGTGGTCCCAAGGTCATCTCACATTCACAGTCACCTCGCATGGGAAGAGACCTATGTCATAGGTTCTAAGCTTCAATGTTTTGTAAATAAACTCCTTACCAAAGAAGTTATACTATTTTAAAAAAATCAAATGCTTTTAATATGAGTATCTAACCCTTTAGAAACATTCATATAAATGTTGTACATAATATTTAAACTATTGAAATTCACTGTCAGAAACTATATTTCAAGTATTCAGAAAGATTACAAATTTACAAATGTAAATTTACAAATAACTTGAGCACTTTAAGTGTCCATGGCTGTCTCATGTTGACAACTTTGAGCATTTTATCTAGTGAAATATTCATGTGAAATATAACAAGGCTTCCACTTAATTCAAAATACATATACATATAATATACATATGTGTATATATATCTTGGAAAAGTATTTGTTGCAAGGTCTGTGTTGGTGCAGAAGGCTGTCCCATTCCATATTGAACATAGTTTATTGGTGGTTGTGCTGTTGTAGTGTGTAATGGGCAAAAATTCAGATATGGTGTACCATCTAGTCATGACTTCTGTAAAGAAAACCCAAATTAAGAACAAAAATATGAAATTCAGTCTTTCACTATTTCATCAGCTACTCACCCAAAATATTTTTGCTTCTCTTTAAAAATATGCACTTTGACTACTGTACTTTCAGGACATTTCAGAATTTTTAACATCTTGTCTTCTTCAAAGATTAAGTGCTATTATTGCCACTTTGTAGCAGATAGAAAATATTAATAACCACGGATATGTAAGCATTAAGCCTTTGATGTGTTTTCAGTTTCCCTGTGGTATATAGCTGAGCACTGATAAAGGGCAATTCAGCCTCGTGTCTTCAGTGTTCTCATTCTCAGGATAGAAAGGATGGTCTTTTAGCAGTCTCTGTCTGTTCTCATCCCTGTGCTGCATCTGACCTACTCACCCAGGCTTTTCCTGTAGTAAATGGAGCCAGAGATGCTTTCAGAGCATTATTCATCTTATTCTAAAGTAGATACCCCAAATAAGCCAGATGAATTGCAAATTAAAGCACCTTTTCTTTCCACTTATAACAAAAGGAGCCTTGAGTGATGAGCACAGAAGTACCTTCATTGCAGGCACCCACAGTCAGGTGTAATGAGATGTTTCCATTCATTCAGATTCAGGGCTATCCTGTGGGAGTATGCTCACTTGAAGAGGATTGATGAGTAAAAGCTCCAAAGACTATTTGTTCTTTACTTCCTGTGTCTTGTCTAATTTCTAGGGCTGAGGTCAAGGAAGTGGAGGCTTCAGTTACTAGACTGGACACTAACTAGTCCTTCCTTTCATCAGGCCCTTTGCTAATCTAGCTTTACTGGGAAGGACAAAAGGCGTCTGAAAACTGTTCTGTAGCCTGGCAGTTCAGGTAAGTGGGTGAAACCATTTAAGTCCTCTTTGTCTGTCAAAAGCTTAAAATCCACCTCCAGTGCTTCCTGAGAAAGTTCTTTAATCACTAGTTTATTCGTATGTGTCAACTGCTTTACCTCTTCCTTAAATAAACAGATCATAAAGACTCAAAGTCTTAATGGTATATCACTCACTATCTGTCTGGGACACTTTTATATAAAAACAGTAAAACAACATTGAAATCATGGTGGATGATCTATGACCAGTGACATTTTGAAGGGAGATCTATAGGGATTCAGTTATTTGTGCATATGTTGAGGGAGATTTTTCCAGTAGATATGCTTTTGCTTCTATTGTTTTACAATATTCTGGACTGGTTGGTTTCAGATTTGAGAAAGAAACATATTTGCTTCTCAGCCGAAAACTTTACGACTGAGAAGTCCTGATGTAGTCAAGGAAAAAACAGATATATAAGAAAATTCTCAGACAATTACAGAATTGAGAAATACAAGTGAAAGTGATAGAAGGAATTTAACTTCCAGAAGCTCAAAATATTTCATTTGACAAAATAATGTATTACAAAATATGTAAATTCTACGGCATTTAAATGGGTTGTGAACTAAAAATGACCGCTCAGGGCAACATTGTGTTTTGTTCATTGCTGACCTCTTATCAGTCTACAGTAAGGGGCAGAAAAGCAAATCTAAACCTGGACGTGCTTTGGAGGGTGACACATAACAGTGACTAAGTTTGTTAGATAAATGAATGGCCTTGAATCCTGCATGCAGAAATGATGATTTGCTTTGGGAGGATTTTGGTTAATTCAAATGATTCCCCAGATGAGAGACCCTGAGGAGGAAGAATTCTTCTGTGGACATATATGATGTGTTTAGTGCCCATTTGGACTTTCAGTGTGGAATTTATTCCATAATGGGCTCTGAACAGGTGGTTTAAAAAAAAGAAGAAAGAAAAAAGGTTTCTTAAGGCCTGTGAGCACCTACTGAAGGCCAAGGGTTTAAGAAGTAACAGGGAAATCTGCCATGTCTGGAAATGGTGCAAAGATACAAAGGTGTTTGTTCGGGTGCAGAGTAATCACAGGCTGTATGTCCAGCAGACATCCCCCACAAAGCACCCAGCGCTGTTTACAGACATACAGTGAGTATAGGCAGCCTGATGGTGATGTACCTCAAAAACATCTGTGAACTTTGGATCTAGCGTGTATATCAACCCCATAGACCTCACTTTTTGACTAGAGTCTTTCAAATAAAGATATCAATTTTATTTCCTTGAATATAGCTGGAAACAGTCTAAATACTAAGCTTATCTGTCTGCAAATACTTATTTAGCTATCTAAGGCAATTGGCAATGTTGTTGTGATGATGATGATGATGATGTGTAGCCCCTGAAGGAGACCTTGATTTACCTGCTTAGCTGCAGATTTACACGCTGTACCAAGAGTAAATTTTATGGTGGGTCATAGTAGTGGCCTCTGACCCCATCCCTTACTATTTGGTGAGTGGATGTTTGTTAGCTGAGCTGTTAATGGCAAATAGGTTTTTTGGAAGAAAGGAAGTTTTATAGCTAACTGCTTTTAAAAAGTGGGGAAGGTAACTGCAAATGTTGCATGTTAAGTCATTAAGCAGGTCCGGAAACTCTTACTGCAAAATACTATTTGTTCTATTTTGTTCCCATTTAACCAAATATATTCCCATCTGACATATCAGGGATTAATTTGGTTTTCCGAGTTATGTTATATAGAGACATCAAAATGGTGGAAAATGTTTTGAAACTGATGGTCAACTATTTTTACCTTTTTGCGAACAAGCCACTCTGAAATCCCAACAGTCAAAACACCAGCCTTTGAACATGCTGCAACACCTTTTGCCTTTGGATTCCATTCCATATCAGAGCACTAAAGAGAGCTGCATCACATGGAAGCCCTAGGATGCTTAAGAAAAGATTTAGCTTCTTCAGGAATATGAGTACATTTCTGGAAGAGCATTTAAAAATAAAAGTCCTGGAGGCAATAGGCTCAGAGCTTTTGAATCTCTCATAACCTGGAGCGGCATTTATCACATTTAATTTTGTAAGTTTAGGAATTAAGCACCTAGTCTAAGCCAGGAATGTAAGCTTTCCCAGAGCAGAAATGGAAAGACATAAGCACTTTTCAAACATCTTTCACAGGATGAGATGCCTCTAACCCCACCTCCCTTCACTGTTTATTAGAGGAGTCTCTCCATGGCGTGATGTATGTCTGACAGCTGTCAAAATTTCTTAATTTCTAATATCAATACAGCAATAAATGATTTGAATCTCCTTCTACTGGGGCTGTTAGACCCTACTCTAACATACTGTCAGTGGAGGAAATAAGCTTTGAGGTCTAACTCAGACACCAAAAATAATTGGCCTGAATGCAGTCTTTTTATGTCCAAAGGAGTGAGGAATGACACAGAACACTGGGTTTATATGAGTTTATTGAAGGTATATTTGAAAGACGCTCTCTTTACTAAAATGACATAAGCTCATTTTACTGAAAAATTTAAGTTAAAAAGGAGAATGGATCAAAGGATCATTCAACTTAGGCAGTAGTATTCTACCTCTCACATTCTGCACATACATATTGAGATGGTAAATCTGAAACTCCCTTGCCAAAGCTTTTGGTTTTTTGGGGTTCTGTTTACGGGCAGCCTGTTGCATATCCCAACTCTGTGGTGTGTGTATGGTGCGCCCTTTCTCCGAGAGTTGTACCTTGGCGTTGCTGCAAGTATCTTTCTCCAAACACAAATCCTAGCTGTTCTCTGACTTCCAGTTAATGTCTCTCTCGCTTGAAAGATGAAGTTAGGCATTAAGTTCTTATCCAAGCCTTCAAAGATCTACCCTCTAAAATACAAGGTAACCTGAAATTTGGATTCTTACTTGCTAACTCTGGGTTTGTCTGTGATGAACACCTGCAATACTAGCTAGGTAAAATCAGTTTGATCCAGAGGTTTTATAGTTCCTATGTCATAGTATGATAATTGGTAAATGATGGTTCACTTAAAAGTGAATAAAATTTTGGAGAACTGGTTTGAAACAATCTTACAGGAATGCTTGGAAATCAACCTGTAATGTTTCAAAAATGCTTAATTTTAATAGTTATGCAGATCAACAGACACCTACATCCATATGATGTGCATACAAATAAAATCCTCATCCGTCATATTTTAAGCTGACTGTGATTCTTACCTTGGCAAAAATCACTGAAAACAATTAGAGGTTTGTTTGAGGGGAAGTCACAGAATCAGACCCAAAAGGTTAATATGTCTGTGTATTTACAGCAGTTGTGTGTAAAACAGGACTAAAGTTAACACTGGCTAAATTACGGAAATCTCTATGGAGAAAGGAAACATAGTAAGTGGTTGACATCACTACCTGAACATGAAAAGGGAGGGGGGATGCTGGTGCTTGTTCACTTCACAACCTTAAGGCTTAGTTCTCATTTACTTTCTAGCCTGTGGCTGTGTAACATAAAGGCGAATGAGTAGTTTACAGTCACATGAAAATGTGTATTTGGCAGTGATACTGTTTGAATTATAATACGATAAAACTGCCTGTGTTGGGTGGTTTTGTTATGACAACCGAAGCTGCAAAGATTAGGTAAAATTTCTCTTGTAAAGCGGGAGAGAAAAAATTACAGTGAAGGGGATCTTAAGTGATTAAACTGCAGTTTCTTCAGCCTTTGATATGCAATTTTAATAGTTATCCAGGGTCAAAGCAGAGATCGCAGGATCATTCTTCAAAAGAATTTTGTTTCATTTTATGACACATACCATAGCATCCTGAATTATTAAAAGCATTCAGTTTGGGGATATCTGACAGCTTGTTTGACTGAAGTTCTGGACCTAGTTTAACAGTCTTTATTGCGGAACACGACTGTGTACTATATAATATGTGCAGTATGCCATGTTTATAGTATAGGTGTGTACAAGAAATATTTAGTTGATAGAAAAGAGTTCTATTTTTAGGCAAAAATCAACATCTTCGCTCAGATAAAATAATTCTAAATATTATTACTACATATAATCCTCTGTCAGCTGCAAAATTACGGCACTGTTTTCATCAACTGATTCACCCACAGACAAATAGATGTCCTTCCATAAGGCCAGCAGACATCCAAAACATGAGAAAGATAGTAACATATATCTAGACATTGCTGCAATTTTTTTGAGAATATCATGCTCATGTTAGAAATGCCTCTTGACCACCGAGATGATTCCTCCAGAGAAAAATGGATTGACTTTTTGAATGAGCTACCTTAACACAACGTGAGCATTTGGTACAATACAGCATCTCCTCACCACAGATCATTCAGGTAAACATGAAACATACAGAAAACAATTAACCATCATAACCCATGATGGAGGGAGATCATCTTGTGGACAAAATTTCAGCATGCAAGGCTTCATTCTACAGGAACTGCCCAACTTCTCTGTCAAATTACTTCATAGACTTATCATAAGAAAATTATTTTTGGGCAAATATTCTAAATTCTCTATTTCTATGGCAGACCAAGAGATAAAATAGGGTTATGTGGTCAAAGGCTTTTCAGTTTTTTTCATAGTAATTTCTTTTGAACTCATTAAAAGATACTACTTTTATGTACAAGTCTTCCTTTGCTTATTTAAGGGGGTAATCCTAAAATCATACTAATCAGGACACTGCCACTACCAGTCAAAGATACAGAGTTGTAGTCAGTAGAGGAATAGACTATTCCAAAAAGTTTCACCTCAATCTCCTCTAACATCTGTGCTAGAATGAAATAAATTTGAACTCCTACTTTTTAAACTCAGAGACCTTAATAAAGAAATCAAACATGTGAACTCATAAACCACCCCATGAAAACTAGAATGTTATTCTCTCTCATTTTCTATTCAGTCAAGAACACTGCATCAGCAGAGTGACCTTAACTCTAGCACCAAGTGACCCCCAGCTCTTTCAGCCATTAATGTTTTCCACAGGTTACACTAACAAAATGCCTGTATTGCAATTGTTCAAATGCACACAAGGCTCAGCTTTACTGTTAGGCCATAATTTGTCCTTTCTGAAATGAATTCTAACACTTTCTGAAAGCATTAGAGCAAGGAGAGACAAAAAGGAAAATAAATCTCTATTGTAATTTTTTTTAATAACAGCCATGTGTTACAAGAAAAACAAACAAACAAACAACAAAACAATGTTGCATGTGTCCTAACAAGAAAATATGTATTTGTAGGGCATTTGTGGTACAGGAGGAGTTAAACAACTTGGCCTGGATTTGATCTCTTATTCACTAAGTAGCTTCCATTCTGTCTAATTTTTCAAATGAAATGATGTCAGGAATATTTCCCTACTCAGTTCATTATTAAACTATCATTATTAAACATTAATAAACACTTGACTGTACTAATTTTCAGTGATTAGTAATGAAAACATGGCAATATGAATAGTATTGACAGAGCTTAAGGTTTAAAAGAATAAAATAAAAACCAGGCATTTCAGATAAATGTTTAAACATGGAAGATTTGACTGTGCTAATCTCCATCAGCTATTAAGCATTTATCTAAAAGTAATAAATGTCTTACCGATAATTCCTTGTTGATACATAATTCCAGATATAATTATAATTTGCACAAATATAGTCTAAGACAATACATACCACAAAAACATGTACCTATTCTAGATTGCATGTCAGTGGTGACAGTATTTGGCCAGCTCCTATCAACAACGTTTCCAACCACTCACCAACTTTATCCAAGGGAAATCTGAGAGAGAGCTTAGGTCTTTAGGTCTTTAAATATTTTTTGAAAAAAGCTGTGTTGCTTCTAGTGTCTTTTTTGTTGCCTTCATTACACATCAAAGAACATGCATGTGTGTGTCAGTGTACATTTAAAAACAATGTTATAAATTCCATAATCACAGTGAATAAACTTCAGAGTCCAAACACAAGACATAAACCATAAGTAAGGAAGCTTGATGGAACAACTTAATTTAGTAAATTACCAAGTCTTTCCCCCTTGTATTTTGGCTTTGAAACAAAAAGAGTGAGAATGATCAAAAGGCAGAGGAGAAAAAAGAAATTAAAGAAAACCACAGTGGGATCTAAAGTGGGAAGGAGCTTGAAGAAAGTTGACTTGAAAAGTAGGTTTTCAAAGAGCCAAAAATGAAATAAAAATAGCACTAGAGACATGGAGGGTGGGTAGGGCACAAGTACCAGGCAGGTAAAAACAATTACTCAAGCAGCAGCAAAAGAAACATCTTAAGGTACTACAACAAAAGTCTAAGAAGAACTTTAAAAACATGGAGGGTGATTTTGGATTGCGTTTTGGAGTGAACCTTGGGTAGGTCGTGTGGTCACATTTGCTGCAAGTACATGAAATGTACAAACCAGCACTGTATTCATCCCAGCATCAACCAAAAACAATTTTGGGAACAGACTGTGTAAGTGTTTCACTAGTCAAGGAATGCAACCTTATCCTGACAGAAACCAGTTAAATTTCTTCACACTACAAGGCAATGGGAAATAAATCTATGGATGCAAGATTTAGTGGTGCTGGACTTTTCATGAACATCTCTGCCCGCAGGGCAACCAATATTTGGACTTAAACTAGAATTTTTGTATCTTATGTTGTGCTGTGAAAATGAAGAAGAAATAAAGCAAGCCTTGCACTTTGTACTTGGACTGTGGCGCAAGAGGTCACTGACTTGTTTGAAAAGACAGCAACTTCTAAAAGTAAAGAAGACTTCTGCTGTTTTTACATGGAAATTTACAACTTGGTGATTGAGACAACAGAGGTCAAAGAACCAGACCCTATATCCGCTGAAAATAAGAAATTTCTGTATTAGAGACGGGTCCATGTCATCCCTTCAATACTTTTTTTTTTTTCAGAAAGTAGATAAATAGCTCAAAAATTTAACTGTTGGAATGCCCTTCTCCATTCACTTTCAACACAGGAATTTCAAAAGCTAGTCTTTCATCTACCATATTTCTCTAACTCTCTTTACTGAGTGAAAAGAGATGTCCCACATATGGTTTCTTCATAAACATCACAACAAATATTGAAGAGATTTCTCTGTTACAAACATAGTTCAAAACATATCATCACTAAAGAGAAAATATTTTGAAGGTACCGTTTACCTGTTACACTTAATAGTCTAAGAATACTAAAAACTGGGAAAAAACTGCACTTTTCATTTGATATTTGGATGAAGATGAATAAAGGCGAAGATTTCTACTGGGCATTGGTTCTGTAAAACTTCATTTTACTGTAGTAAATTTGGGAATACAATAATAACTTAGTAATTTAGATTAACTTTAATAATTTAAACCTTAACTGTGCAGGCAGACAGACCTGATGCTACCTCAAGTTGCATGTTCTGGGTCATTTAATTTTGGTGGTTTGGTGATTCTTGGGTTTTTTAAACTTCTGTTTGTTTTAAAACAGAGCCCAGGACTTGACAGTAGAACATTATACCTGGGCAATTCCAGTCACTCCACCCTGCATACTGTAATCTCTGACAAGAAGAGATATTAACACTACGTTTGTGAAACTATGGGATTCTTGGTCCTGGGACTCAAGTTTTTGTACGGAAATATATCCCTTTGAGGTTTAGAAATAAGACATTAATTTGCTGAAACCCAGGATGAATGCCTCATAAGGGCAGAGAAATAGTATTAATGTCACTCAACTTGCTAGATACCTAACTTCTAGAATTGCTACCTCCTGCAGCAGCATCCAAATCCAGAATTCTGTATAGACTTACTTAACTAAATAGCTTTTGGCAGTATTACACAAGAATGTAAATAACAGAATACAAAGTATCTCACAAATTACAATAATCCAGTTTTGTAGAACTGGGTGTAGATGTCCATTGATATCTCCCTACGCAAGATAAATTATCTCTTGGAAAGAATACTTAAATGTAAGCATGGTTGACCTTGCCCACACTTGCAAAATTCAAATTCCAAATTCAAGTTTTCCATACAGACAACAATATCACATGCCATAATGTTGGTCCACCTCCGAAGGATAACTTAAAAGAAGGCATCACAAGTTTACTCAATTTCCAAACAGCCTTGGGTTGTCTATGAATTTGTCTCTCTGTAGTATTTTTCGCTTTTCTACTATTAGAAACCTTTTTTAAAAACAGGCATTTCCGTAACATAAAAGAATTCTAGCAGCTGTGCAAAACCATGAATCAAAACGCAGATCCCGCTATCAGGAATTTTAAAAGGCAAAGGAACTGCAAGCTCGGACTCCTATTAATGCGCTTTTAACTGCAGGCACAAGGTGGCAGAAATACCGCGAAGCTTTCATTCACCCGCCGCTGTGACCAGTCACCTCCGAGGAGTGAAACTGGATATCAACTGATGTGTTTTGCCCCGGGGATATTTATCCATTCGCTCCCCGGCGCACGGAGCGGCGGTGCGGTCGGGCAGGGCTCCACGCCGCCCCGGCGGCAGCCCCGGGCGCTTCCCCTCCTGCCGAGCACACCGCGTGTTCCCTCGGGAACCCTTCCCGCTGCCCCGTTCCCCGTTATTCGCTCCTGCCGCTCCGCACCCCCAGAGGAAGGGAAACGCCGAGTCCTCCCCGGCGGCGATGCGGGGACAGGCCGGACTCTAGTTGTGCCCCAGGCTCAGGGCAGGGGAGGGGTCGGCGGTGCCGCTCCCGCTGCTACCGTGGCCGGCGGAGGTGGGTGCGCTCCTCCGGTGCGAGCCAGCAGCACCGCCCTCCCCCCGACATGAGGGCTCAGGGCGGGGGCCGCGGCGCCCTTCCCGTGGCGGCTGCCCTGCCCGCCGCCCCTCCTCCGGCTCCCGCACGGCCAGGGAGCGGCCCTCCCGCCGCCTTCTCCTCCGCAACCTGCCGGGCGGCCGCGGGAACGAGGGAGGGGGCGCCCCCTTCCTCCCCGTCGCTTGCATGATTGACACGCTGCTCCGCCCAATCGCGCACGGCGGCCTCGCCCCCCGCGGGTGCCCATTGGCCGCCCGGAGGCGCAGGGCGGGGCTCGCTGGTTCGCGGGGCTCCCCTCCGGAGCGGGGGCGCTCCCAGAGCGCGGCGTGAGCGCGGGGCGAGCGGGCTGGGCGGGCCGCGCCGGCGGCAGGAGCGGCGCCGCGACTTGGCCGCTGCCGGAGGCTCCCGGCGCTTCGCTCCGCCGGCAAGGACGATGCAGACTCTCCCCGCCGCGCCGCGGCGGCTGCTGGCCGGCTTGCTACCTTCCCTGCTGCTGCTGCTGCTGCTGTTGGCCGTCTGCGCCTGGGCTGGGGCGCCGGAGCCACCGCCAGGCAGCAGCGCCGCGGTCTCCTCGCGGTGGTCGCCGGAGGCGGCCCCCGTGGTGGTGGCCAACCGCGGGCTGCGGGTGCCCCTGGGCCGCTCCGCCTGGCTGGACCCCGCGCGGGACCTGGTGCTGCAGGTGCAGCCGGGTGACCGGTGCCATCTCACCGTGCTGGACGAGGACCCGCTGTGGCAGCGCCCGGGCCGCCTGAGCCCCCGGCGCTTCCCCTGCGACTTCGGCGCCCGCGAGGTGCAGTACTCGCACCTGGGCGGCCGCAGCCCCGCGCGGGACCGCGTCCGCCTGCAGCTGCGCTACGACTCGCCGAGCCGCTCCCTGGTGCTGCCCCTGGTGCTGGAGGTGGAGGTGCTCTTCACCCAGCTGGAGATCGTCACCCGCAACCTGCCGCTCACCGTGGAGCGCCTGCGGGGCACCAGCAACCCGCTGGACGCCCGCAGCCTGGAGTTTGCCTTCGAGCCGGGCCGGCAGCGCTGCCGGGTGGGGCTGCTGCCGCTGCTGGCCGGGCTGCCCCGCTACGGAGAAATCCTCAACTACCCCTCGGCGGCCGTGGGCGCGGGCGGGGAGGCGGCGGGGGGCGTCCCGGTGCCTTCCTCAATGTGGGACTGCGAGGAGTTCCTGCGCCTGGGGCTGCGCTACCGGCACACGGCAGCCGGCGGGTCCCCGAACCGTGACCTGGTGCCGCTGGTGGCGGAGCTGCGGGAGGCGGCGGGCGGCGGGGCACTGTTGAAGCGCGAGTACTTCCAGGTACTAGTGCGGATCCGGGCCGGGACTGAGAATGTGGCCCCCAAACCCAGCTTCTTGGCCATGCTGATGATGGAGGTGGACCAGTTTGTCCTCACGGCCCTCACACCTGACATGTTGTCAGCTGAGGATGCTGAGTCGCCTCCAGACCTGCTGCTCTTCAACATCACCTCTCCCTTTGGCCCTGGCCAGGGCCACATGGTCAGCACAGACGACCGGAGCTTGCCTGTCACCTCCTTCAGCCAGCGGGATGTGAGGGAGCTGCGCATTGCCTACCAGCCGCCCATGGAGGACTCGGATCGGGAGCGGCTTTTTGAGCTTGAGCTGGAGGTGTTGGACCCAGAGGGTGCTGCCTCAGAGCCCTTTGCCTTCGTGATTGTGGTGAAGCCCATGAACACCCTGGCACCCGTGGTGACCCGCAACACCGGCCTTGTGCTCTATGAGGGGCAGTCGCGTCCTCTCTCCGGCCCAGGTCCCAGCCCTAACCTGGTGATCAGTGACGAGGATGACCTTGAGCAGGTGCAGGTGAGCGTGGTGGCAGGGCTGAGGCATGGCCACCTCACTCTCCTGGAGGGCACCCCAGGGTCTGCTGCCCCCCGGAAACACTTCACCGTGGCTGAGCTAGCAGCAGGCTGGGTCATTTACCAACATGACGGCAGTGAGTCTCCACTCAGTGACAACCTGGTGCTGCGGTTGGAAGATGGTGCCTCTCGCCATCGCGTTGAGTTCCTTTTCCCCATTACCCTGGTGCCCATTGATGACCAGCCACCCCTACTTAATGCTAACACCGGGCTTGCCATGGCTGAGGGTGAAACAGTGCCCATCACCACCCATGCTCTTAGTGCCACTGACATTGACTCGCAGGATGCCATCCTGCTCTTCACAGTAGAGTCTGGCCCAACTGCTGGGCAGCTCCTCCTTCGTCAAGCACAACCACCTCCTGGCTGGGAAGAGGAGGAAGAAGATGAGGGCTTTTCTTGGAGGAGAGTGCTAGGTTTAGCAGGGAGCTCCGTCGTCTATGAAAAGCCAGTGAGAGAATGGCTGCAACAGGATATTGTAGAAGGGCGTCTCTATTACCAACACTTCGGGGCTCACAGCCCTGGCCCTGGGGTTGTGTTGGACCAGTTCATCTTTAGAGTCCAGGATGACAATGACCCACCCAACCGCTCGGGGCCACAGACCTTTGTGATCCGGGTACATCCGGTGGACAGATTAGCCCCAGAGCTGCATAGCAGCAGCAGCCTGCATTTAATAGTTGCAGAACAGCAGGTGACCCCCCTGCGGAGGAAGCACTTGTGTTACACAGATCAGGATTCAGGGGACCGTGAACTCCGCTACACAGTAACACAGCCCCCCACTGACACTGACACCAACCACCCTCCAGATGTACATGGAGCTCGCCTTGGATCCCTTGTGCTGACTGAGGATCACTCTGTAGAAGTTACTCACTTCACCCAAGCTCAGATCAATCACCACAAGATCTCGTACCGCCCTCCACAGGAAGAGCTGGGGGTGGCTCCTCATTTGATTCAGTTTCAGTATCTAGTGCAAGATGCGGCTGGCAATGCCGCCAGAGGGACGTTCACCATCTACCTGCAGCCTGTGGATAACCAGCCTCCTGAAATCACTAATACTGGCTTCACTTTGCCTGAGGGAGGCAGCCACGTCCTTCGTCCAGCTGAGCTGGATGCTAGTGACACGGACACAGAACTTGCCCATCTCAGATTTATCTTGACCCAGGTTCCTCGGTATGGCCAGTTGCAGCTTTCTGGGTATAGTCTGGTTCCAGGAGGTGTCTTTGGCCTGGAGGATATCAGACAAGGGAGGGTGGTGTATGTGCACAGTGGAGCTGAGACCAACAGTGATACCTGCAGGCTTGATGTGAGTGATGG
Source organism: Myiotriccus ornatus (assembly GCA_036023395.1). Lineage (NCBI taxonomy): Eukaryota > Metazoa > Chordata > Aves > Passeriformes > Tyrannidae > Myiotriccus > Myiotriccus ornatus. The sequence goes on from JAYRBT010000001.1 coordinate 51,491,695, forward strand.
GGTTCATTTTGTGCCCATTACACTGAAAATGAACGTGCACCCAGTTGATGATGAGGTTCCTACACTTCGATTGCCCCCAGGCACTCTAGGTTCCTACCTAGATGTGCTGGAGAATGGTGCTGCTGAAATCACTGCTAATGTCATTCAGGGCACTGATGAGGATACAGATGACTTAATGTTGACCTTCATTGTAGAGGATCCTCCTCGGCATGGGAGCATCCTGGTTCAAGGGGTGCCTGCAGAGAGATTTTCCCAGAGAGATCTGCTGGATGGTGCTGTGGTATATGCACACACTGGCGGTGAAATAGGCCTTCTGCCCAAGGAAGATACCTTCAACCTTACCTTATCTGACCTGTCTGAGAAATGGAGAGTCAGGGGCAATGTTGTTCAAGGAGTTTCAGTTGTGGTGACCATTCTTCCTGTTGACAGTCAAGCCCCAGAGATTTTTGTGGGGGAGCAGTTCATGGTAACAGAAGGTGACAAACGGGTCATTACTTCTGCTTACCTCAGGGCTGAAGATGTGGATACTCCGAGTGACGATATACTCTGCACAATTGTTGCTCAGCCCACATCTGGGTATGTAGAGAACATCTCTCCTGCCCCAGGGTCTGAAAAATCCAGGGCAGGCATAGCCATAAGTGCTTTTACCTTGAAAGACCTCCGTCAAGGGCATATTTTCTATGTCCAGAGTATACATAGGGGTGTAGAGCCTGTTGAAGACAGATTTGCTTTCCGCTGTTCTGACGGCATTAACTTTTCCCAGAGGCAGTTTTTCCCCATTGTTATTATGCCCATCAATGATGAAAAGCCTGAAATCTTTATGCGGGAGTTTGTTGTGATGGAAGGCATGAGCCTGGTTATTGACACCCCCATCCTCAACGCAGCTGATGCAGATGTCCCTGCTGATGAATTAACATTCACAATCACTAGGGTTCCCAGGCATGGCCACATTGTGAACCAGCTGGTCAATGGAACTGTCCTCGTGGAGAGCTTCACCTTGGATCAGATAACAGAGAGCTCCAACATACTCTATGAACATGATGACTCTGAGACAAAGGTGGACAGTTTTGAGGTGAAACTCACAGATGGTAAACATACCGTTAGGAAAACGGTACCCATCATGGTTATTCCTGTAGATGATGAGACACCCAGAATGGCCATCAATGATGGTTTGGAGATTGAAATAGGGGAAACTAAAACTATTAATAACAAAATATTGAAGGCTACTGATCTTGATTCTGAAGACAAAACCTTGACATACATTATAAGATATGGGCCGGGACAAGGCCTCTTGCAGAGAATAAAGCCTCCAGGTGGAGTTGAGAATATCACCCTGGGAATGAACTTCACCCAAGATGAAGTGGATAGAAACTTGATTCGGTATAAGCATTTTGGCCGAGAAGGAGTTCGTGATCTTATCAAGTTTGATGTGACAGATGGAATAAATCCTCTCATTGACCGCTACTTTTATGTGACAATAGGTAGCATTGATATTGTCTTCCCAGATGTAATCAGCAAAGGAGTTTCTTTGAAGGAAGGAGGGAAAGTAACCCTTACTACTGATTTGCTCAGCACCAGTGACCTGAATAGTCCAGATGAGAACTTAGTTTTCACTATTACCAGAGCACCTGTTCGTGGTCACCTTGAATGCACAGATCAGCCTGGGGTACCCATCTCCACTTTTACTCAACTCTTATTAGCAGGCAATAAAGTCTATTACATTCACACTTCAGAAGATGAGGTGAAAATGGACAGCTTTGAATTTGAGGTGACTGATGGCTATAACCCTGTGTTTCGTACTTTCAGGATTTCTATTAGTGATGTGGACAATAAGAAACCTGTTGTCACAATCCATAATCTGGTGGTGAGTGAAAATGAATACAAACTGATAACCCCATTTGAACTGACCGCAGAAGACAGAGATACACCTGATGTATTGCTGAAGTTTATCATCACTCAAATACCAGTTCATGGTCAGATCATGTTCAATAACTCCAAACCGGTCACCACCTTCACTAAACAAGATCTAAATGAAAACTTAATCAGCTATAAACATGATGGCACCGAATCAGTTGAGGATAGTTTCTCTTTCACTGTTACAGATGGCACTCATACTGATTTCTATGTCTTCCCCAACACTGTGTTTGAAACAAGGAAGCCTCAGACTATGAAGATTCGAATAATGGCTGTGGACAACAGTGTACCTCAAGTTGTAATAAATAAGGGTGCTCAGACTCTTCGTGTGCTGGCCACAGGTCACATCGGGTTTCTGATTACCAACAAAGTGCTTAAAGTGGAAGACAGGGACAGTTTGCATGTTACTCTTAAGATCAGAATCACAGAGGGTCCACGCCATGGCTTCCTGATCCACCTAGGGAAAGGCAACCATAGCATCAGCCAGTTCACTCAAGGTATTACAATACTTCATGCTTTCGTTTGATCACTGGAAACATTCTTTTTCATGATAAACTCTATAATAATTGATGGGAGAAAAAGTCCAACAGTGAGCTTATTTATAGTGGCTTCTTTATTTTTTACAACTGTTTATTGCGTCTGTGACAGCTATAAACAGAAAATGGGATCTGCTGGATAAACACTCCTTTGCTTTGGAGAGCTTAGTCCAGATAACTGTGATTTGGAGTTTCTATCAGTGATAAAATTTTTGATAGCAGAATTGGACTGCACATCTTTAGAGAATGTGCTTTCTTTAACCAGTTTTATTTTAGAAAATGCTATGGGAGTGGCCAAGCTGTTATTAACTGATGGTCATACCATGACTAGGGTATCAGTTGCTATACAGTCTGAACACACTTAACTGTAAAAGCAAAGTACTTTCCCAACCAATGGGGAAATAATATATTATGAGTGCATTTGTTGCCTTCATTACACAAATCTTAACCACAAAGTGTTTGTGGTAAATTAAAAGGTAATGTAAATGTTTTAAAATTATGTCAGTGGTACTTACTTTTTACATGGAACTAAAATATTAGGTGTTATAAATAAGATAAAAACCACATCTGTCATATGTTCCGAAATAAAGCCTCAACACAAGGCTGTGAAGTATTTTTAACTGAAATAGGAGCATTAGCTATTCTCCAGAGAATTTTCCATGTACTTCTCAATCAGTTAAAGCCTGGTTAATTAACAATGAAATGAGTTTTTTTGCAGCATTCTGCAGCTGTGGAATGAGCAGACAGCACAACAGCATGGAGACTCAAAGGGGCCCAGCCAGCCTGAGCTGTGTAGGTAGTAAGGCTTGAGATGAACACTTGCAGTTGGCTGTAGTTCATTTCACAGAGCCCATACTGGTACATACCCATATTACATTCTTGGCTATAGCGATGTACCAAATCTTTCAAACAGTCTTGATGAGCTTTCAAATTACTGGATTGTCCTAAGTTTTGCAGTGTTAGTGCAAAAATGAGGATGAGAAGGGATCAAACTATGTCCAAGAGGCTTTGGGAACTAGCACAGCCCCTTAAATGTAAGGCTTCAGTAGTGAACTGCGAATAATACTGAGAGTATTGCCAGAGTAAGTGAGAAACAGAAGAGAAAGGAAGTGAACAAATAAACAGATTATCACTTTTTAGAGTGGGTTTCCTTTTACATTGAAGAATGTAGAATTATTGAACAGGTGTTCCTTGAAAGCAGACCACTGCATACTGCATAGCACAGTGATATCCTTTTTTTTTTTTTTTTTCTGAGGAGGAGCACTCGGGAGAGGTACATAATTCCATTTTCTCTTGTGCCATGTTGGCCAGATGTACGTTTGACTGATGACTAAAATGAAGTTGTTACTTGGCTTTGAATTGGCAGTTCAACTATGTGGCATGCTAACTGGTCTTTATGCAGGCTATCTTAATATCCTAGGGTTGCCTAAGCTGGGTAAGAAGCATGCAGCCCTTAGGAAAAATTGGTTTTAAAGCTAGTGAGGATCCCCAGAAAGTGATGTAACTTCACACATTCCCTGAAAGTACTGGCACAAGTATTCTTAGTTTATGTTGGGTTGAAGAATGTTTTTAAGAAATACACAGTTCTTCAACAATTTTGTCCTTTGACACCTATAAGCAAATCTCTCCTGAGCATCTGTGTTATTTCTGTCATATCTTCTCAACTTCCTGAATGCTTTGTATAATGGTTTGTATTTTATGAAGCAAACATGAAAATGTCTTATGAAAGCACTTGAGGGAGGAGAGGTGCCTGTAAAGGCTGCATGAAAAGTAGAAATCATCAAGCTTACATAGGGGATCTGCTGAGGACAGAGAGACAGAACTTTCTGGAAATCGTAGAATAATGTGGGAGCAAAAGTCATGGATGAAAGGGCACAATCTTTTAATTTACTTTTTCGTCACGTGCTCTGTCACCTGTAGCTCCTTTGGATATGAGAGAGATTGTGAGTGGCAGGGAGACAAAAATTCTTGGCTGAACCTAGAAATCTAAAGTTTGCAGAAGTAATATGAGACACAACTCTGTGTGTAGTTCACTGTTGTGCCTCACCTTGTGGCCCACTACCATTAGCATGCAAACATTTAACACTGTCAAATCCAGAGTAGTGAATTTGTGCATCTTTCATGCCTTTGCTGTACTGGGACAAATAATTATCTAATGTTCAGGGCAGAAGTAAACAAGACCCTCTTTTGTCATATTCTTAATAATCCCTGTGTAAGTGCAGATTTTGCAACTGACTTTGGGAAGCCTCTGTATTGACTACTGGACCTGCTGTTATACACTTTCTGCCTATGTTTTGATTTTTCCCCCTTTTAGGCCTTTCATCCTGCCATGGACCACCTCTTTCAAAATGCTAAATAGTTCGAGTTTCATCAACATGTGTGGGTTCTTATGGGACTTGTAAAACTATATCAGAGTCTTCTAATTTATGTTGGAAGGGACCTCTGGATGTCATTTGGTCCAATCTCTACTCAAAACTGGGACAACTTTGAAGTCAGATGAGACTGTTCATGGTCTCATGCAGATAAATTTTGAAAGCTGCTCAATATTTTGTGCTTGTGGTTTGTATGAATGGGCAGCCTGACCACATTGAGTAAGGTAACATTGATGAAACAAAATTCATTGTGTGCACGTAGCATGAGCAGTCTGGTTTTCCAGATTGCCTGTAACTGAAAGAGAGGGCAGAGCAATTGTTTAGCACACAGCTTTCTGCCTTATGCTAGTGGAGATAATTATATTTTTGAAATAGCAAATTATGTTGGATGTATTTCAGAATTATGTTAGAGAATTCCAATATAAAATTAATTTTTAGCAGTCACTGTAGTTACATAGAAATGAATAGTGCTTACAGCTAGGCAAGTTTTGATATAATTAGCACAACCTAATCAGCTGTGGAAGGAAAGCATATACTTGCTCAAGTGACCCTGAACATGTTCTTAATGAAGAGAAAACAGGTCGTTCCTTTGCAATTATTCTGGCAGAATTAAGATGTTTGGATGACAAGTGCCTTTTTTTCTTCTGAGGTGGTCCTGGTCCTGCAAACACTGGTTCAAGTATTTATCTTTATAAATGCTGGAACCATGGATTTTGATAAGGCTACCCACATGAGCAGAGCTGAGCACTTGAGTGTTTGCAGGATGAAAGGTTTATTTGCTCCACTGGAATGAAGAGGTATTTGTTTGCATCCTCTTTACAGCCCCATGAATTTTTGATCTTTAACTTTCAAACATTTATGGAAAAGATTCTTCAGTTCCATATATTTGCTGATAACGCTCTTAACTTGTTTGCCGTAGAAGATGTCTGGTTCCTTTTGGAACTGAAGATTTTGTGGAGCTTTAACAAAAGTGGTTTTGGCTTCTTTTTACTCATGCATCCACCCTGACATCAGGAGAGAACTTGGGTGGTACTTGAGGTCTACTTAAATGCTATTAATTTCTAACACTTTTTCTTGTAAAAGGTATCAGACATGGGTTTTTTACCAAGATCAGTCTTTCAAAGAAAGTGACAAAAATTAGTTTTTTATGTGTGGTATGTTTCTTATTAGCATTCAGGGAAACCAGAATACATGATGTTAATAGATATTTGTTTGCCTTTTACACACGTTATTGCAATTGATGATTCAAAATTGTACATCACGGTTTTTTCTTACTGAAGTCTTGTCTGTTTACTGTTGCATCTGTTTATTAAAACAATCAATCCCTGTAAATGTCTTCTACAGTGCTTTTTAGGTTGAAGAATGACAGAATCAATATTATAATACACTTCTGTTTAAGAAAAGGGACCACTAAAAATATGAAGTAGTTCTGACTGTTGAGCCCATGTTTTTAAATTCCTCTTCAGTTCTTTTTGTAAGTACAGGTTAAAAGAAAGAGGGCACTGGAGAGGGGCAAGTAAAGAGAGGGAGAGTGAATTATACCTGTAAAACTTCAACACTGTTAATTCTGGAATTCATCAGTTCTGCTGGAGAACCTCAACCTCTCTCTTGCTGAAGCTAAACTATTTAATACATGTCAAGTTTTTCTATAAAAACAGTTTTCTACCTTCAGCATTTTAAATGAAATCTATTTTGCCTGACTCTTTCCAGCGGATATCGATGATATGAAGATATGCTATGTTTTACGAGGGGGTGACAATGCCACCAGTGACATTTTTCATTTCATCGTTGAAGACGGTGGTGAGTACTCCTAAGATCTGTGGTTTTGTTGTTTTTTAGGGACAAAGAGTTTAAGTATATTTTGGGAGCTGAAGAACACTGAATTTAACTGGAGGAAGTATATGTCACCTCCTGGAATGTTATTTTTGTTATGCCTTTCCTATATTTTGAACTATTTCTGATGATTAGAAAGAGAGGAATTGATGAAATGGTAATTGCATCTAGTGAAAAAAATCTGAACTTACTCTAGCAAGAAAGTGAAATTCTGTAAGTCTCCTCAGATACCTGGGCTTTCTGTAGTTTTACAGTATTCCCTGTCCAGGCTCTTCACACATAAATTCTCCTAAGTCTTTATCTTGAGAAACTTTCTAAATTTTTATTTGTAGTTATTGTTTACCTTTTTAAAGGTTTTAGCTCTAAGACTATTCATATGAAAACATTATCTCTGATGTACATATTGTGTAGAGTTCAAGTCTTGATTCTACCTACTTAACAAAATCCTCAATGGCTTGTCACAGATTTTTGTCAGGGGACTGATGTGAATTCTCCTGACCAATACTGTTTTATGGGATTGTTGCAGATGCAAAAGGAAATATAAAACAAAATTGAGAATACTGGCATGTACTCATCTGAGGAAAAAATATGTAGATTTTTGTTTGTTTGTTTGTTTTTAAAGCACAAAGAACAGTTTAAAGGGTAAACCAAATGCATTAATACGCTTTTTTCCATCCAGAGTCTGTACTTGAGGTAGATATTCCTAAATGTAGCTATTCCTGTGTCGTGACAGGTGGCTAGATTGTGTTACTTTAATATTTCTTAACATGGGATACATAGCTCAATGAGGAATTGAAAATGAATTTTATTAGTTGATTTAATAATATACTTAGGAAAAAAATCTTCCAATTAGCTTATTGTCAGCCTCTGTTACTCAGCTTGTGTTACTGCTTCACAAGAAGCACAGCCAGTTAAGGGTATTAAGATCAGTGAACAGGGATTTGTCCTGTCTGTCACAGGCTGAACAGTTTTGTCACCATGTACCATTGCTGGGGTTGGGATATTGAAGCATGTTCACCTCTCCATTGTGCTGGACAAGCAGAGAAGAGACAATATATTCCTTTAAAGAGACTTTTGAAAATATCTTTGTGACATCAGAGACCAAGTAGAGAGATGAGTTTGTAACACTTTCCTTATTTTCCATAAATGTTTTCTTTTAACTGGGATATAGGTTAGAGAAACTTAAACCTAAGTAAAGATAGTGAACATGGGATGCTATATTTTCATACCATCACTTTCAAATGTCACGACATAGTGACGCTGTTCATGACTTTTAAGTTGTTCTTCTAGTAGGTGAACAAATACTCATGAACCTTGAGATCTTTTGAGGTTTCGTGTGATGGGACTAATTAAAGCTGAAGAAAGTTTGCTCTCAGCAAGCTGTTTAACATAAGTTCTTAAACTGAGTTGCCCCTTAACGACCCAACGTTTTGGGACTTTTCTCCATGCTATTTAACACTTCATAGAGGCCAATATGTAGGTAAAGCAAATTGCACTTAATATATTCCAAATCTTTACCACGAACTTTTCTTTCATTGGAAAGCTTACCTGCCACATCTGCTTCTATTTAGCAGAGTTGTAACAGCCTGTCAATTGTAACAGAATGCTTTTTTTCATATTACAAAGAATCATTATGATAACAAGGTGCTTGCTGATTTTTTTAGAGCCTTTGAAACTTGCAGTGTTACTGTCTTACAGTCTACTTACCTAGATGGTAAGATGGTCTTTTTTTTCCCAAGGCTGTTTGTTGACACAGTGAAAAATGAGCTGTGTTGCATTTCAGAGTGTTTCTGATTTCCTGCTTAACTGAAGATGGTAAAGCTGCATTTAAAATTGATGAAGTTTTGATCAAAACATTAGTAATTAATTGTCTGTCTGAAATAACTCACATTTCTTAGCAGTGTCTTTAGAATCTGTAACAGGTAAAAAATCTAGGAATTTAATCCAGCTATATTCCCATCCTCCTCAGAAAGACATCAAAGCCAGTGTTTTGCAGCTCAAGTATATTTTGGCAGACTTTCAGTGGTACCAAGACTATTGTTTAGTTTTTTTGATTTTAAGCCAGATCATACTAAGAGACTACACACAAGAGCTGAGTGAAAGATGCAGTACAGGTGATCAACACTCATTGTAGAAAGGCACACTTCAGACTTCTGTCTCCTGTATCAGGAGTTTTGCAGTAGTAGCAGGTTTGTGCTACCATACAATGCCTAATACTATAAATTAAATAAGTGGGACTTCACTTAAGCTGAATTGTGTGACAGTCTGTAAGTGATCCAGTTCAAATCAAGAGGGATTGCAAAAAGTGATTCAATGAATGAATATGTGTTTATGTAATTCAGCTAATGCTATTTCAAATAAGTAAAAAAACCCAAAATAAGGGACATATTGTGCTTCAAGTATTTTATATTGTCCAGTGTTTTCATGCCTCAGTGAGAGAAACATAGAACACCAATTTCTGCTCTCTTCACATGACATGAATTAGAAGGTTGATTTTGCCCCGTACCTGTAGTGTTGCCTGTAAAATACTTTTCTACATGTCTTGCAATATATTTGTTCATGGAATGTGAACTGCAATTAGGAGAAAAAGAGCATGACTTTCCCTAGCTCCATCTTTTGATGGTGGATCTGCCCTACTCCTTGTACCATGACTTACAAAAACAAATGCAGAATTCTTTTCGTGAGCCTCTTAAATGATGAGGGTCTGATTGTGGCCTGAGTCTGTTATCTCAGGCAATTGCCTGGAGAACAAGTACATGGAGTCATCAAACTGCTCTGGCATGAACTTTGTTGGGGATCTGGAATTTTGTTTATTTTCTTACATGTGATAGCATTTATAGTGAGCAAGTTAGGGCAACAGCAGACCAGGTGGGTAAGTGAGGTTGAAAAGAGCCAAGTCAGCACTCTGCCAGCTCTTGGCCCCTTGCCTGCTCCATTTCTCACAGTGGGAGTAAGGTGAGTGCCATGCTGCAAAGCAAATCATGACCTAGGATCTAAAAGCGTGAAATACGGTACCAGTACAAGGTTGGTTGCTTGGTGGCCAGAGGAGAAAACTGCAGTATAGACAAATGAAGGATAGCTCAGTCATTACGGCTGTCTCATGATAAACTTTCTGATTGTAACTAAAGAGAACTGAAACAGGATCAATATGAAGAGAAAGGAAGGCCACTTAAAAGGAAAGAAAGCCCTCAGGACTGTAATTCACAAGTGAGAGTGTAGGCCTTCTGTATTCAAATCAAAATTAGAGGTTTCACCAGAAAGAAGTGGTTGAGTTTTAAAGCTCTGGAAGAGTCTTATTCTCAGCATCAATTGCCTGCAGATGTATGGCTGTAATGCTTTTGTGGCTTTAAATGGCATTTCTAATAAGAGTAATTAAAAAGTAGAATAAATTGAACACAATTTGTCTATTTTTTAGCACAAGTGTTCTTTGCAGGTAGAAAGTGTTTTGATTCTTCATATATAGGGATTTAGCTGAGGATTAATGATAATCTATTATAAAGTGGGTGAGCCCATGCATTTCTGGTGTACTGAGAACAAGAAGACAGTGGAGTACATTGGATGCTACTGAGTTAGCTGTGTGACGTTTTGAAAGAAACTACTTTGCTTGATATTAACAATTTACTTTCCATTTTGTTTTAAATTTTTGGTCTTAAAATAAGTATATGTACACCTGTTGATACTGAAAACATGTTTACTGAAAAAGTGTCCATTTTAGCAAAACCATGGAGAAAGTATGAAATTTTGTTTTTCACAAAGGTTGCGAAAGAGTTGAATTACTTTCCTCGAGTGGTCTCTACATTCCATTAAGAAGGTGGAGAAAAAACTCTTCTTAGCAAGTGCAAACATGTGACAGTGGTGAATCCTGATGTTTACATTATTAAATTTTTAATTCAATGATTAATAAAGGAATTAATGCTACCAGAAGGCAGGGAAAGCAAGATTTCCCCATGGGAAGGTAAAAAAATGCAAATCCAGACTGACAGTTGAACTCCTGGGCGTATTTCTGGTATATTAATTGGCATATTATTGAAAGACTCACTAGATTGAAGAAAATATCCAGTTGAAAATGCTTGAACCTTTAGTGAAAAACAAACTCATGTAGTAAATTATATCTGATAATTTTAATGGAAGCTGGAGTGTATGCAGCAAGTCTGGAAGCTTGAGAAAGTTGTGTATGTATGGCACTGCCAAATATTCACATAGAGTTGGTGCTTCAGCTGTGCAAAATGGAACTAATCCGTATGGAATGAAAGTTGACACAGAAGTTAGCTCCAGTGTGTTGAGCCCTTGTGTCTGTTTCAGAAAACTGCATGCTACAATTTCGCACTACATCCCTTGTGAGTGGTCTGAGGCTTTTTTACTCCTTACATGGACTGTGCACTGAAAATATACAGCTAAAACTGAAGTCTGTTGTTTACCTTCTCTTTATTCTCTGTTTGTCAGAGATTTCTTAATGTCACTGCAGTAAGTCATAAGAATTGAATAAGAATATGGATCTAATGCCCACCTATCCAATCTGTAGAAGGTATTTTCTTATGAAATGTGCTGCTTCAAACAATGTGAAACTGGTTGAACTGGTTTAAGGTAATTTTTTTCCAGATTCTGCTGATTGTGTAGAGTAAAACAAACATACCCCAAAGCTGGCACTAAACTCAAACCCCAGCACAAATTCCATGCCTCCAGAGGCAGTATCGAAGTCAAATACATTCCTGGCCCAGCAATGGGTATCAGTTCTGGGGTAACAGTACTACTGCAGCGGTGTGCTAAATGCCAGTTAGAGAGCAGAGTTTCTCTGTAAAGGACTATTGTATTCTTTTTCGATTCACATAAGAAAAATTTTTTATCCAGTTAGGTTTTGTAGATAACTCTGAAATGTTCAAGATCGGGTCATGTAAAGTCAGTGAAGGAATGTTTATCTCTTCTAAAAAGTGGTCTGCTCCCAAGTATTTTTAAAAGAAGACATTCTTGACCTGCTTGTTCCTTTAGTGCTCTCATTGCTGTAGTTTGCCTAGTTTGTTCTTCCTCCTGCCCTGTCTGTCTTCTGAAGTTGGAGAAGCTGTCAACCAGGATTACAGCATCCATGGAAGAGGTTCTTGTTTTGAACCTCAGTATTTTTTGTTGCAAGAGGCTAGTGCCATCCTAATAATTTTTTTAATCAGCCACTTCTGTTAAGTTTTCCTGTTCTGAGTAAAAAAATGAGATTACTCTGATTTGGCCCTTTTGAGTCTGGAGCATTTGGAAAAAAACCCCTAAGACCATGCAAGGGGAAAACCCATTTCCTGTTCAGCCTTAATTTGAACCGTAATCTGTCCGTCCCTTACCTAACTTCTTTCTCTGCTCAGTGCTTAAGTGGAGTCCTCCAAACTGTTTCTTTAGGACTGCTAAGTGGTATCTTGAACTACCATGCCTCAAGGGTAGGATGGTTTCAAAGGGGAAGAAATAACAGATTCTCATGGCTGTTTTAGGAATGTGAGGATCACTAGGGAAACAAGAATTGTTTTATTTCAGGCTCTTTGGGCAGCTTTTCTGACTTAAAGCCAAAGCATCACAAAGCCAAGGCTCACTAAAACTGGTGATTTACATCATTAGCTAAATCTTATTTAAACTTTTTATTACAGATCCCTAAATGCCTTAACACAGCACTGCATTTTCCTGTACTAACATTTCGTTAAATCCTCACCGAAGCAAGAAGCTTTCAAAACAATTCCCTGAAGTTAGCCTTTAAACCTATTTTCTGGGACAACTTCAGAGACTTTTCCCGAATACATTTATGCGAGAAATTTTGTTAATTGAAGAGTCACAGTTTCACTGCTTGGAGAAAACTCTCCATTAAGTTTTTGAAATACAATTATTTTATCTGTCATCCTTAATTTTGCTAAAAAAATATTTTTTTACGAATTTCACCATTCTTGTACGCTTTATTCATTTGTGAGAGAATAATATTACATGCCTGAGTTTAGTTATTAAACTAAAAGGGTTGTCAGTGCTGCTTTTCAAAGCAAAAATACTGATATATTTTCCTGGGTGAGCTATAATAATAGTGTGGGAACAGACATTTTGGACTGAATATCTGATAGTTCATAAAGAAGCAGATGGGTGAAATATCATTGGGAATTATTTGCAGCGTCTTTGCTTGACCTCGCATATGGTATTTGGGCACACCAGTCTTGCCAAGAAACTACGTTTATCTTTGGCTTAAAAATGAGGGCATCACATGTTGGCAGTATGTTTGCCATCGTTTGCCAAGTACTGTATTGAATTCTAGTCTGTTGGGCTTGTTGCTGCTGTTTTAATAGGCTCTGGGTTGGTGCCCAAACAATTTTCCACATGTCACACTTCTTGCTGTAAGTATTACCAGGGGATTTAAATAGTTAGTTTGACACTACGGTTTATTGAAGAAAAAAGAAAACAACTAAATAAACCTTACCAGAAATAAAAAATTAGTTCATGGGGACATTGTTGTGAATGTGGCTGCAAGGTTACAGCATAGTTAGTATCTGTGAAAGAATACAAGAGTAAGAGGTGCTTATATGGGGCATGTAGAAAGTCTAGTACAAGCCTTACTAATCTTGGTGCAAAGATTTTCATTGTCTTCTGTACTAGTTATATTGATCTCTTTATCATGGCATTTTAGACTGAAACAGGGAAATTATTGAATTTTCCATTTCCAACTTCAGTATCACCTTATCCTCCAAATAAATGCATAGAAAAGGTCTGCTTTGTCTGGCTGAAACAAGATTTTTTTTTATTTTTTTGTGAGGAATGAAGGTAGTTGTTTGATTTGGCAAGAGAATTTTTGTTTGTTTCTAATTATTGAGGTTCAAATGGTGATTTTATACAAAAGAGAAGATTTCCTCTGCCCCTCACCCTGGATTACTGATCATTTTTTAACAAAAGCAAAACATTGTACTTGAAAGGATGAGTTTAGGTGCTGCCTTGGGTTAGAACAGGAGAGGCAATTGTGGTTTTAATTGCTTTTTAGGCAGAAGTTAGAGCACTTTCTCCAAAAGTGGAAGTTTCAAATGCAGTTCCTTCCTTCCTTTCAAAGATTTTCAACCCATAGTCCCTCTAATGTGCCCTCACTTATATTCTAGCCTGTTTTGTGTTATTTTTTTATTTGCTGCTGCCTAAGAATATGAGTTCTTAATTACTCTTTGGAACATAGCCTGGATTCAACTGGTTCACTTTACAACTAAGTGTTGTTACTACAGGGTCAAAAAATTCTGTCTCATTCTTTTGTGTTTGTTCCTCCTCTCTTTTTCCCCTTTATTTCTCCTTTGCTGCTAATGCCTGCTATGTTCCACAGGATAAAATGGCTTGAACAGGCCAATTAGGAGCAATGCATTCCAGAGTAACCCTTAGGCTGGTGGTTTAGATCAGAGTTTAGAGCAGGAACATTTTGATTCCATTCCACTTCACTTTGAGTGAGGGCCAGTAGTCTTGTTTTCCATGCAGAATGAGCACCTTGACTGTTGGGCTGGTTGGATAGAAGGGAAATGTCTCAAAGGTATCAACCTGTTGATAGATATTTTTCAAGTTTCCAACTGCGATCACTTGCTGAGTAATTACACTTTTAAAGAACAGTGTAGTCACAACAAAGTTTACCAGTTCAGCACTTGGAGCTGAATCACGCTTGCTTTACTGAGCTGAATAGTGCCATTGATTTCATTTGACCTGGTCAGATGAGAGGCAAGGAAGATAATGCTCAAGGTAGCCCTATAAGTACTGAACAGGCTTTTTACTTAAAAATAATCCCCAATTTAGCTTTTATATTCTTATGATATAGAATATGGCCCAGATATCAGCAAAAGAAGCATGACAATGAGCAGTAAAATTAGGTCAAAATGCAAGAATTAAAGGGATTAAGGAGACACACTAGGCTTAAGTAGAAGAATTGAGAACTCTCAGCAGTAACACTGATTGCCAGTGACATGAGAACCTGCAGAAAGACACTAATTCCTAAAGTGAGCCATAATAAGCTTGTGAAATTATCTTGGTAGTCGGTTGCAAATATTTTTGATTTGGATATTCTAAAGGGCTCTAGAGAAGGGACACTGGCTGCTGTTGAGAAACTCTGCTCACAGCAGGTCAGTTTGTTTAATTTCCCAACTTGTTTTACTCGAGGGATTCTAAACAGACTTCAGAATAACTTTAGCTTTTATCTCTTCACTGGTGAGTTAACTGTGTAGAGTCCCCCTAGAGTTCCCACAAAGCATGTCAGCAGTAAATAAAATGCATGCATAAAGTTTCTGGATTTTTTAAAAAATTAGGTTGATATTTATACAAAGAGGGATAAATAACTCCGAAAAAACATAGGATAAATGTGGAAATACACGTAAGATAAATGGGGAAATCAAGTTAAATTAAAAAGGGAGAAAATATAATTATGGCATACATTGTCATCAAAGTTTTTCGATTTGTGCACATTTATTTACAATGCTCTCACTGTTGTAAGCTTCTATTTGCCTTGGTAGATATGAGGCTTGTAATATAAGGACCATTCTTACCTCATCAACCTCTTTGTTCTTTCTAGAAAAATGAAGATGTTAGTTTTATCTCATAAGCCCAAATTTTGCTTGGATGCTGTTCAAATTTTCCCTGAAATTATATGACCTGCTCTTTATAATTGGCATCGAAGTAGGTTAGGGTGTGTTTTGGTTGTCTAGGGCTTAACAATGGTGACAATAGGGTAGAGTGTTTATGAATAAGAATCGGGGAAAGGCCGACGAGGCAGATGTCATGGTGGGAGTCTGTTATGGAGCACCCAACCAGGATGAAAAGGCAGATGACATATTCTATAAGCAGCCGGGAGAAGGCATTGGAACAGGCTGCCCAGGGAAGTGGTTGAATTCCCATCCCTGAAGGTATTTAAAAGATATGTGGATGTGGCACTTAGGGAGATGGTTTAGTGGTGGATTTGGCAGTGGTGGGTTAATGGTTGGACTTGATGATCTCAGAAGTCTTTTCCAACCTAAATGATTCTATGAAGTTAAGAGCCAGGAATGATACAAGCAGAGTGAAAATCCTGTTAGAATAAATTAATTAATTTGACCTGGGTTGTTGATTTTTGTTTGGGTTTGGCCTAGATGAAGATTTCTTAGATTGGTATAGTGTGGCTTGTTTTCCCTAGGGTTTTCTTCGGTTAATGTCTCTTTTACATATCTAACTAATTCATTTTTTTGTTTTAGTACTAGAAAGGATTTAATTTATCAGTAAGCCCTTATGAAGTTCTTTGGAAAGACAAATTTTTTTTTTCCTCTTCCTGAAGAAGGATTTTAAACTTGTTTAAGTTCAAGTCATTAGTAAAACGTTAATTCAGTCAGCTTGATACACCATTGCCCTGAATGTTTGCCAGAAATCCAATCTCAGTAACTCTTAAGTACCAGCATAGCACTTCTGTCACTTTGCTGTATAACGTGCATTTTTCTTCAAGACTGTAGGAATGCTGTTACCACAGACCTTGGTGCCTCTTTAAAGCTTTGTAGTTGTCATGTAACATAATAATTAGAGAGGGAATTGTAAGGATAGCTTTAAAGAAACATTTGAAGCCTAATTCAATGCCCAGTGCCTCTTTGTGCCTAGAGGTTTGTGGTTTGAACCTCCATTACTGAAATCTTTGAGAATATTTTTTTCATTTATTACTGTGGTGTTCAAGAGCTGGTCATACAAGATAAGATTCCCATAACTAATAGCATGCTGTTATTCACTGTCCCTAAAACTATTTTGCCATAAAAATATTTATTTTAGGACCTTTGAGGTATTGGACTTCTTATTCTGATGTCTCCTTTTTAGGCAGAGCTTGTGCTCTCAAGAGCCGGAGACACTGTAACCAGTTAAAAAACCACTGAAGTACTCTGTATATTATTTTAAGACTTTTCTGGGCTTTGTGCTGAATTAATTCACTGTCTACACTGTTTAATCTCAGTAATTCCATTCAAACTGACTCATCATTACTGTAGAGGATTTGTAGTACTGTGTCCTCAAATACATCACTCCTGAGGGAATTTCACTGAGAATCTTTTGGATAGAGATATGAAATCCTTATAAAAAGGAAACTAGTCATTACCTTTTCTTCTGGCAGATGCATAAGTTTGTCAGTCTCAACTTCTTTAGGGATAGGTGATGCAGTATTGTACACTTAAGATCCAAATGACAACATCTTTAGTGGGCATTTTGAGTGAGGTTTTGTCTTGGATTCATCCTAATCAAGTCGAGGTCATTAAAGTACTGAATTTATAGCTGTAATAAATTTAGGTTCCCTTTGTAACATTGAGGATGAGTAAATTTGGATGTGACACAGACCAATTGCTCTGAATTCTAATCAAATTTTGCCCATAGCTTCCTTTTCATGTGTTTAGCAATGGCAAGGTTTACAAGTTAGTTGATGAAGTGGACATTTTCAAGCTTGTTGACTGATTTGGGCATTATGCTAAATATAGGAAAGGACATGAGATTGACAGTGTCTTGCTTTATTTAATAAGTCATTGCATACTCTGTTTCCTGTAGATACTTGAGACCTGTGCTTAATTCTCTCTACTGCCTGAGGAAGCTTAAATACATATTTCCTGCAAAAACTGCTGTAACCTTTAGGCTGTAGGAAATGTGAGGTAAATCCCTCTCACTGAAGTAGAGTAATTTTGTATGGAATAAGTTACTGTGCACTGTCAAGGGCAGATCAAACTGTCTGTCCCACTACATCAAAACCACACCCTTTGGGGCCACTGCTCAACTCTTGCAAGTTCTCTGTTTCATTAATTGTGGAGGAAAAGTCACTTGCTTTTCCTTCATAATGTTCCCTGTTTTGAAAGCCTAGCTCCCTGTTTTCCCTGGCCCCTAGGGGTTTCCACTTATGTCTATGTGGGGGATTGTCCTATTAAGTTTTCAGCTCTCTGCCCTTGATCTCCATCTAGTCAACCCTTTTTTTCCTCTTTTTCTGTCCTTTTTCTGCCTCCTGTTTGGAGTCATGGCCTGGTTGAACCAGGAATCGTTGAGAGCTGATCAGATGGTTAACAGATGAGTAAATCAGCTAAAGACAGAGGGATTCCTTTTCCTAGCAGGAACTGGGAAGAGTTGAATTAGCCTGTGCTCCTGCAGAATCCTGTTTTTTGTACACCAGTGGCAAGTTGGAACGAGACAAAGTGAAGCGTTGCTTTTGGCACTGTTTTGCCACCAATGAAAAACCATGGCGGAAAAAAAAAAAAAAAAAGAAAGAGTAGCTGGAGTAGACAGACCTCAGGCATTAAATTGAAGTTATGTGACTGCAGTGGTTGAAGGGGCCTAAAAGTGAGGGATCATAATCTTGGCATTGAGATCTCTTGGCCAACCTGGCAGTCCAAATATTCTCTTATAACTCTAATTTCTCCCCCCCACGTCAAGATAAACATAAGGTCATTTAATAGTTTGTCATAGAGGTACTGTAGCAGTAGAATAGGAGAGTCCTGTGTGTCATTTTGAGATGTGCAAGTACTATATGCTTGGTCCTTATTTTAAAATGTGCTGCTTCAGACCCATTGAAGGATCAGAAGTGAACTCAATTCAAATAAGTAGGACAATTTTTACCAGCAGTGGTTTTGCCCTAAATCATATAATGCATAATTCTTGGGTTTCAGTTTATGAAGAATGGAGGACAGATCAAAACGTGGTTTATTCACTTATTTATTTCTTTAAGGGAAAATAAATCTTTAAAAAAAAAAAAAGGTACTAATGTACTTCCTACCTCTGAGATATCTTATTTTATGTGTATGTGTTCCTCGTTCAGCACACACATTCACCAGTCCAAATGTCTACATCGAGGTAGTGAGCTTGCAGTGATTCCTGTCGTGTCTCCACCACCCTGAGTTACGCTGCTATTTGAACTCCTTTTCTGAATTGTTACGATCATAGCACAAATAAATTCAAGATGATATGATTTATTTTGATCAGCTCATGAAAATATGTCTGCACCATATTCCACTTAATGACCAGCAAGGATTTGCTAATACTTTAGGCAAGACAATGATAAAGGGAAGAGAATTATTTTTATGAGGTCACTCTTTTTTTCCTCTTTATTGAATCTCTGCACTACATTCCCCCAAATAGCCTAGATTTAACTAATCCCCCTTTTCTGTCATTCAAGAGACTTGTTTCTGAGAAAATAATGTTTGCTACTCTGGGTTCTTGTCAATTGAAAGAAGCCCCAAAAGAATCTACAGGTAAGAAATACAAAGCCTTTAATTGAAATGTTTTTCTTAAAGTTAGTTAGGTTTAGAATATTAGTCTTTATGTAGATACTACTATTATTCATATTAGTTTGATAATCGTCAGTCACAGGAACTGCTTGAAATCATATGATAAATTTATTTCCTTCCCTTGATTACTACTATTACTGCAAGCAACTCTAAGTATGTAACTTCAGATTTGTCACAGTTCTTTACACTTCCCTTGATTACACATATAAACCAGACTTCGTTCATTGTTTTCAAGTCCCAGATTCATCTAAACATCTGAGGAGTGTAACTTATTAGCACAGCCAGCCCTAGAACTGGTTACTGAATTGTTGAAATCCCAAGTGACTGCATTACCTTCTGAAGCTGTCTGCTTATAGGGAAGCCTCACTCAACTGGAGTACCTCAGAGATTGCTCCTATGTGTGATGAATCTCTCTTCACTGTGGAACAGCCTTCCCTTGGTTTCCACTACTTAAAGATAATAAATCTAGATCTTCTGTGGACTTGTCTTACTATTTTAGTAAGAGTGTGGGCAAATGTTTTGGGATTGAGCTGCATTTCCCATCTGGGACGTGCATGCCTTTGCTTGATTAGCCTCTCATACATAGGGAATATATTGTTTAGGTTAAAAAAGTAGATTCTACACTGTTTTTTTTCTGCAGCTCTTTTATTTTATTCTTTGCAAGGAATATATACACATTGCTGCAAAAAGATGTTGTAAAACATCTGTAGATTGTTTAAATCTCATGTTCTCATACCTTTCAAAATGTAATAATTTTAATGTAGTTTTTTCTTCAAAGTGTTATTTTCAAAGTATTAATTTTGACTTGTGAGGTTTTTACACAGTGATATCCATGTAGCTTAGTTCTTCAGGTTCATTCAATGAACTAAGTTTAGTTCCTTTTTTTTTTTTTTTGGGGGGGGCCTGTTGGATGCAGAATGAGAATAGATAGGGTGGAACTGAATAATAGATATGAAGATAATCACAAAGGGTTGATACGGGCTTTCTTTCACAGCATTTGGCATAGCAAAATGATCTTTAACATTTAGCTAATGCTGTGTTTCATAAAATTGACAGTTTGGACAATTTGTAATGTTTTGTTTGAAGAATCTTGGATCTTGTCAAGTTGCACAAAAGCTGGAAAGTGTAATTTCCTGAGAGGCCTTGTTACATGAAACTTAACAGTTATAGTGATTTTGCATAACAAGGAGTCTCAGCTGCTTCTGGTCTGCTGGAAGTTTTTGAGTGCTTGCTTTCTGTATTTCACTGATGTTAGGAAGTGGCATAACAAGGATCAGTGGTTGGAACTGAATGCATAACGATTCGGCTTAGAGTTGGGAATGCAGTTTTTAAGAGTAAATGCTCTTACCTAGTAACAGATTTTCAAGGCAAGTGGAGAATTCTGATGTCTTCAGTGGCAGGTATCTTACTGAAAACCCACCTGTGAAACTACATTCAACACAAGGTTACTGAATGGAATGTTATGTTCTCTTAATACAGAAGACCAAGCTAAATTATTACAAATGCCTCTTTTGGCCGTGAGATTTATGGAGCAGGAATTTATAGAAACTCTCAACTATTACTGATTTTGCATGCAGCTGGAGTCAGCAGCAAAATTCTCCTGGAAGATTAGTAAGAAAAAACTAAAAGGAGAACATATCATTTGAAGAGAATTCTGGTCAGTGCCATTCTTCCAAACTGTATATTTAAGAAACAATCCTTACCCCTCCTTGACCCCTCTCCAAGATTCTTCAGGAAACTAAGAAGTGCTATTATGAAAGTCATAGAAGGAAAGTCATAGAAGGCTGAAAAGCCAAGAATTCAAAGAAGATAAAATGAAAGCTGAATGGTGCAGACCTCAAAATCT
The DNA here is from genome assembly GCA_036023395.1 of Myiotriccus ornatus. Lineage (NCBI taxonomy): Eukaryota > Metazoa > Chordata > Aves > Passeriformes > Tyrannidae > Myiotriccus > Myiotriccus ornatus. The sequence goes on from JAYRBT010000001.1 coordinate 51,512,423, forward strand.
ATGGATTGTTACGGCTTTTCATATAGTCACTAGTTATTATTTGTTTAGCATTTCAACATAGAAGCTTATCTCTCTCCCACCCACCCACATTCTTGTAAAGTATATCTTATTAATCTTAATGTTATCTTAACATTTTTCACCTCAGGGAAGTTTTTACAAGAAATCCTAAAAGTAAGAAGCACTTAAAAAAACAACCTAAAAGAACACTGAAACCTAACAAATTTGACCAGTCTTGCTGAATTTTTAAACAACCTTTTACATTTAACAACTAAAAAACCTGAAATTTGCCAACTTTTATTTATTTTTTATGTTCAAAACCTCAGAATGTGCCAGATTTTCTTAAATAATATTTTATATAAATGTGGGTGCAGTATTTTTTAATAGAATTCCATTGTTTATACTTCAGGTTTGCTCTGACATAATCAAGTGAAATAACTCCATTCTTATGTAAATGAAAGTAGAACTAGACTAGCCAGATTTCGACCCCCTTCTCAGCAAAATTATTCCCACAGAGATTATCCAACATGTGTTCTACCTGAGCAGCGTGTTGCTTGGAAGAGTTCAGCTGATCAGAGGGAGAGGTTCATCATGCTGCTGACTGCTCTATGGATGTGCTGTCACATGATACCAAATGCAGGGATATGGATGAGTTTCTATCATTCTATCATCAGATCGTGTAATTTCCCACTCTGACAGCCCTCCAGTGGTCTATGCATAGTTATTTCACTTTTGCTTAACTTTGCTAACTTGAACTGATGGTCTGTAAGCTAAATGTTTTCTAGTCTACTATAAAAGGACTATATATACATATATAAAGGATCATCTCTAGCCCCTAAGCCTATAAACTCTTCAAGTTTATAGATATATTCTAATGGGCTGCTTTCTTTCCTGCTTCACTCCTGTTTTTTCTCATGTAACGCTGAGGTTTCTTTGGTGAGTAGCATGGTTCACAGTTAAGTCTTGAACTTTGGATTCTTGACATGCCTGAACTGGCTTTCTACCTGAAGAAAAGCAGGTATTCCTCCTTCAGTACTTAGCTTTGTGTAAATAGTTCTTTACCCTGACCGTTGCTTATAGACGCTGCTATCCAGTCAGCTAGCTACACTGAGAGGAGATAGCATTTCAAAAAGCAGTCAGTTCTAGAGTATATTAAAAATACACAATTCTTCTGCATAGGAAAGACTCCCATTTTGAGAAAAAAGTAATTATTTGGAGGGATAAGATGGTTAAGAGATATTTTCATACTTCTACAGAATACTTTCGAGGTCAGCTTTTAGTTCTTACTGATCATAGTATCTGAAAACACAGCTCTGGGGCCCAACCCACCTTTCCAGTGTGGAACTGATAAGAAATTGTCAAGGAGCTGATAAACACAAACTTAAGGATTAAGGCTAAAATGAAGTATATAGGGTGGGCTTTTAGTGCAAAGTGGTGTTCATGAGTAAATGCGGATTTTTTTCCTGTTTTTTTTTTTTTTAAAGTAGCTCTTTCTCTGGGCTTCTTTTAAAATCCTTTTGATTACTTATGCAGTTTAGCAGTCCTTTCCTTATTCCTTGGTAAGGTTAAAAAAAAATAATTTCTGTTTCCCTTCATAAATACATTCCCTCTGAGAATTCCCCTTTGGGCAGTGTTGTTCAGCTCCATTTCAAAATACAAGGCCGTGTACTAAACGGCATAGAGTAGGATACACAGGAGGAACAAAGGCATGATTAATTGTATGTGCTAACATAGTTGTTTTACTTCAAGTTAGCTGCATACCTTAGAGTAGCAGAAGCCATTGCATGAATTCTAATGTATGTTAATCCGAGCACAAACTCTATATACCTTCTGGATATACATGCTAAATAAATAAAAAGCATTGCTAAACCCCACATTACAATCCCTTCATGCTAATGTTTGAGTGCTGGCTAGATCAAGATAGCACAGGTACACTGTCATGTACTCATACTAGTTTCTTAATTTTATTTAAGATTTAACCAAGTTTGGAGGGAGCTTGTAGCATACTTCCCTGGGCAGTTTTACTTTTTGGTATTTTAAATGGAAGGTCTAAAGAGTCAATATGTTTTAGTTTTCTGCTCATTAGTACATTTTAAGAACAACAAAAAAGATATTCTCAATGTACAGACAAATTTTGTTCTTTCAAATTCGAAGGGAAAATAAAAAGGATGGGAGTCCTTGGTTTTAACAAAGATGTTCAAATGTATTGTTCCAAATCCTAGTGGTAGTTTTGGGATCCTTTTATACTTAATGGAGTTGTTAATTTGATTAGGTAAGATTGATTCATCTTAATCTAAGAAATAAGATAATAGATTAGTTGAATTGCTCTCCTGAGGTGCTCATTTCTCCATTTATAGGAGGGAGGGTCTGATAAAACTAGAAAAACATTATTAATCTAAACATGAAAAAGATGAATCCTGCTTCTCACCAGTTTTATTTGTGAGTGCAGATTGCAAAAAATAACATTTCAAAACAGTTTCTAAAATATCAGCTGAATTTGGATAAAAAGGTGCCCCTTGTCCTGTTGCTGCACACCACTGAAAAGAGTCTGTCCCCATCCTCTTGACATCCATCCTTAAGATATTTTTAAGCATTAATAAGACACTCTCTGTCATCGCCTCTTCAGGCTAAACAGGCCCAGCTCCCTCAGTCTTCCTTCATAGGAGGGATGCTCCAGTCCTCTAAATCAGCTTTGTAATCTCTGCTGTGAAGTCCCTCTCTCCAGTAGTTCCTTGTCTTTCTTAATCTGAAGAGCTCAGAACTGGACACAGTACTCCAGAAGTACTCCTGGGACAGAGTAGAGGGGCAGGTTCACCTCCCTCAACTTGCTGGCCATGCTCTTCCTAATGTAGCCCAGGGCCTTCTTGGCCACAAGGGCATGCTGCTGGCTCATGGTTAACAGCTTGTCTACCAGGACTTCCCATTACTTCTCTGGAGAACTGCTTTCCAGTAGGTTAGCCCCCAGCCCAGCACATGGGGTTATTCCTCCCCAGCTGAAGGACCCTGCATTTGTCTTTGTTGAAGTTCATTAGGTTCCTCCCTGCCCAGCTGTCTAGCTTGCTCAACTGTCACTGGACGGCAGCACAGCCTTCTGGTGTGTCAGATCGTCCTACCAGTTTTGTATCATCAAAAAATTTGCTGAGGGTACGTGCTGTCCCCTCTTCCAGGTCACTGATGAGTAAGTTGAATGAGACTAGAGACAGTACTGACCCCTGGAGAATACCCCTATCTGTGGGTGTCCAACTAGACTGCACCATGGATCACAACCCTCTGTGACCTGCCATTAAGCCAGCTCTCAATCCACCTCACTGTCCGCTCATCTAACCCACACTTTCTGAGCTTACCCATGGATATGTTATGGGAGACGGTGCCAACGACCTTGTTAAAGTCAAAGTATACAGTATCCACTGCTCTCCCCTCATCTATGCAGCCAGTTGTCCCATTGTAGAAGGCAATGAGATCAAGCATGATTTCTCCTTGTTGAATCCATGTTGACTACTCCTGATATCCTTTTCGTTCACTTGCTTAGAGATGACATCCAGGATGAGTTGTTCCATCACCTTTCCAGGGATGTAGGTGAGACTGACTAGTCTGTAGTTTCCTGGGCCCTCCCTTCTTGCACTTTTTGAAGACTGGAGTGGCATTCTTTCTTCCAGTCCTCAGACACTGTCTCCTGTTCTCCATGACCTTTCGAAGATCTTGAAGAGTGGCTCAGCAATAATATCTGCCAGTTCCCTCACCACTCATGGGTGCATCCCATTGGGGCCCATGGATTTGTGGATGTTAGTTTTGCCTAAATGATCTCTAACCCAATCCTCCCTGACCAAGGGAAAGTCTTCCTTTTTCCAGACTTTGTCTCTTGCCTCCAGAGTCTGGGATTCCTGAAGGCTGGCCTTAGCAGTAAAGACGGAAGTAAAGAATTCTGCCTTGTCTGTATACTTTGCTACCACAGCACCCACCTATTCAGCAACAAGCCCACCTTTTTCATAGGCTTCCATTTGCTACTGATGTAGTTGAAGAAACCTTTCTTGTTGTCCTTGAAATCCCTTGACAGATTTAACTCCAAATGGACCTTAATCTTTCTCATAACATCCCTGCATACTCTGACGATGTTCCTGTATACCTCCCAAGAGACCTGTCCCTTTTCCCATGTTCCATAAACTTCCTTCTTCTATCCTAATAGATTGTTTTTTCTTATTCAAAGAGAAATAAATAAATAAATGTATAAACAAATTAGAAAAACACTGGCTTACACGTTTTACAATGAAGTCATTAAATGATTTTTAAAGTCTTGAATTTATAAGAATAAACTAAAACTAGTGATCTACCATACTGTTTATTTAGTTAATAAAGAAGATATAAAATGAGAAATCCTCCATGATGTCATGGTTCATCTTGATCATTGTTGAAATTAGAAAAAAAAATGTTGCATCTATGCACACAGTTCCGTAACTGCCATGTAGAGTTGATTCACACTAAAAAAACCCCAAACAACAAAAACCCAGAATTGGGCCAAATAACTGAAATCCCATTTAAAAAGAGTAATAAAACTAAATGGAGCTAAAAGCAGTCTTTCAGACTTGTCTGATTTTTACACTGGTAAATTAAAACTAGAGATGCTAGAGCTTCTCTAAAGTTCTGTAGTCTTTCCCTAGCTAAGTAAACTATGCAGATCTTTTCATATTCATGGTGTTTCTATCACAGTGTGCTCTGAGTTTCAGAGCATACCAGAAGTGTCTGTTTCTCAGAGGCTGAGGACTCTACAGTTAATCTAATGTGTCTTCTAAATTATTTCTACCTAATGTTTTTATGCAGTAATTTCAGTGCATTTGTTTAAAGTTTACATATGTGTTATTCATAAAACCAAAATTTAAGTTCTGTATTTCGCCTTTTCTGATGCTTGGAGATGGTAGTGGTTCCACTTTATTTCTCTATGAACTTAATTACTGCAGCGTATGCAGTAGATATTGAGAACAGTTTTAATGAGTTGAAGAAATTACTAAAAGTAAGATTGTGGGTTGTTTTTTTTTCACTGTAAATTTGGCAAACCACTTTCATTTGCAGTGGCCATTCCTTTTATCTAAATAGTTGAGAAAGAATACAGGGATAATTTTTGAGGAGTGAAATACCAAGAAGTTGTGATTCAGATAAAATAAAATGCTTAGGGATGCAAGTAATATTTTTATCTAGTATATATAATCCTTTAATACACCAAGTGATTAGAGAAAATAGGGAGTTGAGCACTAAAGATTACAAAATTGAAACCAAAATACTGGAAACCCTATTTTATAAATATTTAGCTACATTTTTCTAAATATTTGTGTGCATATAGAGTGTCCTTGTTGTGTATATTTATGTGTATGTGGGTACAAAAAATGCAATGAAAATATTAGCTGTGAAGTTAAATAAAGACATTATATCGAATATTCTCAGCTTTTAGAAGCAAAATAAATAATATGATTAGAAAATAATCTAATACTTTCCAATTCTGTTTGTGTCTCTAAGTGGAAAAGGGATGGCTTTGAAATGTAGTTGTTAAAATGGTTTTTATTCCTAATTCTTCACACTTGGTATGTGACTTCATGCAAACCATAGAATCTTGGACTAACAATGATTTGAAGCCATCTCTGGAGATCATATAGTCCGATACCTCTGCACAGAGCAACATCAACTAGAGCGGATTGTCCAGGAATAAGCCCAGTCAGGTTTTAAGTATCTGCAGGGCTGGAGACTTCCACAACCTCTCTGGATAATCTGATCCACTCCTTGAAGACTCTTACAGTTAAGAAGTGTTCTTTTCATGTTTGAATGTGTCTTGGAATTCAGTTTGTCTCCATTGTTTCTTGGCCAGTCACTGGGCACCTCTGAGAAGAGCCTGACTCCCTCTCCTCATTACACCTTCCCATCAGGTACTCATATGCATTGTTAAGTTTTCCACCTCATCCTTCTCTTCTTCAGGCTGAATAATCCTGTCAATCTCTCCTTGAAGTTAGGTGCTCCCAGTTCCTTAATCACCTTTGTGGCCTTTTGCTGGGCTTGCTCCATTATGCCCATATCTCACATGTGCTGGGGCTCTCAGAGCTGCATCAAGCACTCCTCCATGTGTGTCTCACCGGTGCTGAGTGGAGGGGAATGATCACATGCTTCAGCTTGCTGTCAGGACACCCTAATGCACCCCTGGATGCTGTTTGTGTTCATACTATCATGTATCAGTCTAGATAAACCCAGGTCTTGTGGCAGGAAGAAGGGAATCAATTCCCTGCTACTTCATTCATCTGTAAAGAAGCAAGACTAGTATTCAAGTGTGCAAACTACCATGAATGGGAGTGGCTTACAAATTTTATGTGCAAGAAGCATTTCCAAATTAGTGTGAATCACTGACAGCTGAGATAGGGCTAGAATCTGTTTTTCATATTCAATATGGAACATGATTAGAAACCAGCAATTGTAAGTAGAAAGTCCATCTCATAGTATGATTCTGGGGAAATCACATTAAAGGCTGTGTCAGCAGCTCACAAGATTATTTACCATTTAATACCTTGGCTGATGGCAAAGTAGCTGCAAGCTGTTGTTTTCCCTCTTCCTTCTTTCTATCTGTATTAAAGGCTGGAGCACAGGTGTTTGTGTCCACAATGGCTGGTAAAATTAGAAGAATCGGAGTTGGAGGTTGACTTTAAAGTGCTAATTTTTCTTTCAGTTTAACTATCTAACATTGGGGGACATCAAAAGTATCATATAAGCCATATGAAAGGATATGCTAAAAGTGTCTGAAATATGATAAAATTGTACTTCTTTACAGCTGGAATTAATTCCATCCTTAATTTTTAATTTAGATTAACGAATGAGATGTTAGTTGGCTGAGGGGAGTAGGAAGGGGAGGGGGACTCCATAAATCCGTGCCACTAAATGTGATACCTACAGAGCTTTATTTAGGAAATGTAGGTATCTCTAGAGGACATTTCAGAAAATCTAGGAATGGGAGGACTGGAGGAAATGAAAGAAATGGAATTTCCCCAGTCATGTTCTGGAGCTATTGTATTGTATATTTTGTAATATACAATATATTTGTTGTAAGTTTGTATATTTTGTAATAATCATATAAATATTAAAAAAAGAACAGAAAAATAAGGTGGAAAATTATATACATATCTGTGATACTTATGAGAAAAAATCTGAATCTGTACA
>JAYRBT010000001.1:51526175-51538230 GCA_036023395.1 Myiotriccus ornatus
CACATGATAGTGAGCCAGGGAAACCTCACCTTTGTACTTCTGCACAGGACTGCCCTAAGGAAATGCGTCAGAAATACGTGTTTGATGTGTTTAGTGGAACTCTTAAGGGCTGTGATGAACAGGTCTATGCTGTTTATTACTGGCAGACCTCACAAAGGAATTCTCATTTTATTTGGAATCCAGGAGTGGTGTGAGGAACTGGCAGAGGGTTAATATCTGCAAATCTCCAAAGTATGTGGAGTGCTCAAGGAGCCTGCTCACAGCCTAACACACTGTTTGCCAATGGGCTGTGTCATGTCAGTTGATGGGACATGCCAAGTCGTACGGTAAAAGCTGGGCTGTGACACTAAGCTGTTGCTGAAAAGTGTACATATTAGCAGGACTCTGTTGATCATGGCTCACTTGTATGTTGTATCCTTGTGGCTGTGAAACTTAACAACCTCTCTCTTGCTCTGACAAAATATACCAAATTCTGGGACATGGTGTTGTGAAGCAGAAAAAGAGCCACTGTATGGTTCTGCAGGTGTTCAAGGATGCTCATCCCTGGGAGTCATGGAATGGGATTTTCTGCTCACTTGAAAAGTTGTGTGCTCTCTAACCGGCACCTCCGTAAATAGCTAAGAAGCTCCTGACAGCCTCCTGAACTGAGACTGCATTATAAGACATTGCATTGGGTTTGCACCAGATTGGGCACATTAACAATACACTCTTGTATTGTCTCTCCCTCTTCCCAAATTTTGTTTTGTTTGGTGTGTATATCTGTGGCCACTAGAAAAGGGAACTTTAAGCTTGCAGCACTGTACTGTGTTCAGAATATAGTATGGGATGTTTACTGTATTCATGGCAGATTTTTAGTCAACTGTGTAAAATGAAGGAGATGATAATCTGATTTTTAAAAAGCTGAGCATGGCCACCTTTTTTTTTTCTCGGAGTCAGAAATGTGGAATAAATCTTGTAAACAGAAATTATATGAAAGCTTTTTGTTTTGTAAAAACAAAAAATTACACTTAAATCCTCTTAGCAGCTACATTAACATTAATAGGTATGTTTTTTTCTAGATGATGGCATTAGCATACACATCAAAAATATTTATTAGCAAACTGATAGATGTTTTGTGATTACTGCAGTTTCATTTCACACACTTAGGTTAAACATACAACAAGCAGGGGATTCAAGTCACTCTTTTTTTTTTTTCCCCTGCCCTTTCTAGCATAAAGTACATAAACCTTGAAAGATAATTTTTAACCTAGGAGTTACCCTTTCATTAGCAAAGTTGAAAGCAGGATACATTAAGTAGTTGTTTCCTGACCTCAGAGAAAGATGCCTGTGTGTTCTCAGATCTGTGTCCAATAATTGGTCCTACCTAGGGGGAAGAAAAGAAAAAAGAAATTACACAAACTGACTGAATGACCACTGAATGGTGCTTCCAGAGTAATAGCTGGCTTCTGGCAATGCTCCTGTTCATGTGACATAGTTTGTTGAAATACCTTTTAGGCTACCCAGGGATATCTTCTACCTTAACCCTTTAAAAGGTCATTGTTGAAAAGCAGGAATATTGATTAGTTAGTGGGCTGAATCTTTAATCTTAGTGTTGATGTTGTGATCAAAAAAAGTTAAAGGACTTTCAGTAAATGAAAATGTGTGTTTTCTGAACTTTATTATGCACAGGTATACCAGATTGCTAATAGCAAACTTTGCCCTTTAGTTAAATACTTTTCCAGGAAGTTAAGACTCTAGAGTCATCTTTAGATGGAGTCTTGCTTATGTACAAAATCTGCTAAATCTGGCAGGTTAATGCTTTTACCTTGATCTGGCTACTTTGGCAGGGGAGTCCATTCTAACTTCCTTAAGTGTAGCTCGTCAGCTACAACTTGCACAATGCTTTGTCCAATGGAGTGCCTTCAATTTTGTCCATTTTCACTTAGCCTAAACTGGCTTAAACAGAGTTAAAACAATTATAATGTGACTTCTATGTCAAAGGAATAAATAATCTTACAACTGTAAGAAATTATGCTTTCTGGAAAGTTTAATATGTGCATTTTAAAAGGGAGGTTTGCTGGTTTGTATTTTATACCTTGATTAGTGTGTTGGGTTTATCTGGGGAAGAGTTAATTTTCTTCACAATGGCTAGTATGGGGCTGTGCTTTGGATTTGTGCTGAAGACAGGGTTACTATTATAGAAATGTTTTTGTTATTGCTGAGCAGTGCTTGCACAGAGCCAAGGCCTTTTCTGTTCTTCATACTGCCATGCTGGCAAGGAAGTTAGGAGTGCATAGGAGTTTGGGAGGAGACACAGCCAGGACAGGTGACCCAAACTGACCAAAGGGACATCATGCATATGACGCCATGCACAGTATATCAGTTTGCTGGGAAGAAAGAGGAAGATGGGGATGTGTGGGGGAATGGTGTTTGTCTTCCCAAGTAAAGGTTATGTGTGATGGGGCCCTGCTTTGCTGGAGATAGCTGAACACCTGCCTACCCATGGGAAGCAGAGATTAATTCCTTGTTTTGCTTTGTGTGCATGGCTTTTGCTTTCCATATTAAATTGTCTTTTTCTCAACCCATGACTTTTCTGGGTTTTACCCTTCCAGTTCTCTCCCCGATCCTACTGGTGGGGGAGTGACCGAGCAGCTGTGTGGGGCTTGGCTGCTGGCTGGGGTAAAATGATGACAGTCCTTTTTGCCCTTCAAAAAGGGGAAAACCACAGACACTTTAGAAAGTGTTCATGCTCCAAAGAGAAAAAAAGTAGGACTAAAAAATAACAAAGCTGTAGAACTGCTACAGTAGAGTAAATTTTTACTTACAATACAATTCCAAATACAGAACATCATATGTCTATTTTGCATTTCTCTTCTGTGGGGGAAGGCAAGATATGAAGTCAGAATAAGCATCAACAGCAGAGGTGGAGTTTCTCAATGGGCCCTTATTTTCCTTTTTGTTTTAACCTCCCCTTTCTGAGGTTAGTTTACGTACCTAAAATGTTCAGGAATGGAACATTTTGGAATGAGCTTCCCTACAGGTGGGTTAGTGTCTTTGTGGTTAGCCAGTAGATGTCATCACAAGACTAAGCCTCTAAGTCCAGGAGCTATGCAGCACCCTTCTCTAATCCTGCACACACACTGGCCAGCTCATGACTGGCACTTGAATGTGTATTTTCTGGCTGACAGCACCTGTTGGCTAATAAAGTGGTTCAAAGTGTGTCAACTACAAAGGAAGTGCCACTTGCTGAGGCACCTTTCCAGCAAACTGATTCTCCTTGAGCTCTGCTGGTAGTGCATAAGAAGCGTTTGATGCCTGTGGGAATTAGGAAATAGCAATGGCAATATACTTAGTAGCATAAGGGCTCTTACAGATATCTAACAGATAAGACTGCAGATACGTTTACACCTACAGCTGCAGAATCTAGCCTGTATACTGTGTTCCAGAATGGAAGGTTATGATTCGAAAAAGTATCTAGTGTTAACCTTATTCTGTCCTTGCTGAATAGTAATATTAAATTTACCATTGATCTTATGAGAGAAAAAGAAGGATTACATTAAAAAAAAAAAAGTCTTTTCCTGAATTTTAATTTTAAAAATGCATGTCCAGTCCTTGTAATCAGGCAAAGTGTTTTAAGAATGAGTTGCCTAAATGTCCATGTCTTGCAATAATCCAAGTAGGGTGGAACCAAAATGTAGCCTTCTGGCCTCTAGCTGTCCCTTCACAACAACGCAGGTTTTCCATAGGTCCCAAAGCCAGCCTGCACTGATGTCTGATTTCCATAACCATCTTAAATTGCACTACTTGTCAGCGCTTTGGCATCTGAATCACATCAATGCAGTATTCTTTTTCTTCTGAAATCTGTAAGCATGCTGTAGCAGTTGGCATATGGATGACCTTCCCCGTGTATACATCTCAGGAAGTTAACACTGAGGCCCTCACAGAAGCAGCTGTGGTGGTTTAAGATGTCACTGTCCTTCAGCTGTTCTGTACTAAACCTCTGCTAAAGGCTGAAGCCTCACAAAAGAGACAACAGAACTCTCTCTTTGCTTCAGCAAAATGCTACCTGAGTTACCTTAACTTGCTGATGAAGAGGCTTTAAACTAAGCTGGATAATTTGTGCTGGAGTACATGAAAGAGGCTCACAAGTTCTGTTCATTTACATTACATACTGGCAGTCTCCAGTAGAGGAGCAGAAACAAGTAGCCAAGGTATAATAGCTTCTAATACCATCTTATTCATTTCTTTGATGAATTTTAGGCTGCAGCCTGAAACTAAATTTAACAATTTAAACAGCTGCAGTGATATAGCTATCTTCTTCATATGATCGGTCACTCCAATGTTTTACAGTATTGCCCCTATCGAAGACTAGCTGTACACCAACATTTCAGGCTTGCCATCTGCTCATCTCTCCGGATTCCCAGCTGCCCCTACCCAATAAATACATATATACTGGAGTGTTACTTTAGTGCCCTGAAACGAGAAATGCAGGTGCTACAATATTCTGCATTTTGCTTCATAGCATTATAAAACAGGAATTGTATTGATTCTCATGAGAGTTTACTTGAACTCAAGTTCCCTTCAGAATTTAGACATGTTAGCTGCATCTGCCGTGCAATTTCCACCTGTCTGTAGTAATTTGTGATCTGCCTATAGTATCTGAGTTCAGTTTTCCTTGGAGTGTGCAGCGTTTTGTTTACTGCGATTTGCCCATGACAAATCCCATGGAAAGCAGCAGGGCCCATGGAGAGCTGCCAGAGAGATTCTGGCTCAGAGAAAGACAACCTTCTGGCATGAATGCTTGTCTGGCCAGCTTTGCTGGTAGTGGGGAGGGCAGGTGGGAAGCACCTTCTCTCCATCTTTGTTTTGTACCTCTCTGTTCTATAGTGCCAGTCATTCCCTTTGCAAGAAGACAAGATCTTAAAGGGTATCCAGTCCCCAGTAGTGAGACGACTTGGGAGAGCAGCTTGTGTACTACTTTTTTTGTCTGAGGCAATCTGAGAATGGGGTAAGACTAATGTGCACTAAGGACAACCTAGCAAGAGGAGGTAAAGTATCCTGGTAGGAGGAAAGTCTCATCTCCAAAGGGGAACTCACTGTAGTAGTAGAGAGTACTGCTTGTACGAATGCTGCAATAAACTGAATTTAATGATTACTTGCCATAAATTGCATTTGTGGTGCTCTTTCTTCCAGATTTTTTAGGCTGCCTGATAGTAATCTACCGGTGATAATTCTTTCTCTTGTGTAAAATGAAAAGTCTTGTGTCATAGTCTCTCTTTTATTTTTTGCAGGGACTTCATTTTTATTACTGGAGGCCAATTTCAACATTCTGTAGTTTTGGAAAGTTCACATTTATTTCAGTGCCTTAGTTGACTATTTGGTAAAAACTTTGGTCCTAAATGTACAAATAACACTGTCCCTTTGAGAAATGTGGTAAGATCACAAGGTCAGTCATGACAGATACTTTGTTAAATGAAAACGTGTGACACAATAAAGCATCCAGAATAAAGTTTTGTTGTCAGTTTGTTCAATATGTGAAGCTGCTTCATGATCATTTTGCAAGACACAATATTGGCATGCCGTCTTTAGTTTCACTTACAATCAAATAAAGTCAGTTGGTCTCTTCCCTTGTTTCATGCCTGAAGTTGAATGAGGAGTACACAGATGTTGCTTGTGGTAAAATCATGTAACTGTCAGCACAAGGCAGGTTAGAGTGGAGAACAGGAGACTGCATTTCAGGAACAGTTTTCTAGCAGAGGATTAATAATCTACTGTTAAACAGAAATGGGTATCTGAAAGTTTTACAAATTACATGGTTTTGAAAACCCATCAAGAGCATTAAAAGGATTTACATCTGAACAGATGTCCAATATGGTATTCAGCTGTCTTGAAATAAGAATGGATAAACTAAAAAACTTTAGAAATGTATTGGGGACTAAGAGCTTGAAAACCATATTTTCCTAACAGCATATGCAGAAATTTGTGGCACTTCATGTTTGACACTGAGTTTATTAATAGCTCTCTGTGCTGTCAGTATTACTTTACATTCCAATTTTTTGGTTTTGAGACTTATGGTGAACATTTACGGGGTTTATTGTAATGTTGTTAAATTTAGGAAGCTGGCTTGATGGCTTAGCTGTCAACTTCATTTAAGATGTGAGTTTGTGTAGATGGCAAAGAGAATGTGTTCTTGATAAAGCACAGAGTATTGCACTAGGACAGGGAAGCAGTTCCACAGAGCATGTCAGGACATGACTGATGGTGTGGCTATTCTCTTCTGTGTTGCTTCTGACTACACTTCCCCCACCCTCTTCCTATAGTATCCAAACACCTTTCAGTACTACAGGAGCAAACACGATTAGCATCTGTCACAAAATGTTCTTTCTTTCATCTTTTCCTTGGGGCAGAATTGTGTATGCAGTGTAACTTAGCACTTTCTTTTTTTTTTCCAGTGTATTTGTTACATTATTATGTGTTTGCTGAAGAGAAATCAAAGGTGTATACTCTGAGTCAAATTGGAAGATTTGTGGTGATTCTTTATTCCGGGGGGGGGGGGGTTCATTTCACAAACTCAGACTATCTCCCAAGCAAGCTGTGTTTCCTGCACTGACAGGCTTTACCTTCAGGAGAAAAAAAATCTATTGTGCCTGGGGAGTATTGACTAGGCAGCTGAACTAGAGCTTTAAGCAGTGTTTTAAATATGCTTAGCCCAGAACACTGAGCCCCTTGAAGGAATGCTTTTTCGGTTTAAACATAAGTCAAAGTTCAGTGTGAAGTCATCAAAAACTGTTTAACAAAAAGACTGGACACACCTTTAAAGTCTCTGTTGGGCAGATGAATGGGAGTGTTTGGATATCATTTAGCATTTCCCGTTGACTGAAAGGGGCATGTTAAAGGTGAATCACATCACAGTGACCATGAGAAAAGTGATAAAAATAACTGTTGTTGGTTTTTTTTCTGTAATTAATGATAAAAGCAAAGCTTTGCTCAGTGACACTTCTTGCTCAGTGACTGAGCTTTGCTCAGTGACTTCTTTTTGCTTTCAAACACAAACCAAGTTGTTTCTAAAAAACTATTCTTGATACATATTTATAACAAAAATTAGGTCTAAGTTAGCATCATCAAAGTCAGAAGTAGGCCAAGTACACATTCATTTTTTCAAAGCTAGTATTTTGGACACAATGAAATTTAGTTTCAGTCCTGACCAACCACAAAATCTGATTTAAAGCTTACAGTCACAATACAGCTTCCCTTTTTGAGTGGTTGGCCTTGTTAGCTAGTTGTATTTTATGTTTAATGTTTGGACTTTTCAATATAAACCAGAAAACATTTCACTGGGTTTCTTGTATTTAAACATACAAAATAGTTTATTTTAGTATGTATGAAAGAAAGCAAAAGCAAAAAATGGTACTAAGTTACTCTTCAGATTTTATAAAATTTGTCTGTACTTAGTGAATAGAGAAACTGATAAATTTCTTGCAACTAAAACAGCCAGTGAGATGATAAAATAATAAAGGCGGTTGGTCTAGTGCTGATCATTATGTTTCTTAAAATGAGGCACCAAAATGCCATGCTGGTGCCTCCTTGTCCTTCAGGTTTTATTGCTGTTTTTTTTTTTAATTCACGGACCTATTTTCTATGTGTCTGGAACGATTGCCATCACCTTTTGTGTGTCGATTGTACATGTTTTAAGGATGGTTTCTTCTATGCTCCTAATGTTACTGTGTAAGCAGGAAGCAAGCCTTGCTTTGTTGTAGGCTCAGATTAATCAAAAAAACAGTGAAATTGAATCAGATCTAAGGTTCTTTCTATACCCTCCATGATATTTGTGCAAGAGAATATGGTGATTTTCTTGCATGCGTTGTCATGTGCTATTAAAACATCCCTGCATTTAAAACTTGAAGAAACATGAAATTATGAGAGAGTTTAATTGGTGCCAGAGGTTAATGTGAAATTTATTTTGCATGTGTGTGTCACAGTTACATTTACTGTAACACGACCAAGAAGAACAAAGAAAACCAAAGAACTCATTGTTCAGATTCATCCTACTCACAGTGCATTTTCTTCCCTGTATTTGCCTTAGTGTCTGTCACAGTCAGGCAGATCTGTTTATTCTCTAATATGTAAGTAAACAATGAAAAAAAGGATTTTCCAGCAAGTATGTGCTACTGGGTCAATCATTCACATAACTTATCAATATGAATACTTCAATATCCATAGGAGTACTATGCTGAAAAAAGTCACCTGTGTGTTTGCAGGGTATTTTAAAATCACAGAATCATAGGATCGTAGAGTAATTTGGGTTGGAAGGGACCTTAAAGATCACCTAGTTCCACCCCCCCGCCACAGGCAGGAGCACCTTCCCCTAGATGAGGTTGCTCCTGCCCCATCCAGCTTGGCCTTGAACACTTCTAGGGGTGAGGCATCTACAGCTTCTTTGAGCAACCTGTTCCAGTGCCTCACCACTCTCACAGTGAAGATTTTCTTACTAGTATCTAGTCTAAGCAAATCCTTTCAGTTTAAAGCCATTGCTCCTTGCCCTATCACTGCATGCCCGTCTGAAAACTCCCTCTCCAGTTGTCATATATGTATATTCCAAAGTATGTATGGAAGGGGCACTCAACTGGAGCATCACATAAGGGAGAAACTAATACACAGATCTCGATTTTCAGATGAGACCTATATTCTTCATCCTTTATTCTTCTGTGAGCATGTTGAATGGTTTAGTAAATAGGATACAATTGTGGATACATTCAGAAATTACTCCCTCAACACGTTTCTCAAGCTAAGGAGGTCTGCAAAAACAAAATATATTTTTGATTTCTTAATACTTACTTAGATTTTCATATTTATCACCTTGGTAAAAGTGATACACTATTAATCAGAGAAATTCCTTTTTTTTTTTTTTGGTCTGCTGCAAATCAAAACAAACCAGGCTTCTGTCCATTTAGTTTCTTTTTTAAATTACGCATTCACTTTAGAATCCATTCTTGTGGAATGTTTACATGCTACATGTTTGTTTTCAGGTAGGTATCCTGTGGGTGTGTATGTAAAGGATGAGTTTAAGGGAACTGATTTTTAAAGGGTTTAATTTTTTCATGTGTGCTTTTCTTGTTAGGACATCAAATCTCCATTTTGTGGAGCGACTGCTGACCTTTAAATGGGGTGGCTGTTGGGCAATTAGATGCAAGGTAATGCCTCACAAATGATCAAAAGGAAAGCTCTGTCCCTCAGTCACATTAGTGTCCTATGGGTGTGATGGAAAGGAATTTTAACAGAAAGCCTGGGTATCTGTAGGCTTTTGCTTTTCTTGGGAAGCATTTTAAGGCAGGAACCTTTATGACCTCTCCAAATGGTTGCCACAACAACTCCTGGCTTCTATTGGGAATCACTTTCGTTATGTGATTTGTGTCATGATCAAACTGTGTGTTCCTTGGTTTCACTCTAGGTATCAAACATGGGGTGAAGTTGTTTCTTAGTGGAAATAACGTGGAAAACTTGCTTTTCAGATTAATGGCCAGATTTACATTCTAACACACTGATTTATACCAGCAAGGAATGCCAGCATAAGGGCTTGCTTTCAGCATCAAGAGACAGCATTGCTGCCAAGCGCAGGAGTCCACCTCTCTCTCCACCCCTGGTATTTACCACTGTCCTGTTGCCTCTCTTACACTGGCACAAGCACTGTTACTGCTGTGCCATGAACTCTGGGTCAGGGAAATCACCCAGATTAAAATTAAACTGTTTCTTTCCACATTTAGTTCTACTAGAGATCAGTTCCCTGGAGCGGTTCCTTAAATGGCCATAGAACCACTTATGCCAGTTCCAGAGAGGGGACAGAGCAGAAGCTGGGACTGAGAACCCATGGGGGAACAGGGGTTTCTTGATTTCTTAGGCAGTGCTTAGTCTGTATTTGCTGAATGCATACAGTAAGCCGTGGCTCAGGGATGCATTTTAAGTCAGTTTTATGCAATCTGAGACCAACACTGAAATGGATACTGTCTCCTTCAGAACATATCCTGCTCTGTGGCATGTTGCTGTCATACCCTCTTTGCATATTGCTTCAGGCTGCCTGTTTGATGCAGGCAAACAGCCACACATTCATCTCAAATAGATAGTGCCAAGAGGTAGGGCTTGCAAATTTTCCTTTTAGCAGTAGAGTCAGCTGCCGTGTAACATGAGATTTGTTCTTCAGTCTGCATACTCCCTTCTTTGAAAAAAAAAGTTTACATGTATTTTGTGGTAGATTGAAGGCAAAGTTAGATGACCAAATGCAGGTTTCTGAATGTGTCTCGTTGTCAAAGGTCCCATTGTAGTCCATGAAAAAATAGATGGTACAGTTGGGAATTACAAAACTACTTGACCAATGCAAGTGTCTTCTTTAGGATGATCTGAATAGCTCTCCAGACACCACTGGGCAAGTTTCTGTTCCCTCAGCGTAGGACCAAGTGTACTGTGAGGGGCTCCAGTCACTCTGCCAAAGGGCATGGGTTTCCTGTTAATCTTGTGTTATATTTGCCATCCCTCTGCAGATGTCCCAGATACCTTAAAGGGTCTCAAATGACCCTGAATACCTATATTTAGACAACAGGATCCAAATCCACTGACTAGGCTTCAACTGGCTTTAATGGATGCTTAGGATAACTATCTTAGGATACAGACATCTACCTTGTCCAAACTTAGGTGAAACAAATCTCAATAAATGCTTTTCAAAAAACCTGTCTAACATAGCATGAGTGTAATTCAATGCAGTAACATCTCCCTACATAGAGAGTTCTGGAGAGAAAGTGGGAGAAAGCTTCCAGCTGCTGCTGGCAAAAACAGTAAAGGAACTGAAGTTACTAGAACCAGCAAGTCTACTGCCTGGATCACTCATAAGAAGGCAAATATGTGGGCTGTGATTGTAACTACGAGTTACATATACTCAACCATACTTGGACAGGGAGATGTTATTCCAGTAAAGGGTTGAATGAATAGGTAAGTACGGTAGAGAGAAGAGATACAGAATTCCGTCACATCAAAGAGTTTTCTGCTTGGGACAATCATCCCATCTCTTCACTTATTGGGGTGTTTCTAGTGAGTCAAGGTCTGTAGAACCAGCAGTGCTCACAGCCAATGTACTGTCCAGCACAAAAGCTTTCTCCAGGTAAAAGTCTGACTAATGGGAGAAGACAGGTCAGTGTGTTATACCAACTTAAAGTACAGTATTAAAAGTAGAAGAAAATGCCTGACATGACTGTGTTGTTTTCACAGAATGCATTTTTCACTCCAGAACAGGGTGCTTGGTCTTGATTTAGTAGCAGAATAGAACGTTTTAATTGTTTTAATTGACTTGGGAATATGTATGAACTGATTTCTCATGTGTCTGCTGTGGGAGCTTGCTGCACAAGGTTCATGGGGAATCATTCTTGGAATTGCTTCTTATCAGGATTGGAGTGTGAAGCAAGTAGAATTGAACCGTTAATACATAAAACATGACTGGCAATTTGCGGTATATTTCACTTTGCTTCGTACAGAAAAATCTTCTTACTATCCATAATTGAATTATTATTATTATCCATGTTACTGATGAATTTGAAATAGCTGAAGAGAATTAATCCTCAGCCCATTACATAGATTATTCCAGTCCTGAATAAAGACTTGAATTTTCTGTAAGATGAAAAATAAATCCCAATGCATATTGTGAACAATAAAAAATGATAAATTTGTGTGGGTATGGTGCTATGAGCATGTTTATTCCTATTCATTTTGGTGATATGAAGTGCATCTCACTGGTGAGCATCTGTTATAAATATCCATGCTGTTCTGTGATGGCAGAGCAGCACAAAAAAATATGGACCAGGTCTTCATCTTAATGAGCAGTCATTGCTTCATTTGCTTTAGCTGCAGAATGAGACTAATTCTGAATACAGAGTGAATGCATTGTGCTTAATGAACTGTTTAACAGAGTGTTCAGGCCCTCTGCAATACTATATGTTTGTGTGTCTGTGTGTATGTGTATTCATGGCTAGGCTTCGCGAACGAAGATTCTAGGAGGGCTCTACCCACGCTTGCTACAAGCGCGCTGATGGCTAAA
>JAYRBT010000001.1:51540587-51571967 GCA_036023395.1 Myiotriccus ornatus
TTTATTAGAACACTAAGTGATGGGGGATATTTTATCATCACATTTGATGTGGTATAAGCAGAAATTTAGAATTGGCAAAAGCATATTGATTAAACCTTCTTCTCTTTTGACACCAAAAGTGATCTAGAAAACCACTATTTTAATTCCTATTCAAACTTACACTGGTTTGGGTTTGGTTTGGGGATTTTTTAATGCTCTAACACTTCTTTCTTGTATCACATTTTGTTGTGATTTACTGCTCTAAAATTTATCTTCTGCTATACTGTTGAAAGCCACTGAGGAAGCTGCATTTTAAATCAAGTCCAAATCAATTCTATCAGATCAACAATAGGACAGAATTATGGAGGAAAGTAAAATTTAGAGTCAACTTGAAAGACAGTTATTTATGTGAGATATAAAAAAGTTCTAGAGAGTGAGTATTCAAACTGTGAGTATGGTACAGTATGTGCACAAAGGGCCGAATGGTATTAATAGTTCCTTCCAGAGTAGTAGATTTATTTTGAAAAATGGTATGTAGGACCATCAGTGAGATAAAATTGTTTTCAGTGTAGCATTTGGTCAGATCGAGTATGTATGGTGATCTTCTTTTGCTAAAATGAAGTCGACCTTTCTGTTTGCCAGTTGTTGAATATTAAAATAGCTACTCAGTTAAAACATACAAACCAGTCTATTTCATAACTCATGAAAATGTTTAATATGCCAAATCAGTACTATTAATGAAATTCCTTAATTATTTTGTCACTGATCCCTGATTTTGTTATAACTCCTTTTCACCATCTCTTTAGCACAAACAACTGAATACATGGCAGAGTCACTCAAGATATAAGGACTTCCCTGCTAATATATTCCTGTCTGTCTGCTCAGGGACTTTTACAGTCAATATGTTAGACAGTGAAAAGCTGATGTTATAAAGCTGGCTTTGCTCAGCACTGTAGGATATAAGAAGAGAGCACATGTTGACTTTAAAGTTGAAATATAGTATAGCCATTATTGGATATGCTCAAAAATATTTTTTTCCTGGGATATTGCCGTCATTATACATATATATCTATATATCTGTGAGTAGTACTTACATGTACTGCAAATCAGTATGCTGTTATGTCGAACTTCCATGCACTTCTACATAACCTTTCTTTTATTCAGATCTTGTTGCATACTTGGTAAGGGAGCAAAGACTTAAAAGGTTGTAACTTTTCCATGCTGTATGCTGTCCAAATCTCATTCTTCTGCAGTATTTAAGTGGCTGTACTATAAGATCTCTTAAGAAGAAAAAGTTTAGCGATAGTCTAAAGGAAAGTCCAGACCCACTTTCATGCCACAGGGTTTGCCAACCTGTTCTCCAGTAGATTTAAATAACTGCTGTTCTTCTGGTTTTCAAAACGTGACTCAGAGAAAGCAGTGCCCGATGAGGACACTGGTGTGAAAAATGGCTATGAAATTTTTATGACACATATTGCTGCCATACCTCCTTGTCTCTAGTTGTTGAATAATGTTAAAGGAAACCTTTAAAAAAAGGTTGGAAGACTTGGCCTGTATTATGTCTGTGTAAGCAGTTACTGTATTTACCACAAGAAGGGCATGTGATGACAGACTGGAGAGAAAATAATTTCTGTGGCCACAAATAAGTAGAAAAGAGAGAGACAAGTGTATCTGACAACCTGTAGAGTGCACTGTGGAAAAGCTCTGAGAGAACCCAAGATAATATCTACCCTCCTCATTTATTTCCCTCTAGCCAAAAATAAAACTTTTCTGTCTATGGAGCAACATGGTCCCTTACTGAGATACTCGAGATAGACCTTAGTGAACTGTCTCAGGAATCAACAATCAGTAGGGCTCAATCAGTAGGCTCAGCAGAGCATCAAACTAGTAAATCTTTGATTCTGGAAGGGCTGAGTCATGTGGCATTATCCGTTATGCCATGAGGATGTACCTGCTGAACTGGAGCTTGTTTGTGTGGCTCTAAGAGGATGCATGTCCTGTGTCTTGCCCCAGTGTTCATGAGCAAAAGCACATGAAAGTATCTTGGTGATTGTAGATTGAAATACCTGTTTAATAAAAGAACATAGAGACTATAGCATAGGCATCTTTAATGTAAGTACATACTAGAGTAAATGTGTCTGCATTGAACAAGGAGTTTTTGAGACAGTACACATACCTTTCACTTCACTGTTCCCTCCCATGTTCTTTAACATAAGGGTCTTTATCAAACTTATCCTGAAAGTTGCTCATTAACTAGAAAGTGGAAAGAAAGTGCTTTCCCATGGTTAGGCTAGACTGTATTAATCTCATTCCAAGAATTTAGTAAGTGTGTGAAGAAGTGAAGAATAGAGCTATTGCTTATATTTCAGCAGCTAAGAAATCTAAAACATGTATGAATTTAGTAAGATGAGGTAAGAATCATGACCAAAGGATTAGAAATATGTTTGGATAACAACTTTTCAAGGTCAGAATGTGTTATCTTGAGATGTTTGAGTCAAAGAGCATAATAACATCTTATAGTGAGGCCTCATTTGGACTGCAGCGCCCAGTTTTAGAATCACAGAATGGTTTGGGGTTGGAAAGGACCTTAAAGTTCATCTAGTTTCAACCATTTAGTTCCATTTAGTCAACCGGCATCTAGATTCATCTGTTCAACGATTTTTGAAGTGCTCCACCATAGGAGGTGGAGAGAAGGGCAAGAAGTCCCTGCTCTTGTAGGTGGAGATTAGTGAGAATATCCCTTTGGTCAATTTGGATTAGCTGCCCTACTTGTGTCTCTACCCAAGATCTTTCCCACTGCCAGCCTACTGATGGGGGTCAGAATGTTGGAGACAGTGCTTATTCTGTGTCAGCACTGCTCAGCAGTAGCCAAAACCCTGCTTATCAACACCTTTCTAACTATCAGTGCTAAGCAGAGCACTGTGAGAGCTTCTGTGGGGAAAATGAACTTCGTCTCAACCAGTCCCAATACAACTTCACAAATAAGACTAGTAATATTTTCCCTCTTTGAAAAGGCAGGAGATGGAGACCTGGATAAACAAATTATTTTCTTAAATAAATAACATAGTACTAGGGTACTTCTTTGGAAAGCTTAAGGCTGGAGTCCACGCTTCCAAGTGACAAGATAGGACTGACCAGTAGACCAAGGTTAAAGCAGGAAATTTTCACTAGCACAGAGGAACGTAGCAGGTTGGAATAGCAGGTAGGAAGTCAAGGATCTTATTTTGCAAGGGTGTGGGCATTTGTATGACTGAAGTTACATGTGAAAATGTTGCAATCATTGAAACTTTATTATGTAGCACATAGCTTTTTAGATCTATCTTTGAACAGATAAGGAGTCACTGACATATTTTTTGTTAGAATGTGTGGCAGAGATTGTTTTGCATAGGACGATCAGCAAGAAGAAAAAAATTTATCCTTAAAAGGCATGTGGGGGAGAGCTTATCTTCCTAAACTATGAGGCTTTCACAGGTGGCTCTGTGGCAATCATCAGCTAGAGGGATTTCAGCAACCGTCTATACTTCTGTGGCAGGAGGGCTGCCCAGGCTGATTTCATCTGAGATGTCTTGTTAATCTCACTGGGCAACTGGTGAGCTTTGTCATCCTCTCACCTCCACCCTGTGCTCCAACTTCTGCTGTATCCACTGTTCTTCATGGCCCTACAGCCCATGGGTCTTCTGTGGCATTCCTGGAATCAGCTTGCTGAGCTCATGGGCCTCAGGCTCCATTAGGGTGCTGCACCCTACAAGAAGCAGAAATCCTAAGAGGTAGCAAGAGTGTTGTCAGATTTAGAGGGGAAATGAAAATAAATATTTTGAACAGACATGAAATCAATTTAAAATAATGACTAACACCCCTGGCCAAAAGGAGGAGGTAGGCGATGACAGCCCAGCACTGTGTCATCAACATCGCTTGAATTGCTGCAGGCAAGAGGAGTTTTCCAAGAGACTTCCCAAGTGCCCCCCATAGTGCTGCAGCCCAGGGAACCTCTCTGATTTGTGTGTCACAAACGTTATTAGCCACAGCAGGTAACATGTGGGAGGCTGAGGTCGTGTCCCAACACGTGAGTGCTATGCAGCTCTCTTTCAAGAAAGGGTGGGAAACACCTTTCTTTAAAACTGATAAACATTTGTGCTAGCTGGCGTGTTAAAACTGCTGTGGTCGCACCTTCATGCTTTTCTGTACGAACACTAAGGCGAAAAAATGTAAACTTGAGACCAGAGGTACCCAGATCTTCCCCTGCCTGTATGCGATAGCCATCAATTTTAGGGGGAGGTGGACTTGATATGAGAAAAACATTGTCTCCCTGACGCTGAAGGATTTTGGTTTCTCATTGTGTGTGGGAGATCGGTCATGGAAATCTTGATCAAGGAAGCCTGAGTGATGCCAAATCAGCTTCAACTTGGCATGTCAGAAAACACACCCTGATACTTGATATTTCAATGAGAAATTTCTGAAAAGAATCTTGCCAAATCTATTATAAATAAAGGAGTTTTTACGTAAATATTCCTCTTCACTTATCAAGACAGTGCAGTATTCTGCTGTTACATTAAGACAGAGGATAACAGCTAAAACAATAATCTCTTTTCAAGCTGTGTAAAATGTGAACTGTACATAAATGAGTTCTTAAAACCTGTTGTATACTAAAAACAAATTTAATTTTCACGATGCAGTGTTTCTACTGATGATTTTAATTTAATTGCTACTTATCTCAAAGCATAAATCAACTTTTCCCACAGATGCAGAGAGAAAGAGGGAGAGAGAATTGATGTGTTAGAAGCAACATATATCAAGATTGAGTTGTCACAACAGTCACTTCTGTCCCCTGTCCCTCTGCTTTATGTCTCTTCAGCTTCTCTCTTAGAAAACTCACAACGGTCATATTAGTCTGAAGTCTCAATTCTACTATTCATTTCTGAAGTACTTTCACTGCACTTAATTTTAATATTTAAACAGATTTCTGACATCTTGGCTTGAATATTTTAAGGAATTTTTGGATTCTCCCATTTTTAAATTTTTTTTTCATCTTGCAATATACATTGATACTACAACATAGGAATTTGAGATAAAATAATACAGGAATACATTATAATTGCAGTTCTGCCCCTTAGGACAGACCTCAAGTAACACTAAAAAATTGCTGTTGTATATAAAAAGTATTTCTTTCCTCAGCAGAACTAATATCTTTGAGTAGCTTTTTGCAAGGCTTGTCTTAAGTCAAAGTTAGTGACTTAAAAAGGAACCCTTTTATGTTCTTGTTTATATCAATAATTTTGTATGTTTTCGCTTTTTTAATTTGCCTTTGCTGAGCAGGACTAAATCACCTGCAAAAGGTTATAGGTTTGGCATAGCTTAAAAAGGATGAAAGGCACCACAGAGGAGTTTCTCTGGTCAAACAATATCAATAAAGAAGTATTTGAGATTACCTGGTACAATTACTCTGAAATTAATTAAAAATTAATGTTAAATGAACCTGCCTGACATTTATTCTCCTCCAGTCAGTCAGGCATTTCATTTGTTGTATTGCCAGAACAGAAAAGGAAAGAAAATTCAATTATGTGGAAGTGAATTCTTAATGAAAAAAAGCAGTTCAATCACTTTGACGCAGGGTTTAAAGAATAGTTTTTGTGTGAGTGCTCAGTGAGTTGCAAGTCCAGTTGATAAACTGGAAACACTCTTCCAACTTTTTTAGAATAGGTTTTGCAAATAATAACAACCTCTTTAATCCCTTTTGCATACATTTTCCTCTTAAGGCTGTAAAATTGAAGGTTTATGAGTTTGGATTGTGATCTGAAATGGAGGGGAATTTTCTGCAAAACCAGTGTTCGACAGAGTTTAAAAGTTCAGTTGCTTCTTCTTCAAGGGAAATTTGGCAATTTGACACAAGTAGCAATTTAAAATTCATTGTGAAAAATTAGAGGCGTCAGTTTACTCATGCACCGTAGTTTTAAGCATGAGAATGGTTTTGCAAACATTGAACTATTAGACACGTGTAGGAGTTTGCAGTGGTGGGTTCTAATGAGAATGTAATTTAATGAAAGGGAAATTGGTGTGTGTGTGTATATATAGATAGATTTTTATATTGGTTTTCCTAGAAAAAAAGGAATTTCTTAAAATACTGCAATATTAAGTGAGATAATATTTTGATTTTAATTATATTTCTCCTGGATCCTGTTCTAGTATAATGTCTTTCATTTGTTAGGCTGCAGTACACTTTTCTGTTATTACTCATAAATTTGAAGACCAGGGTTTACGATACCCTATGGCCCTCAAATTTAACATTTTGTCTGATTAGGCTTTAAATGACAGTGGTTTTCCTATGGGCTAATACATGTGTAGCAGTACTTTAAAGGTATAAACCAGAAAAAAAATTCCCATATGTGACAATAACTAAGCTAGCTGAGCTAAACCCGTTATTCTGTGAGACGAGAAAATGAACCTTACTTCATTTCAGCTGGAGCATGTAGGAAGAAATTGTCTGGCGCCAGAAAACAAATTAGTAAGCATAGACCTGAAAACTATTAAAGTTTATTTTAAGAATGTGTTGCCAGAGATCTAATAAATTTACTTGTTGCTGCAGGCCATGCATGTATGAAGTCTTACTAATCCAGGTGGTGGGTTTTTTCTTCAGAGGGATGTGCAGGGTGTGGATCTTTAGGAAAAGGTATTCCCCTTTAGGTAATACGGGCATTGTTTAATGATAGACATGACAGCTTGAGTGGTATGTTTGGGTTTTCTCTGTTACTACTCACAAGGCAATTTAAATTAATTGTCTCATGCAAAGTTAGTTTGCGACTACACAAAGTGCTAATTAGTTTAATGACAACATAGAAATAACTTTACAGTAACAGAATAATTCTTCTAAACCAAATAAGTCTTTTTGTTGCTATTTTTAAATATTCCTAAGATTGCTTTTAAAGTATTTAAATTTACAGGTTTCCTAAATTACAATTCAAGACCAGTTGTGTCTGACTTTTCTCAGGACCCTTCTTTGTCAAGAAGATGGCATCACTGGACTTCAGTTAGCCATCTAGACTGGGGGGTTGCACACACGTTCTTCAACGGAGTGGGTCAAATCTTTCCAGAGGGTGATCCAGCTGTTCATAAAAGATGTACCTGCAGTTCCTGAAGATGTAGTTCTTTCCACTCACTGTGCCTAGACAGCTAGCTTAAATTGAACATATATCTTTTACATGATGACATTAGATTATATGAATACTACCTTTAAGTAGGATCTCTTGTAGAATCCCCAAAGCAGATCTGTTGTCTTCATCTTTTGTGAAACAAGAGCCAGATGATTGTTCCTGTGCACAGGGACCTAAGCAAAAACATACTGTGTTTTGCTAGTAGTGGTTTTTCACTGGAACTACTGAATTTGTCTGCTCTGATTTTTTTTCTGCTCAGAAGCAATCGTCATCCTGCAGAGCAATTTCTTTGCTTACAGAATGGAATCGCAAACCAGAAAGTTGTTCTTTTGGATTCCCTTGAAATCAGTTACAAAGATAAGCACTTAATATCTGTAAAGGCTTTCAATCACACACAGTGCTCCAGTATCAGTTTTTCTGATTATTCAAATCAGGTTCCTTTTTATCCACTTTGCTTTTTCATTTGAAAGCTCATAGCTCTTAGTGCAGCCAACAGACTGAAGGTATCCTGGATTTTGGGGAACTAATTTGTGCTGGGCTAATTTAAACTGAAACTAATTTAAAGCTATGAAATGAAATGGCTGAAGAGGCAGTGCATGTTTGCTTCCACAGTTTTTGTTAATGAAAATCAGGTTAATCTCTTAATCAGGATCTGGTTAATCTCCTGCAGAACTGGACACAGACTTGAATTGAGAATTCCTTAAATTAACCCAGCGTGAATCTCCAGACTGTGCTTGGAGACATCCTTAGTTACGCTTACTTGAATTTTACGAGGATCCAAATTTAATATGCACCAGCTAACCTTTACATTCACATCTCATCTCTCAGTTCCCCTTCTCTTTTTGTAACAAAGCAACTACACAATATTCTTCAGATACTTCTTCTGCTACGTGACTTCAAGCATTTATTTAGACTGAGCCCAGGCAAATGTGGCCATTCCAACTTGATTCTTGGGGGTAGACATAAAACAAAAGCGAAAAAAGAGTTACAAAAACTACTGAAAGACGGAAACTGTCTGCAGTTCATTGGATACCAGCAATTACACTCCAGGCAAACTAAGTCCAAAATGCTGGGAAGTGTGTATTTTCTCATGAGAAGTCAGAGAAAGCATTGTTTTAGTCCCTAATCACCAGGGGCTAGTTTAGGGGGTTGGTTTTGGCTATTCTGCAAATATATTGAGTTACAGTGGCAGACAGAGTGCAGGAGGGTGCAGAGTTCAGCAAGTTATTTTAGTAATTGGAGTCTCTGATGGTACATTTGGAAGACACTTACAAAGGTGAAGCATTTTAATGGGTTTCTAATTGGATAAAATCGTTAAGTTAGCTTATGCATTGCTGAAGTAAATTCAAAACATTGTAGTGGCATATTTTATGCCCTGGCTTTACTTAGGCATTCCACTTCTGCAATTTCCATGTGAAATTAAGTCAGTTTTATAGGATATTCCTTTTTTGATTGTTATGGAAGAGGGAATAGCATATGATCATAGAATTATAGATTAGTTTGTATTGGAAAGGACCTTTAAAGGTCATCTAGTCCAATGATATGCTACTCCAATGCATTGAATACAGAACATTTATTATCTATTTTATTGCTGGGGTTTTTTTAATAGTTTAGCAAAAAAAAAAAAAAAAAATTTACTTTGCCTTTTTTACCTGGAGCTAGAATGTCCTGGGACCATGACACAGTATACCAAATCAAAATTGTTGAAACTATGTGCCTTGAACTGAACATACAATATCTATATATTTATTCTGACTTGAAGAATCACCTAAAATAATAATATGTTTCTCCTGTGGTCTGGTAAAAACAGGTTTATACTTACCATGAATGTCTAACAAATAGTCTGGGGAAGTGGAAAGTGCTAAGGTTTACAGAGTGCTTCATGGCTAAATGTGGAATCATGATGCTGAGGGCTAAGATTTTGGCATTTCACATCAGATTTTACTTCTAGTAAAAACTATAGAGGTAACTTTATCCTGACACATATTAACTGAGTCGGCCTGGCACAGAAAGGGGCTAATCAGAGAATAAAGAAATGGAACAGATTTCTGAAAGTGGACAATTCCCTTTTCTTCCCCCTCTCTGTGTCTTTGAACTCAAGTTCAGGAGTGGGTTTCCTTTTTCAGATGCTTCATGTACCTATTGCAATGAGGAGATCCATAGCAAAGAGAAGGACAGAGTAGTGCCAAGTAACCTTGTCTAAATGAGCCACCCTTGTAGGGTTAAATATTTTGAAACAAGGACGAAAAACTAGCTTTTGCGGACATGCAAACAAATCAGCAATTATTGCATTACCATAAAATGATTTCTGATCTGTTAATGTGTTACTGTTGCTCTGGTTCTCCTTATTAACATCCTTTTGCAGTCTGTTTAGAAAGCAAAATAAGAAGAGGAAGGAGAAAAGACCAGTACTAAAAAATTTGAAGAAACTCTTCCTATTTTTATTTACTAGTTGTTCTTTTCTATGTCTTTCTTGTGTTTGATATGTGTTCTTTGTCCTGGAAAAATTTATGGGTTTCCCATTAAACAACCTCACCTAATGACTAAGGAGAGCACATACGTTGTACCATGAAGCTCTTAGAGGTCAAAGATAGCTGTGTTTGTACAGATATATCTTGGGGACACAAAGAGTCTATATGGCTATGGTTATATAGGGTAGTCACTCTTTTGCTGATCCATCTCTGATTTATGCCATGGATACTTTGTAGGGAAGCCAATATCTGCATCAAGATGCATCAATTTCTTTTGTATCAATAAGTGAATACTGTGATGTAGTTATATGCTTTTATTTATGAATTAGGGTCTGGGGTACCTCCTAGGGACAGCAAAGCTACAATTAGACTTTCTGTATGGAAGGGCCATGCTTTATGGCCTCTCAGGTCACCTGTACTAAACTGACATGAATTATTTTTTATGCTGCCTTCACATATCTCTGTGATCTGGCAGAAAACTGGAACTGATTCTTTCCTTCTCTGAGCTCTTTGCATCCTGACAGAAGGTTCTGACAATCTAGTCCATATTTTTTCATAGCGGTTTTATAACTTTAAAATACCTGAGCGGTGTGGTTGGAAAGATAAATGCTTAGACGAGAATATTAATATTAGTATTTTTCTCTTTAAGCAGTATACTGACCAAGTCTTCTTCCCCCTCATCTTTTATTCGTGTTGTGTAACTGAAACTGGTTTTTCCAGATGACTTGATCTTTCTAGGAATTTCTTGTTTGATGACCTGCGTAAAAATAATACATCACTGTTTTCTGACAAGGGAGCAATTTACTGACAGGACTCCTATAAAGACCAATTCCAAGTTGCATCCATCTTTGACTTGTCATATTCAGGCATATCTTCTCAGAAGGTTTTGTCCTCAAAAGCCTCAGTCATGAAATCACTTTGTGATTTGCCTTACTCTAGATCCTTAATTTTAGCTCTTTAAAAAGTTTTTAAATGTCTCACAGCTCTTGCCAACTTGTTTCTCATAATTGTCTCTCTGCACCACATCCTGTCTAGCATCTTCTGATTTAGCACTGCTGCACTCTGATCTTTGGCAGAATTCAAGAAACAAGTTTTCATGCCGTACTATAGCAACATCTTGCCAACCACATCTCGTTGATATATAAGCAAAGATACTTTGGATTTACCTTGTTCTAACATAGCCCTCCTTCCTTTTCCTTAGTTTTAAAAGTAGTGGCTTCCCTCTCTGAACTTCTGATGCATTTGTATTGCAAGCACTTGTCTGGAAGAATAACAAAAGCAAAACTGTCACTGTGATATAAAGGCTTAATTACTTGCCCAACAACTAAATGTTTGACTGTGCTCAAGGGAAGTGCTAGTGCGCAATGCACAATTCATCTGCCTATAGAAATATTATTGTTGGGAAGACAATTAATAGTGAATCAATTGAAGTAACATGAGCAATTTTATTTCTGAAATTTTATGATTTCTAAAAGCTATACTCATTATTCATTACGGATATTATGTTTATGTGGTGCTTGGCTCTACTATGTTGTAGCAGTTTTATTTAGATCAGGCATGGGGGAATTCATCTTGTGAAGGATTAGGTGGCTGTAATAAAAGTGTCTACAACACAAAGGGTCTCAACAAGCATTTTAAAAATCTGCTGAGGAAAAATGCATGTATTTCTTCATATTTTGAGGCACAAATAATTTCATTCAAAACCAGGTTTAGCACTGCACATTCTGAAAGGTGAACAATAGAGGCAGAATTATGTCTGTAAAAATGGAGACTTGCTTAGAAATATAATTCTTTGTTTCATTGTAGGTTTTCTTGTATTCTAAGAGAAAAATAGAAAGAAACTGATGAAAGGAAGAAATGGGTGGAAAGAAGACAGTATCAAATCTTTTATATTGTTTTTCTTGTGTTTTTTTTCTTGCTAAATTTCATTTGAAAGAGATTCGTGTGTAAGATGTAGATTGTGTGCCTGTGTCTACAATACGTTTAAACCTTGAATTCTTTGGATAAGAGAACAAAATATGTCAGATTTTCTTTTGTCTTCTATCCTCTGGTTAGAATATCTTTTGTCTAAAAGGGTGTGAACTCTGCTAGAAGATTTTCCTTCATCTGGGAGGTTTCCAGTATCTGACATTCTCATTTCTAGTAAGCTCAGGTAGCAATATTTTTTCTCAGTAATGTTACTAATTGGTTCTCTCTCATCTATTTCACAGAAAATGTTCATTCTTTTTTTTATCCTTCTGTCAAATTATGGTTAAATTGAGCAGTGTGTTCAAGGGTGGCACACAAATGGCTTCTCTCACTAGATTAGGGAACAAGACATATTCTGTTACATTTGTCCCCAGAAACTAGTGTGAAGATATAACATGGCTAACCTAATGAAAGTGCTGGTGTAGTTACTGCAGTAACGCTATAGTTGCTGGTTCTCTTGTAATGCTCATTACAGCTTTTGATATGTGGGTTTGTAACCTTACCCTTTATCAGCAACAATGGAGATCAAAAGAGCAGGAAGAAGCAGGGTGAGGAGTTCAGGGAGATACTCCAGGAACCATTTCTTTCCTTTCGTTTACACAGTACCATTGCCTTTATGTGAGATTGCTCAACTGTAGTTCTTGTTTTTTCCTAGTAGACAATAAAGGTCAATAAACATGGAGGTTTATCTTTGAAGCAGAGTGAAAGCATATGGAATGGCTGCCTAATTTTTCATGAGTGGAAGAAACTGGAGGGGGTAAACCAACCTTCATTTCTCTCTTCCTCCAGTAGTTAAGCTGTAATTGAAATAAATAGATATGTTTTTCTGCTATTCAGAGGAATTACTTTATTCACTGCCTTGTATACAGATGTGTTAACTTCTAAAGAAGTATTAATTTTCTTGCACATTTTATACAGTTGTTACCTGAGCAAACCTTGTTCTGTAGCAACACCTTGTGGGAAGGAAATTAGACTACAGTCTTCCACATGAGACAACATTCCTGGAAGACAGTTGCTGAGGCGGCATCTGCCATCAGTGAGCTGAGCAGCTTGTTTTATTATTGCTATAGAAAGTAGAGGATTATCCTGAGTAATAAAAAACATATCCAGTAGGATGATATACTGAAATTGATTTGTCATGCCCTTTTATCTGTGGCACTACATTGACAAGAAATGACTTTTTACTGTGGATAATCAGTGAACAGGTGGAGGTAAACTGTCCATGAGAAAGTAAAGCTATGCTATATTTTGTCAGAAGTACATCAATCTGAGATGTTCAATCTGTTGTATAAATACTTGGTTTACAGTCAATGAAATGGGTACTAGCTCTTTTTTATTAACTTGCCAACTGAAAAAAAAAAAGTAGCATTTTTAACTGGACCATCTGTTTGTAATTTTTGTTTCTGTATTGCCTTCTTATCCTTAAGAAAAACTCCACAAAGCCTATAATTTCAATATGTATTTCCTCTTGCTTTGCAGTTAGACAAGTACCTCTAATTGTAGACACAACAGCGTCATTTCTGCTGCAAATGAGAAATTAGGCTAAGGCATGTTCAGCTTTTAGGCTGGTGGTTAGTGTTTTGGGACTGGAGTTAAATGACTTCCATATTATCCCCTCAAAAACTTGGAGGGATGCTTCCTGTATTCCCGCACTGCTGTGTGTTCAAAAAGGGAACCTACTTCTCTGGGTAAATATATGTAGGCATTTTTGTTTGAGGAGGACTGTGAAAGTTCTCTCAATTATTGTATGAGAAAATAGTCTTCAAGGCAGACACTGACTTGGTCCATGTTGACATCCATGTCCCTAGCTGAGTGTACTGCAGGCTGTCCTGTGCTTTGCATTCCCAGTGTTTGAGTGCGCAGAAACCATCCATGTTCAGTGAAACTGCAGGCAAGCTGTTATGCTACTGCTGCAGTACCTTGGAGAGGATCCCTGGAGTCTGTTTTCTTCACCAGGAGTGTTGCTACAGTTGTCTGTGTGTAAAAAGAACTGAGGGCATCTTTTGGTGCATTGTAAATTGACTCTCAAAACACATTTCAGCAGCTTACTCAGTTCAGGGCAGCCATCATATTGCAAAGATAGGTCATTGCAAAATAGTTTAAGGTAATTCCAATAAGCATTTATATCTCTCTAACTCTTGTCAGATGGCACAGGCAATCATACTCAACCCAACAAGCATTTAAGCTTAGGAGGGCCTTAGCATAGCTATAAACTGTGGTGTGCATTGGGGGTACTTAATCTTGTTGAAGATGTGAAAGCTATTCCTAAAACCACAGAGAGCTGATGCATGAATTCTAAACCAAGAAGAGGAGAAATTGTTAGATTTAGTGAATAAAATATCAGGTTTTGAGTCTGCATAGGTAAATTCAGTCTAGAAGGTGGTAGGTATCATCTCCACTCTCTCAGAATGCTAAGGGTCTTTCAATGCTTCTGACAGCCTGGTGGTATCAGGGAAGTTCCACATGATGTCCCAAATTGTGTGTTATTTGAAAATACCAATACAGTTCTGCAGAAACCTGTGTCATCCACATTTTTTTTTTTAGTTTCTAAAATAGGCACTCCAAGTATGTTTTAATTAATTCCTGATCTTTTTTCCTTGAAAAATAAGAAAATTAGGATACTATGCGTCTAAGATAAATTTTATTCCTATGTGTACCAGATGGATCATGGTTGAGTTCTTTACTTATTTCTTAGTTTTAAATCTTTAAAACCTTTGGATTGTGATTTCCAGATAGATACACAACTTACCCAGGGTACAAGGTTGCATGAACCTCAAAAGACAAAGCAGTCTTTAATAAAAAAGTTATAATTATATCATTATAATTTTGTTTTGCAGGAGCCAATAAGCTGAAAAATCAACATTTTCGCCTAAACTGGGCATGGATCTCCTTAGAAAAGGAGTATTACTTAGTAAATGAAGACTCCAAATATCTTGATGTTGTTCTTAAACGGAGAGGTTACCTGGGAGAAACCTCTTTTATAAGTAAGTTCAATTCTAACTTTATTAATTGCTTCTCTAAATCACTGTCCAGCTAGTTGATAAAATGTATCAATACAGCTACATCCTATTACTGGTGTTTCATACTAAGCAAAGTATATTCAAAGCAATTTGTTTATTTATTAAAGCAATTATCTTTTGTTATGCTAAGTGCATATTTCTTTAGTTATATGTTAAAATTTTCCCTTTTGGATTGTGTTTTTTTTTGTCTTCTGCAATTAATTTTTGACTAAACAACCCACACAGTCCTTCTTTCTTTGATCTGATTGATACCGCTCTTGATTTGTTTCACAGAATACAGTTCCTGTCCAGATTTTTCTTAGCCTGGAATGATAAAATACAGTTGTAGCAATTGGAAAGACAACAATAAACATATATCATTTTTCAGGAAGACTATTGTGAGCTGGTCTGATCAGCAGCTACGAGCATTAGCCTCTTTTCTTCAGTCAGTGTTGGCAGTCATTTGAGGCTGATACAGGAGGTGTTGAAAACTGTTTGCAGTGTCTGGGGAGCAAAGAGGTGAAAAAAAGATTGTGTTATCACGTTCTTTAACCTCACACCTGTTTCTAGCTTCTGGTTCTGTTCCTATCCTCTGGTGCACTTGCACCAAGGAACATTATCCTTGTACAATTTCATGTTGAAACCTATGGTGAGCTTACACTGCTTAAAAAAAGCACTCAGTTTAAAGCTGTTTTTGGAGATATACATAAGCAATTACCTGGCATGGAGCACAAGCTCATACTTAGAAATCAGGTTTCTGTTTAAGTCTCTTTCTGAATAAGAATCTGAGTTTCAGATAGTGAGATGTAATTGGGACACCTGTTTTGGCATGAGATTTAAGGGATATAGGCCTTAGCTTACTGGATCTAATTTAAAAGCTTCTGTTTTGAGCAGTGAACTAACTTGGATAATACAGTTCTTTGAAAGAAAGAAAAGGAATGGAAGAGATAAATGAAATACAAAGTTAAGGATGAATGGTTTAAATTAATTATTGGCACTGAATAATACATACTGATGTGACTTGTGATCCTTCAGGTAGAGTGCTTACAGAATTTTCTGTAAGCACTGGTCCATGTGGAATGCCAAAGTAGCTGAAGGTTATAGGTTGTATAAAATATTGGTTCTGACTTACAAGGAGGCACACGCCCGAAGCAAGAGAGGCCAGGTTTGTAGGGACAGGCGATATGTTTCAATGCATTATACAATACAGGTGGTAAAAACAGTCAGAGAAGGGAGGTTTGAAATTTGTTTTCTAAAAACCTGAGAAAGGCCTTTAAGTGGTATTGTGGGATTTAAACAAGGCCATAGGCATGAGTTTGAGATAGTTCTAAAATGCTGATTTCCATGAGGGCCTGTTAGACAGCCTTAAACTGGGATGAAATGCCAATGAAAAGCTGTTTTAGAGCTTGTCTGAGTCAAAGGCTGAAAGGCCTGTGCTATTTCTGTGGGTTGAGTTGTTATAGATTTTATCCCATGGCCTTGCAATTTCGACTTCACTTGAATTTAATGATTGTTATTATTCAAATGCTGAAATAAGAGGATAACAATTTTTAAAAATGCTTATTTCAGTGGCAGTGAGAACACTGGCTCAGATTTTACATCATCTTTCATCTTTATTCAATATGCTACACCCTTTTTTGTCTTTGTATTGTCCTTAGCTTTCCCTTTAAAGGCTGAACTTTTCAGGGGTGTATTTATTTTTTCCAAGAGAAATACATATTTTCTAGGGTTTCAGGCAGCATGTTATTTAGATGTTCTGGAGCAGAAGAGAACCCAGAATGCTCAAAGGCATTGTTGTCCCTTTTGGGCATCTATAGTTGAATCATGGGGAAATTGAAACTTGTCTGTAACCTCAGAGAATGTAGAATTCTTCTAGTAAGTAGTTTTGCTTTGGTTAATTCTGTCCAAACTGCTTTTCATAATGTTAACTGATGTGCTTGCCCCTCTGTGTGTGACACCCATATAGAATTGATCAAGAGTAATGGATTTGGCACGGACATTCTCCAGTTGTGAAAAGTATGTTTTTCTAAATCTTCTTTTTTAAAGATGACATAATGGGAGAACAATTATCAGTGATGTTTTTAATGACCTGAATTTCTGATTTTGACAGGTATTAGCACCAAAGATGGTACGGCCAGGAAAGATAAAGACTTCAGAGGAAAAGCCCAGAAGCAAGTGCAGTTTAATCCTGGTCAAACCTTAGCTACATGGCGAGTACGGATTTTGAGTGATGGTGAACATGAACAGTCTGAGTCCTTTCAAATTGTTCTTTCTGAGCCTGTCATGGCAGTTCTGGAATTTCCTGCTGCATCCACAGTGGAAATTATTGACCCAGGAGATGGTAAGAACTTTTCCAGAACTGTACTGCCAATATGTGCATAAACCAAAAATAAATTGGAGGGCAAATGTTATGAGTAACAGTGGATAGTAAAGGTTACCTTTCCTCAGAATATTTCTGAAGACAGATTTGAACGTTGGCATTTGCCCTCTATCTCTTTAAATGCTTCATGAATAGCTAACTCAGGTAGCATGTTTTTATGAAATACCTATATTTTTTCTGTGATACAGTATTTCTAGGGATATTTTGTTTGTTTGTTTTCATTTGAGGTATAACAGGTTTTCCATTAAACATGTTTGCAAATAGAATGTATCTCCACAGCTGGCTGGAGGCTGACTTGATTTACTCTGTCATGATAATTCATGTGGCAGAGGATGGCACAGGAAAGTCTAGCCAGAGCTTATCTGACATCCATATTTAGTCACTGAGAAGAATAGAGTTTAACTTGAAAAGCAGTATGTACGAGACACAGAAATTACTCAAAAATGTCTTAAATCTCTTTGTATTTTCTATGATCGATGAGATAGCACAACTCAGGATAATCGTCTGAGGCTTCTTAATGCCAACAAGCAGTTTTTTCTATTTCTTATATTAAGGTAAAATTTTTACAGTCCCAGAGAATTTGCAGTAATTATACCTTAAGTGAAGTTGCATAGGAGAAAATCAAATGCACGGCTGCAAATCAAGGAATATTTACAGGAAAAATAAAGAGAGTACTGGGAAGGACTGCATTTCCTAACAGTCTTTTGTAACACAGAGTGTATCAAGTTAAAATGCTTACTGAATAAAAAGTTTTATTCTGTTAGTGAAAAGATTTTGAAATTCGTTGATTTGAGTGATGTAGTTTTAAGGACCAAAATAGTGAGCTTGTTTCGAAAGTTGTACCAGCCCCTTGGTGTATGGGACATGAGTTAATGTTTTATTCCAAATATAAATTGCATACAGATGTCTTTTCTTATACCAACTGAGATGGTGTAACTCTTTCTCCTCTGAGCTTTTATGTTGTTTATAAGGTCTGTTAAAATTTATAGTGTCATTTTACTCCTAGTTGAATAATTATGAGAGAGAGAGAAGACCAAACAAACCAGATTCTTACATTTTTTGGAAGGATAGAATTTTCCATTTTGTCTCTTCTAAAGGGAGAAATAGAAGGAACAAATTGGGAGCTTTTGTAGTGTTACCTTTTGTTTCACTTTAAAAGAGAAAGATCGGGATTTGTTTTTTTTCACATTACATTTTTAACTTGCTGGAATAATTAATATGTCTAGATCCTATCAAACCTGCATTATGTTTTACGGCAGGCTTTTGACCTTAAATCTTGCTAGTAGTATTTTCTAACACTTTATGAAGTGATAAATCTACATAAAGGTGTCTGTTTTTTGCAGAATCAACTGTCTTTATTCCTCAGTCCACCTATACTATTGAAGAAGATGTTGGTGAATTATTTATTCCAGTCAGAAGAAGTGGAGATGTGAGTCAGGAATTGATGGTTATCTGCTACACACAACAAGGTAATGGAATCTGCTATGAAATGAAAAAAAGGCCAAAATAGAAAAGAGATAGAAAATAAACAATAATTATTCCATCTATTTTATAATAAAATTGTTTATAACTATTAATTACCTTTTCATGTAAATATCTTCAGTCTCAAGGGGAAATGTATTCATCACCGCAGTCTTAGAGTAATAAAAATCATCATGTTTCAAATTTCTGACATAAAGAGGTGAAGAGGATCTGTGTTCTTTATACTTTTGCAAGATTTTTATATGCTGCCCC
The DNA here is from genome assembly GCA_036023395.1 of Myiotriccus ornatus. Taxonomy (NCBI): domain Eukaryota; kingdom Metazoa; phylum Chordata; class Aves; order Passeriformes; family Tyrannidae; genus Myiotriccus; species Myiotriccus ornatus. The sequence continues at coordinate 51,559,264 of JAYRBT010000001.1, forward strand.
ATATATGCTAGAAGTGATAAGAACTGAAAGTACTGCAGTGATTGCCTACAATATCCTTTACTTGTTTCTATCTTGAAAAAAATTGTACAAAATAATATTACTTAATTGCCATGCTTCTCCCTCCTCTGACTCTTAGTCTCATATTAATTATATGTGTGCAGGGCATGGGGTCTCTACACCTGTGGTTTTATTTTTTCTTTTTATCTGGAGAGATGAAGTAATATTTTGTGTTAAGTGATCTGGAACCAAAATAATTTGTTTTTATCAAATTCTATCTGTTCTAGTCCTCCCATATCTTCAATACAGATAAAATATACTAAGGAAGTTAACTAGTAGTCCTCACAGGGGCTACTTTGTCAATCTTTGTCTCCTGTGATAGACTACAATATTCCTTCTGACTGGAAAGCTGCAAATGAATTTGAGGAGCCATGTACTTGCGTGGTATCATATACAGAAGTAGTTTGTCTGTGGACCTCAGAAATGTAGCCTGGTCAGAGGTTTCAGCCCATCTTGCCACCAAAAAGTAAATACAAGTTAAAAGATAATGAAAATAAAATTCTGCTTTTGTGAGGGGTTCTTTATAACCACGGTATGTATAGTGACTGTTTTCCTTTTATACCACAGGAACAGCATCTGGCACTGCCCCAACTTCTGTGCTTTCTTACTCTGACTACATATCCAGGCCTGAGGATCACAACAGCATTCTACGTTTTGACAAAGACGAACGAGAAAAAATGTGTCGGATTGTCATCATAGATGATTCCTTGTATGAAGAGGCTGAGACCTTTGATGTTTTGCTGAGCATGCCCATGGGTGGAAGAATTGGTGCAGAATTCCCAAGCACTCGTATTACCATTGTACCTGACAAAGATGATGGTAAGATAGCATATAATAAAATGATATTTCCGGTTAAGGATAGAAACCAAAAATAACATCACATTCAAATCAGCATGTAGAAAAGGGAATTCGAGGTGGGTTTTTGAAAGTATTTATTATTAATATCTTATTGTTTGAGAAAATCACATAAGTAGTGATTTCACCTGGCATGGGCAGCCTTGTACGTGTGATTCAGGCCCACTGTATTATGCTGCAAAGGGCCGTATTAGAAACCCTGATGGAACAGAAACCACCTAGCAGCTCCTAAGATTCAAACTATATTTCTTCTGATTTGATGCTGCATTAAAATTTCTGCCTAGAAGTGTCCATATATTCTTCCTTTGTCTTTTTAATAAAACAAATATTCAAGTGACAGTAATGTTGATTTAGAAATCGTCTCAGTAGGGAAGTGCTGACAGAATTATGTCTTTTGTTCAACTGGTTAATACCTTTGATATATTGCATTGAAAGGGACATTTCTGGCGGTGATTAGAGAAAGGTCTGTGACTAAGGCAGAGTAGAATATGTATCATCCACTGCCTTCAAAAATACATGTAGATGTTATTGTGGCCTCAAGCCTCTGCTTCCGAGCCCCTAGCATTGGCATGGCAGCTCTTTTTGTAGGAGTGGTAGCAAAAAGGTTTCCTGGTACAATTGCCCTCATTTGTTCATGGAGTTTGGAGACTGACATCTCAACTGTAAATTCTGTGAAAGGAATACTGATACCTATTTTATCCCTCTCTATCTGGCCATAAACCATCTACTGTGACACCGTCATATTTCCTAAAGACTAATGTGAGGGATTACATACTACAGTACACTTTTGAAAGTCTGATGCCACAGTAGATTATTACTATCAACACAGTGATTTCTCTCTAGTTAAGGATACAAAAGGCAGCTCTTAAAGGCAGGAAGTTCACACCCATCTAATTGCATGATAATACTGCCTGAAATTTCTCACCTGTAATCCTGTGACAGAGGTTACTTTGTTTTCTCTGTGAAGTATTTGGGTAATCATGTAACATCTATTTCAACACTTTGAAAAAACACTTCTTGTAAAGCAACATATTGAATGCAAGCTGAAGTAGCACTCTTTATCTGTCTTTGCTATTGTAATAAATACAGATTTATTTATGTAGGGGTTTCTTTACAACAGTTTGGTTTTTATGAGTAATTTTGATGAATTCATGAACTTTACATTTTGTAAATAGCAGACCATAGGATATTTCAACAGTAACTATTAAGAAATATATATCCATGAAGAAACTGATTACCCAAATTTTGAAAGTATTCTGACTGCGCAGAGCATAGGATATTTCAACAGTGGCTATTAAGAAATAAATATCCATGAAGAAACTGATTACCAAAATTTTGAAAGTATTCTGACTGCTTAAAATGTATATGGAAAGTTTGGGATAGGGAGAATGATCTTCCAAGGCATTAGTTAATACAGATATCAGCTGAAATTAGAGCATCTAACTTTAGTGGGAACCTCAGTACCCAGGAGGGAACACTATTATATACGTTTTTTGGCATTTAAATTATGGTATTGTCATTCACGGGCTTATACAGTCATTTTTAACAGAGATCTAGACTGACTCTGAATAAGAAATGATGAAAGTCGGTCAGTCACAACATAGTATAAAACAATAGTTTTATATGAAAACTCCTACAAAATATTAGAGAAATTGTTGAGAAAGCGTCTTTATTTTAACACTCCCATTAGAAAACAGGAGAAGTAATTTTGTTTATATACCACTGTTCAGTTTTAAGGTCCTGCATTTATGAGCACAAATTGCCTCAGTACTACAAACTTTTGTATACAAACTAATTTAACAAATAATAATCTTGTGAGATTTTTTAAAAAAGCTGGGGAAGTGTTTGGGGACATTAGAATAGAACATTTTCATTATGTAATGACTGAAATATCTATGTCTGTTGATAAGGATAAACAATATTTGTGATATTGAAAGATTAGAGAGCTTTGACAGATAGATTTGGATCCTTTTTTTACAAATATTCACTTGTCTTTTTTGCACCCAAAATGTTGCATATGAGACATTTAAAATAATGTGACAGAACTCCTTTTTTGCTTTCTGTATCAGTGAAGGTGCTTCCACAAAAAATTCCAGAGCATTCAAAAACTTCACTTACCAGTAAAATTTTCTACCATATGCTTTTACTTTGTGTAAAAACATAATGCATGGCAACGGAAAAGTCTATGTGTTTTGTTTCATTTGAGATCTGTTGAACTGCCTGTTCTATAAAAAGCAGAGTACAGACTACAGAGTAGATAAATTATAAGTTACCCCTTGTATATTTATTTAAGTATTCACACACATACACACGTACACATATATATACATATATATATATACACACACAGAGGTTTATGTAATGTGACCAGTTTAGCACACTGGCAGTTATGATTGAAATTCTGCATAACCAAGCAGAGGATTTTAAGCAGTATTGGTTATTATTGATTACAGTACACAAAACTATTTTTAACAAGTTAAAGCAGTGGACTTTGTGAAATAAAAAGAATTTTCTTTAGTTTTTAACAATAAAATTTAATTCATCAAATGCATAAGACAGAGGATAAAAGCTTTAGTTTTATATATTATACATAATATAGCCTATCAGCTATAGCAATGTTATAATGCTAAATTCCGTAGTCCACTTTAGTCTCTACTTCACATCTACTGATGTATTATTTTTCTCATTGTTTATTTAAATTCATCTTCTACTTAACAAAGTTTCTTTGGACAAATCTCACAGCATGTCATTAAACTGTGATTTCTCCAAGTACTGTAACTGGATTAACATTGTGCATTGACTTTTTCAGGTCAAAAGATGCAAACAGCAAAGGTCAAAGTTTAATAATACTACATGAGATCTTTCCTATGGAAGTCAAGTCAGCACTAGCAACATTACCTTATCTCCTCTGGCATTCAATGCAAGTTAATTAGAAAACATTCACCCTCAGTACTTATCATCAAAGTCTTTTCTTCTTTTATTTCCAGAGAAGGCCCTTAGGGTCTAACTAAAATAGAGTTGCTGTATAATTATGACAATAAACAAAAAGTAAAAGAGGTGTGCTCAACTTCCTAGTGAACTGCAGTATATTAAAGAAATTCCTGGCAACTGAATAGTTTAATTGGGGATTATACAGTTGTGCTGCACTACCAAAGCAAAATCAGGGAAAAAAAGAATCACAGTAGAACACGCACATGTATATTTATATATGTGAAAACTGCTTTTTAAATTCGTGCTGGTGGTGGGACATTTTCTAATTTGGAAGGGACTTTTCCTGATAGGTACTGAAGTTGGAGACAGATATAAAAGAAGAAAAGGATTAAGTTAACGAAGTAAACAGAAAAAGAAAAATGTGCACGGAAATCTTGCATTCGAAGTTACACATGCCACTACATTTAGGCAGTAAAAACTAAAAACATCGTCTGTTCGAGTCAGATGTGATGGTTACTAACCATGAACCACTGCAAGAAAAGCATCCTATCCTAGAGGAAGTATCTAAACTGCTGAGATTAATCACCAGGAATACATGGTGCATCTGAATACATTGATTCATGACAATCATGACCCTTCCTTAGAAATTTAATTTGCCGCTCAATCCAAAGTCATAAGCACTACTGGGCATGAAGGAATTAATTTTTTGTACTTTTGTGTTAAAACTACATCTGCTATGAAATGCCATTAAACAAGAAAGAGATACAGATACGTAGCTGTTCCTGCGTCATGAAATAATTATGACCTATAAAGAAAAATCTAAAAGAATCCATTTAAGATCTAAAGAAACAAATGCTGAAGTGTTTCAATAGATATTTATTTATTCAAGATAAAAATCAAAAACAAACAAAAAACCTCAAGCATTTTCCATACAAATGTGGACTTGTGTTATTAAATCTAGCCAGGACTGATAGGCTGCATTACTTGTCTTCATTCATCTCAGTGATTTGGGAGATGAACAGAAATCCCTGAAGAATTTGAGGTCAGTTGATGGGTTCAGGACATACGTATCCTGCATGGAGAGCACAGAGTTCAGTGTAAAGCTCATTCAAAGGAGGTACTTCACATAACAGATCAACATTATGCATCTAGGAAAACGAGGATGAGGTTACTGTGCACTTTTCATTCCCCTTAAGAAAGGAGTCCTGGACTTTAGTCTAAGACCCCTGAAACACTCAGATGCCAGTCTTCCATGGAAATGCCTTAATCCTCAGTCATTCAGCTACTAAGCAAGATCAGTCTGTTTTTCCAACTGAAGCTGTGATTCTGAAATCATTTCATATAGAGAGAGAAAAAGATGAGATCAGTGTCTTTCGTTAGCATTCATGTGGGAATGAAGAGCCTGTAATTTGGTTCCAGCACTAACAGTGTTGCTGTGTTGTGTGCAACAAGTGTGATACACAATGCTTTACCATGTTTTGCAGCCAGAGCTCTGCTTTCTCCCAGTCCCAATATTTTGACTGCTGTGCTGGTGATTTGGAGTCTTTTTTACTTGGTTTTGTGTTGTAGGCAAATTAAAAACTCTTGGTTTGTAATCACATTTGGAAACCTGAAGAGGTGTGATGAATGCAGAGTTGGAAGTTTGCACCTAAGAGGAGAATTATTTTGTTTGCTTCAAGTTTTTTGTCAGTGGCTGTCTTCCCGTGTGATTTTAATTCCATGCTACTGTATTTAGAGTTGTCATGAGAGCACAGCCTTACAGCCAGGCTGAAAAACAGTCATTCTGCCTTAGTGGAATTGTTGAAGCCTCATGCTGTTCACAGCAGGAAGTACATTAAATACATTTGTTCCACTTCATTCACATCGGATGGGCAAGAAGCTGTTCAGACTTTTTTTTGACATTTCTACATGAAGGCTGGGAAAGCAAAGAACTCAAGTTTATGTTGGAGGTTTGCTGACCATTTTCTTTATACTTAACAGAATCAATTACTCGTATCTTCCACATGATAGAGGATAATGCTATCTGGAAATATTTTACAGCTGAGTAAACTGGATGATGGTATGATAATGCAGAAAGCCAATATTAGAGGTCAAACAGATCAGGTTAAGTATTTAGTCTTCTAGAGATTTCTCTAAAACACTTGCTGTCACTCTCCCTACATTTTATTAAATTTTGAAAGTCCTTAGACCGTGTTCTGGAAATCAGGACCTATCCAACTTGCTTAGAGTAGTAAAGTCCATATTGAAAAGTCCGTATTTACTATCAGTAGCCTGAAAAGAGCCAGAAAGTCAGCACTGCAATGCTACATTATAAATATACTCTTTGCATTGTCTCCCAGCAGGCATACAATATCCACTAACTCTCAACGTGTGTCCTGAGCAAAATTTCCAGCTGATGATAATTAAATATTCTATTAGTAACATAGTTTGTCAGAGGGTCATCCTTATCTCACAAGGTTATCTGGAATCTCCTTACTTCCATTAGCCTCCAAGGCAGGCAATCAAATGTTTCTTTTTCTCTTTGACAATAGGTATGCCATAACCTTAAACTAAACAGGTGGTTGGTTGATCTTGGTAGTTAACATCTGCTAGTCTGTTTGTCCAATTTTACTTACAACCTGAACACTACAGGCAGAGCATGCCCACTGTTACATTACGGACTAGAGTTATGATTTGGCCAACTATCCATTACTATTCTCTGGAGATGACTAAAATAATCAACTAGTTCTTTTTCCTCTATACATCCATCTTTGACTACTTTCTCCCTTTTATGGTTTTACAGTGCTTGTGGGTCTGACGCCTCTAGCACTTCTGTGCAGCTTTTAACTGCTTTTGTCCTCTCATTAAGTAAAATCTCCATATGATCCCACCACTTTCCCCAGTCTGTGGCAGGTGGCCAGATTGGCAATTAATCAAGGGAAAAAGTGGATGTCAGCCAGTGTATGACACATGTTATACTCCCAGTTTTCTTTTCTAATAGCTTCTTATCATCACCAATTCAACAGAGTGAAAAATGTTTTATTTATGATGATAGCCTTAAAGTCCCTGTTTGTTGTGTATCACACAAATAAATGAATGTCATTTCTCACAGTAGGACATTCTATAGAGGCAACCAGGTGCATTTGCTTTACTAAGATTATTTATTGCTGACAGTTATTCCATATATGTGTCTGCAGGTACGCTCTCCTATTTTATATATATGTATATATATATGAACTACGGATTTTGGATTATTCTAATCTTCATCTACCTGCTTAATAACTAGGTATATAGGTCCACCTCATGATCCAGGCTCCTTTGATAGGTAAGAGGACAGAATATGACCTCTGAACAGTACTGTTTCAGATGGCTAGAGTAGAGGACTTCGTTAGTGGAGCAGCTTATCTCTCAGCTTTCACTGCTGCAGGTTCTTAAATGGATAGCTTACATATGCATTATTACACTTCTCTGTGAATTATAGTAGTATTTCTAGGTATTTCTACTATTTTCTATATACTATTTTCTAGTAACATTTTTATTTCTGTTAAAATACAGAAAACTTTTGAGTTTTGTACTCAAAGCACACAAAATAGTCGATAAACAGAAGATACAAAACTACATGAACTATTTAGAAATGTAAGTGAAGGCCTACCAAACCATTCTAAATTAATCATTTGTCTTGATTGCTTGTGGTTGAAGGGAGTGAATTTAGTGACCTAGTCAGTTCTTTGTGTGTTTAAGATTTGGATAATAAGTTGAGTCAGACATCTTGGTGCATTCAGTTTTCCTAAGACTCCTTCAGATGATCGTCCTTCTTCTGAATATCCTTATATTGAGACTTTGCTGTTTTGTGCAGTCATCAGTCATTGAAGACCAAAAGATACTGAACACTGTAACCACTGTTTCACATTAAGCTTTAATGACATCAATTCTCCTTTTGAGTGCATTTTTTCAGTTCTCTATCGTCTCTACCAAGTCCCACCTTCCACAGTACCTCCTGTAAAGGGAGAGTGGAAGCTCTCTTGCACATTTTTCTTCTCAGAGCACTGTGGGCTAAATGTGTTAGGTCAGTTGGTTAGAGCATGGCACTAATAACACCAGGGTTGTGTTTTTGATCCCTATATGGGTCATTCAGTTAAGAGTTGGATTTGATGATCCTTGTGGGTCTCTTCCAGCTCAGAATATTCTGTGATTCTGTATGTGGGCAGAATAGCGTGTAAGAAATTGTTTCTAGCAGTTAAGCAAACTCAGCTAGCACTGTGACCAAGTAGTAAAAGTGCAGAAGTTTAAAGTCAGAATTGGGGCAGTGCCTTTCTTAGCCTCTCTTGGGATGTGGTCAAGATATCTCCAACCCAGAAAAAACTGTGTATTTATAAGATTGAATAACCATCCACAAGAATGGACAGAATAATAATTTTCTTTAAAAAATGTGGTACAGGCTGTGCCAGAAATGATAAGGAAATACTAATAGCCACCTGGAAAAAAAAGTATTTTACATTTCTTGGTTATGCTACCTCTTCTATGCACCATTTATAGGAACAATTGTAGTGTTTCCCTTCCTCTTAATTTATTCTTTAGTGAAACCAAACACATTTTCTCATACTGCTTGTTTCTTATTTCGGTTTGTAGTCCTCATTTTTTATCTGGACTACATATCATTGACTGTAAGCTCCTTCAAGCTTAGCCTCTGTGTGAAATACCTTGTGTGTGGTATATTTAAATACCACTGCCAAGCCTTCCCATTCATCTGTCTGCCTCTGTTTCATCGGTGTGTTGAGAATTTGTTACTACTGCCATTTCCTGTGCCTGTTCATAAGAATAATTTAATCAATTTTAAAAACAGAGCATGTAGAAGATTCTGAGTTCATTTCATGCTCTATGGGAGGTATAGCCAGAAGGAAAAAGCTACGTGCAAGTCAAATGGTTGCTGCAGGGAATGCGATCATATATGGGTGTGTCCCTAAATTCCAAAGTGTTTGTTTCTTCATCTGTTAGTATTTATATTTTTATTTCCATTGGCAAATGTGGCAATTATCTGGATTATGGAATAGTTTAGGCAGGTGATTGGAGCAGAAAAAATCTTTTAGCCCTATTCTCAGACTGAACATAGAAAAAGCTCCTCTGACACCTTGGTAGTTCCAGTGATATCAAGGTCTGTAGGTTATATCCTGAGAGTATGTGGAAGAATCTTAACAATACTACTCTATTAATAAATATTTTCAAGTATATGTCAGTTCACATATGTATGAATTTGGTATTTTGGAAAGGTAGTGATGTTTGTCAGCAAACCATCAAAGGTAAATTAAGTTCTTCAAGGGAAGGTCACTTGTAAGAGTCAACCTCACACATTAGTCATTCTCCTGAAATTCCAGTTGCAGCTGGGACACAACTTAAGACTGCTCATTGCCATCTTGTACATAATAGTTAACTAATTGTTAAAAAATTCATCTTCACTTTAATGGCATGCATCTTGAATGAGTTGAGCTACAGCATGGCTTCATACACTCAGATGTCTTTATTCTCCATTGTTCAGGTATACTCTGTAGCTCATCTAGCTATTACTGAACCATTATGAATTGCAACCCAACATATGTTCTCCAGGCTTCAAAGTACGCTGCAGGCTGTGAAGAAGGAAACTGTAGGTGACCAGAGATAGGGTATCAGTGTAGCCATCTTACTGCCATCCTCAGTCTTGCAGCTAAATCTGTAGTCTTCTTCCTTTACTGTGCTGCTTTGCTCACATTTGAGTTTAGCTAACTGATGTAGCAGAGAGTTTAGATGTGGATTTCAGGCCTGCCAGGCAGGTGCTTCATGTGATGGTACTGCGTATAGAGAAATCAAAGCATGGATGCACTTTAATACAAAGGGTGAGTTAAAATGTAAAGGGTTACGCTGAATTAGTGTGTATCATAAATTAATTAAAAATGAATCATGTATAATGTTGTTCATAGCAGTTAAGAGTTCACACCATGTTACCCTACTGAAATGATGGGGTTAAGTTGCCTAAAATGAGAGTAATTAAGTGAAGATCCAGTCTAATCAGTGTATGACATTGCTGTTGTAAATTTAAAAAAATGTGTAATTTTCTTACAAAATCAAATTGGGTTTGGTAAAGGTTGCATTAATTTGAGTTTGTCCTTTTACCTGTTATAATGTTTGTAGTATCCTTTAAAAGAATCATTTTAAGTTGATAGATAGAAATGGGCTGTTGAGACAAATGGAACTGCAGACATTATTTACATGAGATAATGTCTGTGGCAATTTGGCTGAAACTATTTTGACTCTGATGGTAATTTACTTTTTGATTGCAACACTTATGACAACGCTAAGGAGGTGAAAGCTGTTAAGATGGCAACAAATTAATTTGAAAACTAATCTGTTTAGATCACATCAAATGAAAAAGCCATTGGCATTTGTACAATAGGTACCTGCTCCAGAACTGAGCTCTGACTGTAATCTTGACCCCTACTTCTACAGCAATTCATAATAGCTTTGTTTGTGCTGTTCATGGAAAGAAAGAAGGCAAAAGCTTTTAGGAATAAACAGTTTAACACCACTAGAAAAGATCAGCCATCAGTTCCTTTGTAAATACTGCTTCTCCTAGTTCCAGTATCTAAATACGTCGGAGTAGCATGTCTGTTTTCTTCTATTATTTCTTTCTTTCTTAGTGTATATATATGTTTGCGTGTGTGTGTGTCTCACTGGTAGCATTTATCACTGAAATTCACTTTAGTTTGAGGGCTTATTAAGGTGTCAGCACAGAAGAGTCTGTCCTTTTGTGTTTGTCCTAACTATCCTGATAACAGGGTATTTTTACAACCACCCTACTCTTTTGCCATGTCTCTTTAAAGCAGATTGTAAGGATGTCATTTTAAAAACAAATGCCTCCTTGGAAATAAACATTTTTCTGCTATCACATTGATTTTCTGATGTACCTTCAAAGATAGATGTATTCCTAACATAATGAGAGGTGTGTTTGTTTTCCTGCTTGATGACTGACTAGTGCTGTAGTTGAGAAACACTCCTAACTGTATAAGTACAAAGGCAAGGCAAAGATTTCATTTCTGTGCCAAGAAACATGGGACAAAGGCTCCTAACCTTTCTCCTTTGATTATTGTAACTTTATGCCAGTGAAGTCTGTGGTTTTGAACAAAAAACTCTTAGAAAACTTCCTCGTACATCTCTAAGAGGAACCATTAAATTTGCAGTAGTCTCTCTTCAGAGTGATTACTAGATTAAAGGTCTGCTGTAAGTGAGCCCACAGTCATTGAGCAGAGTGTTTTCCAGACATGAAGTGAGAAAGACAATGCTTTCCCTGTTAGTAGCTTGGCTTTGCTACTTCCCCTGGGGAGCTACTAACACAGCTTACAGGAAATGAACTTAGAAAACATTTGTAAGGATTTGTTTCCTAGGATGGGTAACCATGCAGAATGTGTCTTTCAGTGAACATACATGCCTCCGAGAAGTGTGAAAAACTCACTCTGGAAGACAAGGCAAGGTAGTTGAGAGTTTAGACATTTTTATGCTTGGCAGTGACCACAGGAGTGAACAGCACGCGAGGGTTCTTCTTCAGCAGCAGTAAAACAAGCCTTAGGATAACACTATAAGAAACTAACATTTTATTTTGTATCTTCCATCTAGTTTAAGGCAGATATCTCTGCCCCATGTGTAGCCAGTAAGTAGAAGAGAATTCTTCCACACCTCCTCAGATTTTTCTGATTTCAGTGACTGAGCCATTCCACCTGTCCTTCTCTATGTTCATTGTGCTGGGAAATCTCCTGGAATGGCCTATCTTTGTTCCTTGCAAACTGAGAGCAAGTAGACTCAGTGTGAGTCCTTCTCACTTAAGTGCTTAAAATGAGGTGCAGCTAAGTCCAGATCAAGTTTCAGAACCATTGGGACAACAATATAGAGAGAACAGGATTATAAGAATGAGATTAGATTTGGGTAAGTGTGTTAAACTTTGAGAATACCTGTTTAAGAAATGACAGGTATTAGAACTGATATTTTTAACTGCATTTGTCTAACTGTTGGCACGTAAATAATCATTTGGTCTTAGTAAGCATTCTATATTTTTAACCTCTAGAGGCTGGGTAGGTCTTTGTCTATCTTGAAGATTTTAGAGTATCATTTTATGTCTGAAACGGCACATTTCTTTGCAAATCTAATGTCCAGTGCTGCAGTATCCCTGTAGAACTCTTATCAAAGTTAATACTAGTTATACAAAAGGTACAGAGAGTGTGTCTTGTTCACCTATTAAAAATGTTTCAGATAAGATCTTTGCAGATCCAAATATAAAAGCAACTATGACAACCCAGTCCCTATAGGTAAATAAAGTAAGATCAATGTGTGTCTGTCTGTGCACACAAATACACACATGTCTAAATACACATGCTGTTGGATTAAAAAAAAAAAATTAAATTGGAACTGAATAATTCACCAACCAAAGTTAGACTTCTTCCAAATTTGTCCTTCATCCTGCAAAAGTTGATGATCATGATAATGCTCAAGCAGGTCTATGAATCTGCACTATTTTTCAGTAAATACAATCCATTAAAATACATACCATTAAAAAGGATTTACATCTCCTCCTTTGGGTAAGTTCTACCTTTTCTTTATGCAAGGCGCATCTCTTTCCTTTGAATTTTTACTTTTTACTATGCTTGATGAAGGGGAAGTATTCATAGTGCTAGTGATAGAGCACTGTGCAATTACTGTTGTCTTTGCCAACTGAAGTTGGCCGTATGCTGTATGGTATTTCCAACACATTTGTGATATTGTAGCCTCATGATTATCAATAAATTCTCACAAGACAACATAAGAAAATTGTGATGAAGTGCAGAGAACTTGTGTAGGTCTTCCTAGCCTTGGGGAAGGTAGGT
>JAYRBT010000001.1:51590566-51606906 GCA_036023395.1 Myiotriccus ornatus
TGTGAAGTATCATTTTATTTCATTTCCTACTGCTGTAACTGTTTGCTATAGTCAGGCAGTTCAGCATCTGAAGGCTTCTGTGTGGTTCTGGCCAAGTATTTGTTTTTGGATGTTGCTTTCCCTAGTTCCAGTCCATTGCCAAACTTGGAATAGGGAAGCAAGAAAATTAACTTTCCAACAAATTTTATTAATGACTAGTTAATCAAGTCTTCAACCAAAACAAGAAGGTGAAGAATGTGTATTAAAATACTTGAATGTACAGATTTATACCTTGAAACTATGGTAATTGAGTATAGCTGAGCAGTTTACTTTTTCTCTTTAAATAACAGTTATTTCTAGCCCAAAGTGAAAATGTCTTTCTTTCAGTAGATTCAGTTCATATTTATGCTCCACGTTATAGCACTGAATGTTTGCAAATCTAATCTGCAAACAGATTTTAAAGTCACTGATGTACTGCTGCAGCTTATACAAGCCAGCTTGCAGACAGTTTTTGTTACACAGAAACAGTGTATTTCCAGCTTTAGTAATTCTAGTTTTACAAAAATCATACTTTCAGGGGAAAACTAATCTCTTCTGAAAATCTCATTAGATGTTATAAAATGTAAATAAGCAGAAATGTCTGTTTTCAGATTTTTATATTCACTCTAGCCACCACAGTCAAGTATAGAAAGCCCTACAACTCATATTTCCTTGACATGAAGCCTCACTAAGAGCCAAACATTTTTTCTCTAGCTGTAAACATGTGCATTTAGTAAACTGTGAAATAAAAACTACTATAAAGTTAATGCACCAGCTGTGTAACAAAGTCAGAGGTTAAATTTTTTTCAAGAAACTGGCATTTCAAGGCTGTATTGCATTCTCCCCTCCATTCAGACTTCTTTAAACAATGTTTTGCATTTCACCTGTGACCTACCTGGCGGGGTTCCTTTCTGGGGCCAAATCTTAGGTTTACCATACTGACATTCTGTATGCAGTTAATCGATAACATTGTTAAACTTGCATGGCTCAAATTCACAGACATAGCAAGTCGATGCAATAGAAATTGAGACAGGGCAATTTGGAGGACAAAAATAGAATTTTCATGCAAGGCCTGTTTTATTGAGATGTATAGTATAAAACATGAACTTGTGTTATTTCTAATGTCTAATTCTGATTTTATCAGTACTATTTTTATCAAAATATTTTTATTGTAAATATTCTCACTTGTTATATGACAGATTCTCAAAATAATTATGGTTTTTACTTAATGAAGTATGACAGTTTGATTTGAAAAATGAACAAAAGAACACCTATAGAAACTCCCATTAATACTTCCTAAGCCTTAAATGAGAATTTTCATTATTCAAAACCAGATCTTATTCTCTGTGATAATTTATCTTGCAAAGAAAATGTATGAAACTCTACTTCTTATAGCAATGTTGAGTATAAATCATGTTTTTCTCTCACACTCACGAATTTTGAGGTGCGCTACTTGATGATTTTTTATCTACATTTTTTCCAGATATTAACTGTAAACGTCTGTTCCCTGCTTGGAAAAAATTTTGTCTTCTGTCTTCTCTGTTTCTGCGGACCTGGCATTGTCACAGAGTCATAGACACAATTTTCCCAGTTCAGCTGAGGTGTAGCTCTAGTTTGCATTTCTCTCCTGGTATCTCAAGGCTAAAATTCACACCCACTTATTATGGTTTAAAAATAATGTTAGTGAATGTAATTTTGTCAGTGCCACTGGCAAAATCTTCTGTGCATATGATGTATCCACATAATGCACCTGTTCTGCCTTCCCACAGCAGTTAAGCTGACCCTACATTTACACAGCTCTAAGTTACCATTTTGGTCTCATCAGTGTCACATTGAGATATAGTATGAACAGCTGGCTGCTTTCAATAGGCTTTGCAGGCAGTACTGGAAAAGAAAGATAATTCAATGGAAAGAATGTTTTCTCATGTTTGTCTTAACAGCATTATTAAGAGGACTAGAGAAGTTAGAGTCCTCCATCTGTGTAACACATTCTATTGATTCGTTTGAGGAGGGGGGGCAAGGAGATGGCCACTCACTTTGACACAGTATTCCTCTGCGGTTAACTTCCTCTGTATTTTATTTTTATTATATCAAAAGTTCCTTTCATATAGCATATCTTGAGATTTTTTTCTGCCTATGGAAGAGTAGATTTCCCCTTGTAGAAATAATAGGCCCTTAAAAGTTTTCATTTACTGTTAGAAGAGAGAAAATTATTTATTCAGTAATTCTCCTACTATCAGTGTTGTAGGTTTGCCTCCACACCTGCAAATCTATGAGTGGCTAAAGAAGGATTTGTGTGCATAAAATCTCAGTGACCTTTTAGCAAGAACTCCTTCCTCTTCCCACCTGCCAGGAATCACATGTAAGGGCAGCTATCCTGATGGAAGCACATAGATGTACACAAATAAACTCCAGACTAGGGCAAACAGCCCTGCTGTCTAGACATCTCTTGCAGGTTTTACTAAAAGGGAAGAACCTTTTAAATTCTAGGGTCCTAGAAATGGAGAGAGTTTCAGATTTTCCCACAGACTAATGGTAATGTATGTCAGAGGAGCAGTGTTTACAGCAGACTTGCCCCAGAAGGGATCCTGCTACTAGATTTCCACCATTACAAATGCTCTGAGCTTCCTTACTTTAGGGTTCCATTTAAGGGAGGCAAGAAAACTCTAAAATGTGGCTTAAAAAACCTCATTAATGGATTGCTTTATGAAAAGCCGATGATACCTTGTACTTGAAAATCCAGAAAAGCTTTGAAAGGAGGTTTTGTTGTTTGGTTTTTTTTTAAATTGAGGTGGCATAAGATACTCAGCTAGAAGAGCTTTTGTGGATCACCCTGTCCAGGCTACTGCTTTAGCTCTACATAATGTTGTTCAAACACTAGTAAACTTAATCTAAAAACTAACAGGATTTCATGGCCTCACTATTCCTGTTGAATGCCACCACACTGAGGGCTAGAAATTCTTCTGATTTCTAGCCTGTATTTGTCATGACCATCTCATGCCCATTTGCTCCCATGTCATCACCATCTTTCGTCATCAGTGGCCCTTCTCTGCTGTTCACCTCCTGATGTATATAGACAGCATTCTTATTCCCTCTCAGCCTTTGTTGTACTGAGCTTAACAATCTGACTATTTTAGAGTCTTCTCATCTGATAGTTTTGCCATTTTGGTGATTATGTTGATTCCTTTTTGTACAGTCTACAATGCAAATTAGACTTTTTCAAGCATGAATGATCAAAGCTCTTCCAGATAAGCTCTCACTAGTGCTCTTGTATAATGTTTCTAATTTCCACCCCATTCCTCAGTCTGTCGTAGGATCATAGCACATGAAGAGGGTAGGAGGGTCATAGTTATGCTGTGATCAATTCACATACCAAAATTTTTCCCCTCTCTATTGTTTCTAACAAGTGTCTTTCATTTCTACCAGAAGTCCCTATGACTAGTTTCTGTTACCTTATACTTTAAGCTATAAAATTTCATGTCACTACTATTATTCTAGTCCCCAAGGTCATTAAATTCTCACTTTGATATTCCAGTACTCTACTTTATCATTTAGCCTTATGTATGCTTCTACTCAAGAGAATAATGGACATATATTAAATCCTCTTCCACGTGCTTTTGTCTCTTCCTCATAGGCAAACTGAATTTCAGATCTTTGACTTCAATGTCTGTTACTGTACAGCATGCAGCTGTAGAATAAAAACACACAGAGAAAAGCCAATATAGTTTGTCTGGGATGACCTTACAATAGAAACACATTGGTTATACTACCAGATATATTCAGTTCTTGATACACTTCCAGGAAATGACAAATTTTTGAGGTTATTCCTGAATCAAAGGCAAACTAGGAAACACTCTAGAGCTACATCATAGCTGTACTTTTTTTATAGAAGTGAGAATACTGTGTTGTTATTTGGAACAATTTGGCAAATCTGTGTCCAAAATAATTGCTCAGATACCTGTGCAGGTATCCCAAAGATAAACTTGCTACTAAAGAATAATACTTTTGTCTAACTTCAGTTTTTCATCCAATACATATAGAAGCAAATCCTTTTTTGTGTTATTGGTCCAAATAGAAGTTCTTGATTGTGTTTATATAAAACCAACAAAGAAGCATTAATATAAAATAATCTACAACTGTAGCATCTCAGCTCATCTACCAGTCTGTGTTACTGTTTTACTTTTCAGTGGTGCCAGATTCTTTTCAGTGGTACCCAGTGACAGGACGAAGAGTAATGGCTGTAACCTAAACCATGAACAGTTCCACCTCAAAATGAGGAAGAACTTCCTTACGTTGAGGGTGGCAGAGCACTGGAAGAGGCTGCCCAAGGAGGTTGTGAAGTCTTCCTCTCTGGAGACATTCAGAACTCCCCTGCACACATTTCTGTGTCACCTGCTCTAGGCAACCCTGCCTTGGCAGGGGATTTGGACCAGATGATCTCCAGAGATCCCTTCCAACCCTGACAATTCTGTGATTCTGTGTGTTTCCAGGCTGTTTACGGTCTAAATGCTAGCACATATTGTGGAACGATGCAAACAATATAAGTTGAAAGGGTTTTGGTAGCATGCTGTGTAGATCAAGGAGTGTCACACGTGAAAGTGAGTTGTGGCAACTACAAACATTTGCTTTAATGAATTAAAGCTAATTAGTTTAGAGTATTTAGTTAGTGCAAGCAGTAAATTTGTGGTTTCATCATATTACTAAAAGTTTTGTCAGGCATTTGGAAATGTAAAGCAGCTGTGAGGTAATGGACATTCCTCCCCCTGACAGGCCACTGGGTGAGCTCAGAAACAGTTTGATTTTTACATAGCTTCTAAAATTTGAATGTTGGGGGGTGGGGGTGTTAATAGTGCAAAACCCTCTTTAGAAGCATGTAAGGTAATTGCTCCAGGGAAATTTTAAGATGCACAAATTTATATATGGAATTTCTATTGGAAGTAAATGAGAATTCAACAACATTTATGCCTTTGAAAAGTTTCCCACTGGGAGATGATCTCAGTGTCTTTCCTTCTATATATTTCTGAGAAAATCCAGAGTGGTCTAAAAGGATCTGTATTGCATACTTCTAATCAGAGATACATAAATGAAAAAGTATTTGTAACAAAACATAAATACAGAGTCTCTTCGGAAAAGTTTGGATCCATGTATCATGTAAGAGCTATCTTAAGACAGTTTACTGACACTATTCTTCTTCTCTTTTTTCATCAAAATATATTTAGATAATATGTAGTTCTTTGATAATTACAGCACTATTGTTTTGTACGATATAGGCATAAAGGGTCTATTTTTAAATCTATACCAACTTGCACATTATTTTTAGTTCTTCCAAACAGTGAGAAACTATGTGATTTGTGTTTTTGCATGCAGTATGTTAGCTACTATCCATGTGCAAAGGAAGAAATAGTTGCAGAGATGAGTAAGGGCAGTCCAAAGACTCAGTCTTGCAATGACCTCTGAGCAATTTCAGGGTCTTCCAGGAATGCTTCTTAGATGGTAGTAACAGAAGAATGTTAGCAAAAGAGTTGGTTAAAGCACAAAGATAGAGAAAATGAAGGAGGATATATGAAAAATTTCTAAAGGCTTCGTTTGTATTTATGTTAAGTATTAAGAAAACCTGAACAAAAATGACGAGTCAAAATTGAGAGGGTTATGTGTTATAAGAAGTCATTATCAGCTTGAAATACAAAAAATGGAACTTGAAGGTATGTAAGCTCAGCTAAAAACCTTGAAATGTGGTTTTGCGCTTCATCTGTAATTTGCAAAAAGAGAGAATTTGATTCAGTCACAATATTTATTTGAAGGTCTGTCTTCTCTTTCTCTTGTATTTGGCTTACCTGTGCAATACTGCCTTTCATGATCACTAACCCTAGTGTATAATTTTCGTTTTTATAGGTTGTCAACTTAGTACAGTCCTATGTCACACTGAGAGTCCCTTTGTACGTCTCTTATGTTTTCCACTCTCCTGTGGGTGTAGGAGGCTGGCAGCATTTCGACCTACAGTCAGAGCTTCGGCTGACTTTTGTGTATGACACTGCCATCCTGTGGAAGGATGGGATCGGTAGCCCGCCTGAAGCAGAGCTCCAAGGTGGGTGTTGGATTTCCTTGCACAGAACTCATGCTCTGTTACTAAGAGTATTATCTGCACACAGTAGAATGATTTTTCGATCATTCCAATACTAAAAAAAAGTATTAAAAATTACTATTTTTTATCAGTTGCAAGCAACCTGTCATTTCCTAGCGCTCACAGGTCTCTGCTGGAGTGTCTATAAAATCTGTCTAAAGTTGGCATCAGTGCTTTTATTACAAAGAAAGACAATTTTACTGTTATAATTGAAGTAAATCTGCAAAAATTTAAAAAATTATTTCTACTCAGAACTTCAAGATACATTGTGTAACCATATCCTGTTATCACACAAGATGTTTGCACTTCAGTGAAAAAAAATTGAAAGTTTTCCATGATACCATTTTTTTTTCCACTATGAATTGCCAGGTTCAGAAACTTTTGATATTTTGAAAACATTGTGAAACATGCAAAAAACCCAAATATATTCTGTAGATAATAACCTGTTCTGTATTTTAGAGTAGTAAATGGTGAAACATTCTGTAAATGTGTTAGATGCTGTCAGTAAATGTTTGTGAGTGTAACTAGTCAACAAATCAAACTATATCGTTACAGAATTTATCTTTGTAAAAAGTTAATTTATTTTTTAAAAATAATGACAGAAGTGTGTGCAGGATTGTAATACATAGTTACACCTGTGTGCTGTGTTTTCTATTTATGAAAATTTATGTAGTATTTCCCAGCATTAAGCTTCAGGTGTTCCATATCTTTCTCAACCTAAGTTAGAATACAGGGACCAGCTGTAGTTATGTACACACACGTACACAATTTCAGGACTTCAGGGAACATAAAGTCATTTTTTGTTTCTGTATATGGATTACAGAAGTCATTGCTATGCAATTTCTGTCCTTATGTTAAGAGCAGGAAATGAGGAGTGTCAAGGGGAATCTACAGTGCATGAAGAGTAAAGCACATGTCATGATACGCCTAAAGAATAAGCCACATGCCAGGAATCATGTGATGTGCTGGTCACCAAATAACAATCAGTTCTAATCCTCTGTCTCAGGAGTTTATGTGTTGCATCTATGCCACCATTTCCTGTATTTGATGCTTCAATTTTTTTCTCTTTTTAAGCTGATGGCCAGATCTTTGGAGATGCTGAACTTTGACAGTTCCCTTTGAAAAGAGCCAGGATAAAGTATATGATAAAGAGGGAGGCAGTGGAAATTAGACCTCCAGCATACCCCGATCTGATTTGGGTACTATTTTTGAGCAACTATTTTTCTTAGCATGGAGGAATTAACTAGTTTCCAGTTTGCTTCCATAACTCTAAATTCATATAATTGTTCCACATAAATTCTACTTAACACTGTGAAGCAGTCAAGGTCTTCTAAAACCATAATTCATACGTATATAGAGAGGCAGATATTTCTAATGTACCAATAAATATGACTGGTACAGGTGATTTTATACAGGTGGTATACATTCACACTGGTGAGTGCATTTGGTTGCCAGCACATTCATGGGGGAACATTCCTGTTTCCTTCTTTTTCCCGGCTAGCAGAATGGTAGTACATCACTGGCTGTTTGTAAAGGATCACTGGAGGAAAAATACTGTCATCTGCAAGTGGAACAGACCTTGTTAATTGTTGTTTTGCTGCCAGGTTCCCTGTACCCAACCAGCATGCGTATTAGTGAGGAGGGGCGCTTGGTTGTCAACTTCAAGACTGAAGCCCGGTTTCATGGCCTATTTGTTATGTCCCATCCTGGTAAGCGTAATCTGCACTTTATCAGTACTCTAAAAAGACAGCCCTCACAAATTTTATGCTATTCATTTTTTTTTCAATTTCTTCTACTGATATATGACTTTATTTCTATATACTCTTTATATGCTCTTCGAATAAGGATTTTTCCCTACTTGAGATTTCTTACTTGGCATTGATGACTGTGTTCAGGTTGTCAAATGTGTTGAAATGTGGATGAATCTGGTAGAAAGCAGATAGGTCCACTTGATCAAGAGCCTGTTTCATGAAAGATGAAGTTCTAAGGCCATTTTGTCCATTAGGGATCTACAGGTTTGGGGTATTAATCCAATAGTAATGATTACTGTTTACTTATTTTGCCCTAGGAACTTACATAACATTAAAATTTCTTTTCAAACTTGAAGCTTTTCCAGGTTATTTAAACCTTTTTCAGAGAGCAAGAAAAGGCATTGTATCACTCCGTTAACATAACATTCTCACTGACATTCAATTAATCATTGCTGAGAACCTCTTCTTGCAATTTAATATGTTTAAACCTCAGTGCCTTTATTCAGAATAATTACAGGTGTAAGACTCTGTGTGTGAACATAAATCTAAGCATGAATGCCAGCCATGGAAATGATTATCTAACTAAATTAGATCTGCTGAACAACAATGAGAAGGGAAAAAAACCAATTAAGAAATCTCCTTTAGTTTAACTCAGGGATTTTTAAACCTATAAAACTCCTTTATAGTGTTTCTACTTTTTCTCAGCTGTCCTCTTGTATGTTAGGCTTTGCCTATGGGGTGGAGCCAAAAGCTTTCCATTCCTAAGATAAACTATATTGTGTTTCCCTGGCCTGACATTCCAAGTTTAAAACAGGACAGATTATAGACCATTGCCATTCCACTCTCACTGTTTTGCCTGTCTGTTAAATTTAGTCTTTATACAGTTCTTGTTGTGCAGTCCAAAGGCAACTCTTGAATAGACACTTGAACAACAATCAAGGAGACCCCACTGAGTTGACTGTAATTGGTTTGTTAGTTTCAGTTAATAAAACCCACTGCCCTGTAAAGGTATTAACATCAACTATGGCATTATGGTTTATGAATTATTGGGAATGCTTTTCTGGCTCTGAGAGTTTGCAATGAAACACCAAAGGTGATAAATCTGTCTCTTGGCATCTTTCTAGCTTCATCTCTAACTTCCATGGTTATGTCAGCTGATCACCCAGGCCTAACATTTAGTCTCAGCCTCATCCGAAGTGAGCCAACCTACAACCAGCCAGTACAGCAGTGGAGCTTTGTCTCAGATTTTGCGGTAAAACCTCAGCCTTCACTATGTCTTCAATTGCCCCCGCCTGTTGGCTGTGGTCTGGTGATACAGCTACCTCTTTCTCTCTCTCTCTCTCTCTGTTCAGGTTCGAGACTATTCTGGGACATACACTGTGAAGTTGATATCCTGCACCACTGCTCCACATCAGGAGTACAGCCTACCAGTGATCTGCAATCCTAGAGAGCCGATCACTTTTGATCTGGATATCCGATTCCAGCAGGTGCCATTCCAACAATACCTTTGTTGTGTTTTCTTTTTAGTTTGATTCCCATATTGCTTGTGTTGGTCTCGTAATAATAGCACTGGAAACTGAATTTACTTGCTTATAAACAAAGCATTTCTAAATTGGTGGTACAGCACGTACTCCTCTCCTGCTAAATAATCAGTTTTACCCAACTGGGAAAGGCAAATGTAAGAGCATAAATGGGTTTTTATTTCAATGCATGACCAGTCTTTGATAGTCAATAAGAAGGTCATTGACACTGGTTTGGAGGCTGGTTACTGTGGTGTGATACTAACATTTGGGAATTCTTTTCTTGTCTGTTGACTTTGGTAGGAATCAATTTTAACTAGGCAAATATAAAACAGTTATCGGAAGGTTTTCATCTGAAACAAAATCAGAGCTAGTTCTCTGGTATTAGAAGTGGGTCCTCCAGAGGAAGGTTCATTCAGCCCTAAGGTATAACTTCCTTCACTGACCGTAGAGGAAGTGTAGATAATCAGCACTGGTAAAATGCTTAGCTTTAAGAAACAAAAGTGACCAAAACAAATCCGATCCACAGCAATATGGATCATGTGGAAACATAAGAACAGGCAAACGGCATACCTTTCACAAAGCCCAGCTGCAAAGGAAATTATATCCTTTTCTCTTATTTGGAGCCAATACAGCTAATACTGGAACAGTGTGGCTGTGGTTTCATGCTCATTAATACTATAGATGTATGCCATTAAATCATCTTACAGTATAAATCTGATCCAGATCAGTCAGGGATACACAATCACTTTTCTGTTGAATTAGCAAGAGTACACAAGGGAATGTATGCAGTCTTTATGCTTTCATTTGGCAATATGCCAGCTATGGGAGACTAGATGGTTCCTGATAGGGCATTAAGTCCTGGAAAAGTAGAGAGATGATACATGATCTGATGTGAAACCTGCCTTCTTGGAGTTAACCAGCAAAACATTTTGAAAAATTTTTGAATGGAGTGAGTGAGGGGAATTTATAATAGTCCAGCATTTCAGCTTTTGTCTGGCATTTTCAGTCTGCTTCTGGGGACTCCAGTGCAATTCATAGCAATGCTAAACCACAACTTGGGCCTGACCGTAGTATAAACAATACGATGTTGATATTTCACAGAAAGTTCAAACATGCAAAACTCATTGCAAAATGGGCAAAGTAGCCTAGGGAGAAACCTAACTCTCACCTGGAAGTTGCCTATGGCTAAGAACTTAGAACTATGACTAAGAATTAGAATTGCCTTCAAACAAATAGATACTATAGGCATCATATAATCAGATAAAGCTTTAATAATACAGTATATGGAAGTTTCAGGTACAGCAATTTCAAAATAGGCATAAGGTGAAAAGTTACAGCAGTGTCATAGACTGTGGCCAGTTAATCCCCCATCACCAAGAATTTTCAAACCAAGACCATCTCTTTTTCTTGAGATACTCAGTAAAAGAGGTTTGGCAAATTCTGTGGTCCATGATATTGTTCTGTATGATCATAGGTTGAAACACTATGTGGACCTAAAGCAGATCCCAAAAAAACAGCAATTGGTAGCAGTACCAATAGCACAAATTCAGTAGGCAGTATCTACCCTCTTAAAGAGGGTAGGTTTAGACTGGATATAATGAAGACACTTTTTACAATGAGGGGGGTGAGACACTGGCACAGGTTTCCAGGGAAGTTGTGGATGCCCCATCCCTGGAAGTGTTTAAGGCCAGGTTGGATAGTGCTCAAAGCAACCTGGTCTAGTGGAAGATGTCCATGTCCATTGCAGAGAGGCTGAGTGAGATAATCTTTTAATGTGCCTTCCAACCCAAACCACTCTGTGACTCTCTGAAATCAGTGAGTGTAGGTGTCATAAGTGCATCAAAATTACTTTGACTGTAAAGTCTAGAGCAAAAAAAAAATTATGTGGCAGGACAGGAGTTGTATCCCCCAATTCTTTGTCTAGTGCTTCAGCTTCTGTACTGAATTATCTTCTTAGGATTTTTAATATGAGGGGTTTAATTTCCTTGGAAACTTTTTGTTCTTATTTCCGTCACAATTTTTTTCCCTGTTTCACAAGTGAGGAACCGTTTTAAGATTCAAACATCAAGAAGACAATGTATTTAGTGTTTCCCCTCTGGAGATTCAACATTTTCTTCTTTAACATATATCATCTGCACACCTCTTTTTTTGTCTCTCCACGCTCCCTGAGGAGTGAAGCAGGTATCCTGAAACACTAGTGAGGGTTGTATTACTAATGTCTCACTCTGTCTAACTTCCTGAATATTAACAGTATTCAGCTTTATCCAAGCTTTGCTTTATCCCTTTCAGCATCTCCATTTTTTAAATGTGTATGACTCTTTCCTGACAGAAGCACTTCAGTTATCAGGATACTTGCTTCTCTGGGATGGACCAATCTTAAGAGTTCTCTGCCTCTTGAAGTGGCAAATATCACATGGGCTTTAATCCCTTGGAGGTGGGATTATCTACCATGAGTGATCTGCATTGTCCCCAGATCATCCATATGAAGAGTTGATGAAAATGGCAAATAGGAAGAGTAAATTGACAGTTACTCTTCTCACCCATCAGGTTATGCTGGTGCTTACAGATTATTTTATTAAGAACTCTTGTTTAAAACTTCTCAAATTCCCCTGAAAATAATTACATTTAAATTACTGTCATAAATAACAGCTATATGTTGGCCCCTGGCAACACTGAGACTTACATGTAAAACTGAAATAAAAATAGTAAATTAAAATAGAATGCCTAAGAGATGTGTTCATAGTGATATGCACAGTATTCACCCACGCCATTGCTCTCACTGTTCTTGGAAACTGTGTGCCTGAAATCCAGTCCTTTAGCTGAATACATCCTTCTTGTTTCCTATTCAGTGGACGTTTGCACTGCTCAGGAAGGGCTTGATGAGGCCATGGTTGTTGTTTCTCTTTCAAAACAGCTGGAAACCAGTTGTGCCATTCAAGTATTTGAAGCTGTGGGACTGCAACCCAATAGCCTGAATCCCTGGCATTTGGAAGGAAACATTCCAAGAGAATGGAAATTATTTTTTTAATCGTTGTTTCTGTGAAAAGGCTAAGGTGGTAGTTACTCTTTCTGAAGACTAGCAGTGCATTTATAAAAATGTTTCAGCTTCACATTTTTCTTGCTAAGTCCTGTTTCTTTGATAGTTTTGATAACTCTATTGTGAAATGGACCCTTGTCCATGAGCCAGCAAGAATGTTTTCTTTGTTGTTTTCCTTCCTTCCTTTCCACACACTTATACATATATGTACATAAATATGCATATATATGTTATCATTTTTTTATTTGTTTAGTGGCCTCTTGTTGTTGGTTTGGTTTTTTTTAATGTGTATGTCTTCCACATTGTTTATTTAGGTACACACATCTCTTTGATCTTTAGCCTCCCCCTCCAGTTCTTCTGTTCACTATATTATTTTCCTTTTGTTGTGTCCCTTTATAGTTAGCCTTCTGTCTTCCATTATATGGTCCCATGAGAACCTGCTGCTGATAGTATTGACTTATTTTATACTTGTAATCAAGGAAGAACCATAGATAACTACGTCAAATATATAAAGATAAATACTAGCATAAAAAGGTGTTCAAGCAAGTTTGGTGCATTTTTACATGGTGTATGATCTGATATCCTGCAGCACATCAGAAGAAGTGATGCTTGCAAATAAATCCTCAGCAATGTGTACTTTAAATAATTGGCAGAGGATTAGAGCAGAGGTGAGACTTGGGTGTAAGAATGAAAATGGGATAGAGAAAACAGGCTCTCATGAGTGAGGGAGAGAAGTTTTTGAGGGAAATGTTTTCCTCATGTTATCCCCACATAAGTTGCCCTGGGCACCTCCTTAGCTGGGATTTGGAAAAATGTGGTGGGAAGAAACTAACCTAGAATACTATCAAATATCACAGATGCAGATAATCCAAGGGTTGCGTGTAAAATGCATTATGTCTAGTACAAGGAAATCTTTTTGTTAAACTATATTTTTGCTTGGATGTAAGGAGCTGATAATTAATGTATGGGAGGTCATGCTTATGTTTTAAGAGTCATTAAAGAATACTTGTTAAACAGCATTATGCTTTTGTGTTTCAGGTCAGTGACCCAGTGGCTGCTGAGTTCAGCTTGAACACCCAGATGTTCCTCCTCTCCAAAAAGGCACTGTGGCTATCTGATGGCTCAATGGGCTTTGGGCAAGAAAGCGATGTTGCTTTCTCAGAAGGTATAGTTGTGCACAGATCACACACATTTTATTTGAATTCCACGCTATCAGGATCCTGTTTTAGTCAAAACAAGATAGGAGTAAGATTTTGGGCTCATTGCACTATGGTTCTTGACTAGGTTTATCAACTTAGCCTCAGAACTGGGCTAAGTGTTCCAGTCTAATAGGATGTGAACTCTATGCACTGTTTACAGGTGATGTCATATATGGTCGGGTGATGGTGGATCCAGTGCAGAATTTGGGTGATTCCTTCTACTGCAGCATTGAGAAGGTTTTCCTGTGCACAGGAGCTGATGGATATGTACCCAAATATAATCCATCCAACACTGAATATGGGTGCCTTGCTGATTCACCATCCCTTCTGTACAGATTTAAGATTGTGGTAAGTGTTCTAATTCTGGGAGGGTCACATATATATTTTAAATTTTTTTCTAATTTCTCTTTTATCCAGAAACCGACCATTCTTTAAAATGTTCTTGATGGCACCAAATTTTCAACTCATGCTCTAGGCTAATATCTTGCCTTTCTCCCTCCTGATTCTATTCTTAATCTTTCTGGGGACTGTCTTCAATAAGAGTTTGACCCAACTTAAAATCCCAAGATGGGTTTCTTTTCTGCACTGTCTATATCCATTGACCATAGAGAGAGCCTTAGGAGACATGTTAAGTTAAAGACTGGAATCTCTTTCCTATTTAGCCACCCAAAATTTAGTGTATAGTGTAAAATTAGTCATGTAGGTTGCCTCTGGAATCCATAGGGAAAGAGAGATGGCTTAGAATATATGAAATAATTTCCCTTCTGAAAATAACTACAGAGTAAGCTAAATAACTACAAACCTGATGCCCAAATTTTAGAGTTAACTTTGAGTAAGATTATTATATAATTAGCTAACCAAATTTATGTGAATGCCTGTTAATGAAATTAAATGTAGCTGCTTTAGAGTGGGAAATAGACTTCTTACTTTCATTTCAGATGACCTTTATGTATCTTTTTTATCTAGGAAGTGTAGCTGTGATTGTTCTCTGCTGTTTCTCCCATGTATTGCAGAAAAAAATATATTCAGGCAAGAGATTAAATAGGAGTTAGTACAATTCAGATGTGACTATGACTGTTTCTCGTGTCTCTTCTCTTGGTATTTCACTAGATTGCATAAAATAGTATGTGTAAATTAAACAATTTATACATTGCACATAAATATCTTCCTAGAAGAAATAAATTTGTGGTTTACAAACTTCATTTCCCTCCACACAGGACAAGGCTCAGCCAGAGACACAAGCCACAAGCTTTGGAAATGTGCTTTTTAATGCAAAACTTGCAATAGATGATCCTGAAGCAATTCCATTAGTTAAACAGCCAGGCTCTGATGGATTTAAAGTAGACTCAACTCCTCTATTTCAGGTATGATTTCTATATCTTATTAGTACTGAACCAAGAAAGAAACACTTGCACAAGTACTGTTGTTTACTGTAAGTCATACTGAATTCAATAGAAAGATTTATTCTGATTCCAGTCACAGTCAAATATGATTATAATTGCTTAAAAATTACTAGATATGAATTTTGAGCACTTATTAAAATATTTTTTGTGGGATACTCTGCTTTTCCCTTACTTAATTCCACAAACTAACCAGAAATTATACAAATTGTTCTTATGCATTTCTCCTAAGAACTTAATAAGTTTCTTGTTACACACCAGTGTTTTGTTGTTTCCCATCTCACTTCTCAAATGCAAAAAATTAAAGCATAATAAGCTTTTATAGTGAATTTCATCAAAAGCTAGTTGATACTCAACATCTTCTGTACTATTCTTTCCTTGCAAGCTCACACAGTGTGAAGCAGTGGAAAGCCTAAAAATTGATAACTAAAGGGTGCCACTACTTCTTAATTATATATAATCCTTCAGCTGTGTGTATTCATTCTTTTCATCTATGTAACCCGTCTAAGAGTTGTCTCTTCACTATTTGTCTCTTTAGTATTTGCAAAACTACATGCAAAACTCAAGTGTATAAATGAATAGAAAAAAATATGGAGGAGGCTTTGATCCTAATCCTGGCAACCTCAGTATTAAAGGTCCCGTTGTAAGTAATGGAAAGAAAACAGCCTACTTATTAGGATAAAAAGGGTTTCAACATCTGCTGCCAGGAAAATGAAAGTTCATCCTTTTTATATGAGGAATCCATCATCATTCTGTCAAAAGAATGAGAATATGAAGAAACAATAGTATATCCTGAAAAAGACTTGGAAAAACAAGAGTGAAATAAAAAATTCATTATTTCTCATAATAACAAAACTTGACTGCAGCCATTTGCATTATCATTCAGTAGCTGTAACACAGTATTCAGACAAGCCTACTGGATCTTGTGGAGGACAAATTTGTTATGTATTCAGGAAAGACAAGAGAAATTCAGGGAAGATGTCACTCAGACTTCAGGGACTCACACAATCATAGAATGGATGAAGTTGTCAGGGACTTGTGGAAATTCCTTGTTTCAACCCTGCTCAAAGCAGGGTCACCTAGAGCAGGTTGCCCAGGACCATGTCCAATTGTATTTTGAATATCTCCAATGAAGGAGACTCCAAGGCTCCCTGTTCCAATATTCAACCATACAGTAAAGAATTGTTTTCTTATGTTGAGATGGAACTAGAGCCAGGGCCTGATCCGCTGGCAGGTTGGGCCTAGAAGGTCTTTTTCTGCAGCCTGTCCACAACTAAAGATACTTTCTATG
>JAYRBT010000001.1:51607006-51629508 GCA_036023395.1 Myiotriccus ornatus
GAAAAACGTTTCTTCCTAGGTGTCTTTGGGTAGGGAGTGGTACGTCCATACAATCTACACTGTACGTTCCAAAGAGAATGCTAACCGTGGAATCGGCAAAAGGAGCGTGGAGCACCAGTACCACTTGCTCTTTAGTGGTGGGAGCCCAGGAGCATCTACACAGAGACGACAGAAGAGGGGAGTTGAGCAGGACCCAGAACTTGCGAAAGACATTGGAATGGAAAACAACCGAGGAACAAACATACAGCACATAGCACTGGATCGCAACAGCAAGAAACAGGCCTCTCAAAGGGAGGTTGCAGTCAATGGTGTTCTCCCCAGGGAACTGAATAACCAAAGTACAGGAATCAGCATGGTCACAATTATTGGTGGAACTGCTGCCATTTTCCTTGCCATCTGCTTAATTGCAATTATCATTTTGCTGCTAAAATGGAAACAAAATTCTGAGAACAAAGAAGCCACAAATGAGGCAGGCAGCAATGAACCAATGATGCTACCACATAATTACAACAGCGACAGCTCAGAGGTTTGATTCCAAGACCACAGGGTTCAAGCCAGAGTCTCCAGAGTGCCTCAAAAAATCCCCTTGAACTGCACATTTTTAGAAGCAGATAGTGGTGACTCGTGAGGAATAAAGAGTTCATATGCTTCTAGGTGTACTTGAAATTTGTTATCTTGAACTCTTTTTGCCAATATCAACAATAGTAGAAGCCGTACTGAATCTTCCACTTTGCACGAAAGGAAATGCTGACATCCCTATACCATGCACTAATCTCAAGCAGCAATTCAAGGAACTGCATTGTAAGGGAGAGATTATTGTTTTGGTTCTGTACTTTCTGACATTTCACAAAAATAAAAGAAACTATACAAAGGTGCTATATATCCTGTCTGCAATAAGAGAGGATATCTGTTTCTTCAGAAACACAATACTTGAGAGAAGGAATCCTTACACTTTTCTGTTAAATTTTGTACTGTTTCTCAGAAAGAACTCAATGTCTACAGTTAGTAGGTAATGAAATGCCTTAGGTATGAATCCTCCCTCCTATAAGCTTTTGACTTCACTTAAGCTATACCAGTGATTTTTTAATTTTTTTTTCTACTTATATGTAACTGAATTTTTTCAAAAAAGCTAGATTACACAACATAGAATTATAAACAGTTGCATGCCACAGGATGCAATACGTGCTCTTTTCTGCAAATTCCTATTCGCCTATTTAATCTGAGAATTTTTTTTCCCTTATTTATGTTTATATAAAGCCAAAGAATGCAATAAAATCCAGAAAGAATTTTGGTTTTCAGTGAAACTGGATGCTTATATCCTCTTAAGTTTATAATGAATCATGGAAGTGTTTTAAGGTAAATTATATTTCTTAGTGCATGTCCACTGCTGAGAAATGCAAGCATTAGTATTTCAGTACCTAGAGAAGATGATAGTTAGATTCAAAATGCAGAGGACAAGGTTCTGCCTGAACCAAGCCTAGGAATCATGGTACTGAATCCAGCGTGTAATTGCTAGTTGCCATATTAAATGGCAAAAAAGTGAAGAAAAAGTTAGCATTTGATTGAATCAAGTAGTATTTATTGCTGTAAATCCTAGCACATTTTGACAAACGTGCTGGGTCATTGTTGTGCATTTTCTGATGAGTGACTACTTCTGCAAGAGTAGCTCTAATTTTCCCTCAGCATTCTTGATTTAGGTAACATGGTAAGTTTAGATCAACAGTGTCCCACGTCAGTCTTTATCCAGACAGGACCTGTTCTGTCCCGAAGATGTTTTTAATCTAGATGGGACCTGTTCTGTCCCC
This sequence comes from Myiotriccus ornatus, assembly GCA_036023395.1. Lineage (NCBI taxonomy): Eukaryota > Metazoa > Chordata > Aves > Passeriformes > Tyrannidae > Myiotriccus > Myiotriccus ornatus. The sequence continues at coordinate 51,608,812 of JAYRBT010000001.1, forward strand.
ATCAAATGCTTGGCTATGAAAGCTATGTAACCTTCAGGAAATTGTCCCATTTTTCACACTAACATTTTATAAAAGTCCTTTCAAATCATAGAAACATAGAATGGCATGGGTAGGAAGAGACCTTAAAATCATGTAGTTCCAACCCCCTTGCCATGGGCAGAGACACCTTTTAGTAGACCAGGTTGCTCAAAGCCTTGAACACTTCCAGCAATGAGGCATCCAGGACTTCTCTGGGTGACCTGTGCTAGTGTCTCACCACCCTCACAGTAAATTTCTTCCTAATATGTAAATCTATCCTCTTTCAGTTTGAAGTCATTACTGCTTGTGCTATTGCTACGTGCCCTTGTATAAAGTTCTCTCCCCAGCTTTCCTGTAGGCCCCATTCGGAACTGGAAGGCTGTTTTCAGGTCTCGCCAGAGCCTTCTCTTCTCCAGGCTGAACAATCACAACTCTCTCAGCCTGTCTTCATAGGAGAGGTGTTCCAGCCCTGTGATCATCTTCATGGCCGTCCTCTGGACTCACTTCAACAGGTTCACTTATGTTGGAGGCCCCAGAGCTGGACACAGTACTTTAGATGGGGCCTCACAAGAGTGGAGTAAAGGGAAAGAATCACCTCCCTTGACCTGCTGGCCACACTTCTTATGGTGCAGCCCAGGACAGAGTGGCTTTCTGGGCTACAAGTGCACACTGCCAGCTCGTGTTCAGCTTCTCATTCACCAACACCCTCAAATCTTTCTCCTCAGGGCTTCTCTTAAATCATTCTCCACCCAGCCTGTATTTGTGCTTGGAATTGCACAGCTCGGTGTCGTCGGCAAACTTGCTGAAGTTGCACTTGAGCCCACTGCCCCTGTCACCAGCAAAGATGTTAAACTGCAGTGGAGTCAGTGCAGTTACCAATGGAGCTCTCAATGGAGTTAAACTATATTAACTATATAAACTCTGAATTAGGATGTTGAGACTGCTAAAATGCCTGTTTCCTTCCACCATACTGTGGAACTAGAAACTATTTTCAGCTGCAATACCCTCGGCATTTGGTATTCTGGGGATCATGCTGCAGGGACCTGAGTTAGCTGAGCAGGATTCAACTTGAAAGCAGCCTGGCTATAACCACACAATGCTGCCTCTGAACTAGGCAAAAAATCCATCCAAAAGGCTTCCTGGCCTGGCTGTGGTGCTCAGTCAGCACAAATGGACCTGACCTAGTAACACTGCACAACTGCCCTCTGAGCCATAAAGACCCAGAAATGTGGAGGTCTGCTAGCCTAGGAATATCTTTGCTACGATTCAGTGTGACTATGCCCACAGAGAGACTCATTGTATTGTTATGACTTCACTCATTTAATGGGATTTCATCAGTTTTTCACAAAATGAATCAGGTCAAAATCTTTCCTACCTTTTCTAGGTTTTCTGAAGACAGTGATTAGACAGCTTAATTGAAGGATGTTTACAGCACCCCAAGGGTCAAATTCTATTACTAAACTCAAGCAGTCATCTTTTATTTTAACTAATCTGAGTTCTAGCCTGAAGGAATTATCTGTAAGCCATGCCCAGTGCTTTAGACCTTTTCCCTAGTCACCTGACATCAATTTGCTCTTTTAATGTTCCCGGTTTTGTGATCCATGTATTATGTGTGCTAGATTGATCAAAGACTTAACCCACAGATACTTTTTGTATTTAGTAAGTTCACCACTAAGTTGCAAATGTAACCTAAGATCAAATTTGCCTTTGTGCACATATGTGAAATCACTATGAGAAAAGAAGAATTTCTCTCCTAGAACCTGTGTGTTTGGATAATAGCAGTCAATGATTCTACAGTAAAATGGGACACATGTAAATAATAGAACATTTTAATATTTATGAAATGCCTGTTTTGTATAAGCAGAGATCTTTTTTTAAAAAATATATATAAAATACAGAAATTAGGTGTTTATCAATAGAGCTATTTTTCTGCTTTTGATTTTTTTTCCAGGCTGAAATATCACTAAAGTTCCTTGCAGGCAAAATCTTTTTTCAATTATTATTTGTTTTCATAAAATCACATCAAAACCCATGTGTTCTACAGGCCAAATATTTAGCCCAGTAAAAAACTTGATCATGGCTTTGAATTGCATCTGATTACAACTTTGTAAAATATTTAGTCTAATGTTTTTCTTACAATACATAAAATAATAGTGCAGACTGGTGATAACAAAGAAATGGACACAGCAAGCACAGAAAAGCTGGACAAGCGTAAGTGAGATTCATAAGTCAGATATCAAAGTCCTCTTCCTGGGAAAAAAAATCCCAATGTTTTTGGTAAAGCATGCCAGATTTGTCCCATTCTTAAGAAATTGGATTTTTTACAATTCAATGAACTATAAATACCTCTGTAACAGCATGCTGACTTTTTTATTATGGCTTCCAGGTTTTAGATTTCAGCAATGTGTTTTGAAAGCTTATTAACATTTTCCCTTCTACTTAACAAGTGGCCTTGTTTATACTAACCTGAATAAGTGCCTCGTTCCCAGTTATATGCACAAATATTTTGATATTTATCTATCCATACAATAAACTGAGTATATTTTATATATGTATTTAATCTATTTCCAGATTAGGTATTCAATCCTCTTTTCCCTGGAGATGCTTACTCTGCTAGCAGTAATACCATTTTTTAAACCATTTATACAATAATTACTGTGTTTAAATTTGTTATCAAACTGTCATATTTATTTGGAACAATTTTTTGCTTATGTCTATGGCTGTGATATTTGGCATTTGTACCAGGAAAAAAATAAAACTACTTCTGTTTGTTTACTGATCTAAAGTTTGTGTATGAATACCATCCTGAGAAGAGAGGTCAGTAATGCAATGTTAAGAAAAATTAAATTGTCACATCAGTGGAAGAACATAAACTTACTGTGTTTGCAATAAATCTCACTGCTTTGTTCCTGATCTGATGGTTTTCTGGTCGTGAAGTGTTTGGCACTGGGGTTGTTTTTTAATTGTTGTGGTTGTTCTCATGACTTAGAGATGGATTTATCTTTCAATTCCAGAACATCAGAAATCTCTAGGCATCTGCAAGTCTTTGTAGGCTGGAATGCCATGTTCCTGTGTGCTGGCAGGGTTTATTTCATGGCTAGTTACAGGGGTGGTTCTGTACACTTACCTACTGCTATAAGGAAGGATAAAGTAGCTGTTAGCAGATCCTGCTGTCTATTCCCTTCTCCTTACCTGCCCTTGCTCATGTGAATTATACTTAGCAGTTACTTAGACTGAGCTGAGCCATCCTGTGTCAAATCTGTGGGCTCTGCGTTGTGATTTCTGCCAGGGCAAAATAGATTGAAAGAGTTTTTGTCCTGCTCCAATATAAATAGCTGTATATGATGTCAATGAATAAAGAATCTGGTCACAGGACTATAGCACTATCAATAAATCAAAGGGCATTAATTTCTCACTCCAAGATTCACAGCAATCAAGTCATGTCCACGTTTGTTCATGTCCACCCTCATTTTGGCACTTAGTGGAATTTTGGTACTCCTAAGATGTTCAAGCATATTTCAACAGGTCCAGGATGACTTTCATTTCACAGCCCAAGCTTAGTGCCATTCCAGCATCTATATGAGAAAGGGGTTTTTAGTGCATTCTCACTGTCTTTTGAAAGAATAGCTCCTACCCCTAAGGAATTCAGGTCCTATCATTGAATGTTTCAGCTTTGTAAGCTGTTCAGTAAATTATTCTGAAGTGGTTGGCTGTTTGAGTTTGGGGGTTTTTATTATTTATCTCATGAGATAATCCATTCAGAATTTACCTTGTACTACTGTTGCTTTGGTAAGCAGATGCTGACTTCCAGTAAAAATGTAACTAACAACTGGAAGAATTCTGTCAGAGGCAGATCACCTGACCCAGAAAAGCCGCTCTTTTGCACTAACAATTGTAAAAAGACCCACCAGTCCCAGGCTTGGAATTGGTAATATAAAGTGCAAAAACCATAATCTGTGGTGGTGTGGTTTTTTTTCTTGGAGTTAAGTGAGGAATGAAAGTTTCCATTTATCAGTACTCTAGGCTTCTAACAGTTGGTTTACCTGCACCTCACATCTGCTTAAACCTCCTGCTGAGGACTGCATGAAATGGTAGCATGATCCTGGTGTATATCCTGTGAAGACACATGGTCTGGACAGAATGAAGTAAAGCATCTGGAGAGAGGAATGTGGGGGCCAAGGTAAAAGATACTATTGATGATTTTATTTACCTTATAAACAGGCTCCATTTATTCTCTGCTGTGTGTAACAGAAGGTTAAAATAATATTTCTTGGACTTTCAAGTGTCTCACTGATGTATTTTTTGTTATGTTTCTAATGGCACCAAAGTGATCGTGGCAAGAAAGAAACATAAATACCAAATTCTTTAAAAGTAATAGCTCAGGGGGATGTGGCTGGGCTTCTCTTTCATTTCTTGGCAAGACACCTGGATTTCAGTACAGCAAGCTACACTATGCACCACAGGGACTGGTACCCTGTATTGTCAAGTCTGTGAAACTGGGGCAGGAATATGCTCTGGTTAATTTTTCAGGACAACAAAAGCATCTGTCTTTGGGGACAAAATGATGTTACTATGTCAGGAGGTTGGCTTCATAGGTGCCTTTCTGTGCTCAAATCTCATGGCAGCATCACACAACAGTGCCGCAGACCACCTCATCCATAATGCACCTTACACAGTCTTCTGGAGACAGGATTCCTGGCCTCCTTTGTCAGGATTTTGAAACACTCTCTCCCAGTAGGAGGAAAGGAAAGATTTGGATCCACATTTGTCATGGTTTTGCTGGTTCTTGGAAACTAGGCAGGAATTTTTCCCTTCCCCCTGCCCACTGCCTGCAGGTGTGTTAAGTGAGCAGTTAAGAAACACAAAAGAAGCGGCTTTCTGGTTAATGGCTCAGAATGTCATCTCCTGGGAAACGGGGGGAGGAGTTCAGGCTGCTGCTGAGGCTGGAATAAGGTCGGAGGAGAGCTCAGAGTGGTTTTTTGTTCTCAGCCTGGTTGCCAGCTGTGGATCCTGCTTGGATTTTCATTGGAGAGGAACTATTTTGGGAAGATTTTTCCCCTTCCCAATTCCCGTTTGTTTCTTTCTTAGCAGTGGTCCTTGTGCACATTAAACGCAGAAGGAAAACTATACCACACGATTCGACCAGCCCAACAGAGTGAGTTTTTTTCCCATTGGGGAGGAGTTTTTTTTGTTGTTGATTCTCTCCCCCCTCTCTTTCTCCCCTTTCCCAGTGTGTGGGGGAGGAGAGGGAAACCCATTCTTTTTTTTGTTTCTCCAACACACCCCAGAGGGTGTTACCCCCACGTGGCAATGACCAGTGATTCCACAGTGCCCCCTGCTGGTCAGCATAAAGAACTGCAGGCTCTGCATTTCCAGTGATCCAACAGCATCACCTGGTGACTGGCAGAGGACACTACAAGCTCTGCATCTCCAGTGATCCAACATCACCCCCTCTTGACTGTGGTTAGAATTGCACCAAAGGGCACAAACTGAACTGTTTACTTTTTTTTTTGTTTTGCTTGTTTATTGGTTTGTTTTGAAGGGGATTATCTGTGGGTACAGGAGTATTGTTTGGTTGTTTTATTTGTTTTCTTTTGTTGCTTCTGCCAATACACACATACCTTTTAATACAGGGCTGTTATTTTTCCTTTTCCATATTTTTTTTTCCGTCAATCGGAGCCTCTTAATTTTGGATTTATAATTGCTTAGAGGGAGGAGTTTGGGTCTTTTCTCATAACTCATCCTCAGCAAGACAGCTGTGTCTTATTTAAACTGGGACAACCCTTGAAGAGCATAGATGGAGAAAGACTTGTAATGGCTAATGGACATCAGCAGCTCCCCATGCATCACACATATAGCAACTTTCATCCACTCAGGATTTAGCAGAGGTGCCACAAGTTGCCCTCAATATTCCAAGCAACTCTAGCTCATCAGGGTGTGCAGTACATCACAGGGTGCCTCAGAGCTCCTTTGCACTCCCGAGGACTTTTTTCAGCACAGGTTGTAATGTCAAACACAGATTGCTGTGCTGCACAGGCAATACACTCACGTATGTCACGTCTTCCAAGATGTCAGTGGCAAAAGTCTCAGCAGACCATGTCCACTCCCCTCAGGTGAACTTTAGTAACAAGGTCCAAAAAAAGCCCTTTTATGGACAGTATCTTGCTGGTCACAGACATCTGAAAGTTTCTGAACAGAAACACAAGAGAGAAGTACAATTCTTACTGCTGATTAAGGCTCTATGTCCCATGTTTGGTTATGGGAAAATCTTGGTTTTTCAGCAGTGACTCTCAACACGGCAGGCTGTGCGCTGAGACCTAATCCAGCTGCAGGACGTAGCCTGGTGGGTGCATGCCTGAAACTGGTTTGTTGCTAACTTAACTGTTTTTAACCAGGCTGGCACCTAAAAAAAGACAAGTTTCAGAGGCAAAATCCACTTCTTGCTTTTATGTAGCCAGGCTACATGTGAGCAATTCAATACACGCTTTCTCTTGCTGAGGGTTTTTGTCTCAACTAGTTTTATAGTTAAACAGCTTTTCTGGGAAATTCAGATTCTGTTACCACACATTAGACAGAAGAATTTTGTGTACACACCGCCTGCAACAATTGGGGCACTCATTTATTACTCTTTCCTCAGCTGTGATGATTTTTCTACCCTGCAACACTTTGCACAGAGCAAGAACACCAATAACAGCATCTGTCCAAGCTATTTGACTTGGTACACTGCTGCTTGGACTTTCCAATTTGGCTCTCAAAATGACAGTGGCAGGAACATATTTCTTGCTCGGGAAACTTCAGTTTCCTTCAGGAACTGTATTTGACACCCGTAACATCACGATGAATGGTAAATGTGAGGCCAACAATTCACAAAGATTCTTGCAGCATTTAGACATTGCCTGTAGTTCCCATCTGGAACTGTCAGCTGTGGTAATACGTGTTACCCCTGTCTTCTCAAGAAGTGCTGAGAAGTGTTATTCTCCACCAAAATGTTTGGTTTCAAAGCATGACTGTAACAACTGTACATCTGAGCACACAAACAGACAAAAAAACACACACACAGAGAATATGTTTTTATTATTATATTAATTTGATAGAGATTTTATCATGTAATATGTATTTTAAGCATACAACATGTACAGCATATAGTTGTATCTAATATGTGCATTTTATATAGTGTGTAATAAGTGTTGATATGTGTAAGTTGTAGATATTTAATGTAATTTTTTTTATATAATACAATTTTTATTTATATGTAATTCCTCAGATAAGTTCACAAGGATGAAATGTTACAAGCTGGGAAACAAAATTCAAGGTGTATTTGCCTGGAAGGAATCACAGCAGCCAGACTCACAGTCAAAACCTGAGACTGTGCCTCCCAAAGCTTTGGGGTCAGGGACTGATTTCATACACTCTGCTGGAGTCCAGCATAAACAAACTGGTGCCATTCAGGACTGTCTCTCAGATGATGACTTCAGCAGTGGCAGCTCCTGGGGCCAAAAGATGCAACCTCTACTTCCAGCTTTGAACTTCTTAGTCCAGGTCTGCTTCAGGATGCCAAGGAGAAGCACAACCATTCATCCAAGATACCTTGGGTTTAGAGATCAGCAAGTAAATGCATTGAGAAAAAGCTAAGTTAGAAATAGAAGTCTTCTAAAAGTCCATGCTTCTGTTATTTATTTTATGTTAAAATGCTGCAGCAACAGGATTTCCCTGTCCCAAGAGCCTGCAGCCTAGGGGCTGAGAAACCATAGTCATGGCAGCAGCTTCTCCTTGTGCCCCTTTCCTGAGCTGCTGGGCTCTTAGCCCTCCTTCTGCAACTACTGTAAGCTGGTTTTGGTGCCCCAGAGCAGAGTGGCTTGGAAATGCCTCCAAAGAGAGGGAAGGCAGCAGGCTCCATCAGTGAACTTGTGTCTCCAGGGGCCCATGGCTGGGGATGCTCCCAGCCTCTGGGCCACCTGAGGCCTTTCTCCCTTGTCCCCAGACATTTTAAGGGAGTCTTTTTCATCTGGTGAAGGCGTGAAGTTAAAAGCTAATCAACTACCCAGGGAATGAGGGAGTTTGGCTGCTAAACAAAGAAGGGCTGTCTGCTGTCAGATGCAGTCCAAGATTTCTCAAAGGGGCAACAAAAGTGCTTTATTCCTGTGGGATGTGAACCTTAGTTCCCTGGTGGCTCCTGGCACCCCCAGCTGAGGCAGGAGGGGTCTCTTTGGTCCTGCTCAAACCAGCCCTTGCTGTCACTCTGGGGCAGTCTGCTCTCATTAAACGCGCTGTGGCGACCAGTTGCAGAATAGCAAAAAGGAGTGCTCAAGACACAGGGAGCATCCTACCTGGTGAGTCACCGACATCAGCTGTAAAAGGAGCTTTCTCTTCTGTCACACAGGTGTGGGGAACCTATTGCTTATCACAGTTTGGTAGATCGGAAAAGAGAGTTAAATGTGTGCTTTAAAGAAAAGCAGGCAGACCAAGAGAATGGCTGCAGACTAAAAGGCATCTGTTTATACTAAGAGTTTCACAAAGCCTGATTGAATATTCAGAAAGATCTTAATTTAATGGCTTGAGAACAAACAGTTCTGTCATTTCTAATTTATTTCTTTTGAGTTCTTGCTATAGAATATTTGGGCAAATGCAAATTAATTCTCCTTTCTGCCTGGTCTTATCTCCCATGTAACCGCATTTCAAAGGGAAACTGTCAGGGCTATTTTTATCTTCCTTACATGGATCTTGATAAACTGGTCATACTATATGAATTTTATCATTAAAAAAACACAAGCCAAACAAAAAACAAGCAAATAAACAACAAAACAACTTTGAAAACCCTCCACATCTGCATTTTACAATTTTCAAAAAATATTGCAGTACTCCAAATTAAGTATATCACAACTGACTAGGTGTTTTCCAGAGGCTAGTAAAATCAGCCATTATGACATCAGTGAATTGCAAAAAATGGGGAAAATAAATAGCCTTCAGCATCAGTACAACCACTAACAGCAGAGATTTATCAAATTGGATGTGGTCTGGGCTTAGCTGTCTTCTTCCTCCTTCTGTATCCATTTTCCCTTTACAGTAGTTCCTTCTTGCATTTCCTTTACTGCACTTTCTTGATGAATGAAAATGTTGAAAACATGCCATCTTCTGTTCTTTTCAGCTATTGCACTGTCCAAAGAAAACTTCTAACCTCTGGAAACTTGTGTAAAATGAGTGCTCATCCATGTACAGGTACATGCACACTTATCTAAATCTACATATGCATACATCTCTTAAATCCCTCTGAACTACCAAAATCTCTTTATTCACAGACTTTTCTTTAGCTACACTATTTGCACTCCAGCTGTTACAATAAACATGCTCACTAAAGGGTTTTCAAGGAAACCAGAAGTTAGGCCAATTCTGACCACTGTCACTGGAAAGTAAAGTGGGAGAAGGAAGGTGATACTTCATCCACGCTCTCTTTAATGACAGTGCTGGATAAAGATCTTCATCTGTTTTTTTTTAAATTCTTATCCTCAGCTCCTTCACCTCCAGGTGCACACCCCCATGTATATACTTTGCTTCAGAGCTGCTCGTGGAAAATCTCACTCCTCTCATTTCACTGATGCAGGGATGATGAAAAACCTCTTCTAGGGCACCCTGGGTATCCCCACTTGCACAAAACCAAAAAACCGTGATAGGGGGAGATCAAAACACAACTACAGCCCCACAGTTCTCCTTCTTGACTTTTAACCCGAGTTTTTGTCTGGATGACTATTCCCACCCTCCCCCCCCAGAAAAATAAAAATACGCACAGGAGAATTTCTTATGCAACCACCCTTACAAAAGTGTATCTCAGTATCTTAGTCTTCTCTTATTCCAAATAAAACACAACACTATGGGTGTGAGCCGATTCCTCTGCGTAGATTTTCCTAGCCATATATCCTCTTTAGCCATTTAAGGAGTCTCCATAAGTAAAGATAAACTTGGACTTTGGCAAGGCCGGGCTGGTTCTCCAAGTTGCAAGGTATGAGAAATGTTTTATTTTCTTTCCTCTAGCCACTAGCAAGGAGCACACTTCTTTCTAACAAGCTGGGGTTGTGTTCTGAGGTCCTAGCTTCTTTTCAGTGGGGACTCCTGCAGTGGAAGAACAGGATATAGTTCTGTGTTAGGTGATAAAAAAAGGTGAAGAGTAGCCCCAGTGAGCGAGGGCAGGGGGATGTACATCTCTCAGGGCTGCAGAAAAGGGAGGAATGTCTTTTGCTTTATCTCAGTTTGCCTGAGGAGTGTTTTGCTAAGCACATAGCTGCATTTTTCTGTACCTACCTTATGCCCATTATCTTGCTTTTATATGGGCTTGGACTGCTCTGCTGTAGTGGATCCTGCCTGTCTGACTCCTTAGAGAGTGCCCTTTCAGATATCTGAGTTGCAGATAGGGTTACTTATTCTTTAAGAGCATGGTAAATATAATTAAGCCAGCCTTTATTTTTACTATAACCCTCACATCAGAAGGGCTATTTGCAGACTGTAAAGAGAAATAAGTAGTAAGAGTAAAATAAATATCCTCAGAAGGATTTTTTTTTCTCTCTTTTCTTAACCTCAAAGATACAAGTTATGACAGAAGCCAAAGACCCTCTCTGCCTATTCCTGTGGGCCAGAAAGGTGTTAGCATTCCTAAACAGCTGATCTTATATCACAATACCTTAAGGCACTTTAATTCCTATTAGAAGTAGAGTTAGTCCTTCACCTACTGTGAAATACAGGGAGCTTAAAGATGGTTTAAAATAATCTTTCCCCCTCCCTTCTAGTTATAAGTGGAATTTAGCTGGAACAGAGAATAAGGGCCTCACATTTTCAAGGCATCTGTTTTCCCAGATAAGCTCTTGACTTGCTGAGAGTGGGAAGAGTGTGTTGCAGTAAATCAGAAAGTCCATAAGGCGTGGACTGGGGTCAAACTTCTGACTGCAATAATCACTCCAGAAAGTACTCAAATGAGATAAGCTTTGTTCTTGGCAGTAGACTGTAGTGGTCAACAAAAACCATTTCATCTTGCCTTCCAGGGTCTAATGCCATGAGGCTGATGCAACTGAGCAGAGCAAGGTGTTCATGACCAGCTCTGAACTGTGCTTCCAACTGAGAGTGCACTGACTTTGTAAAAACCTACCCTTAAAGTATGGTATGAACAGCACTGCCTTTGCTGGTGCAATTTCTTGCTAAATTATAGATGAGGAAATAGGTTAAAAAGCTGGATAGAAATCTGGACTTGTATCTAGACAAGATGATTTTGGAGACAGTTGAGTAAAGGCTGTGATGCCAAGAGGTGTGGAGCTCTCAGTATCCCAGAGTGAATCCCACAAGAGGTGTCTCAAAAGATAACATACTTGATTCTGGACTGCCAATGAGTCATCACCTGGGACTCGCTTGGGCAGTATTACTCTATTTTTCCCTTTTTTTTTCCATACAAGTGTTTAAGCACTCCTAGGAGCAGACCAGGATGGGGTCCCTACACTCAGATAACCCAAATTGCTTTTTAAAACCCACTAGCTGTATTGAAGGAGCTTGGATCTGCAGCTCATGTACAAGCAGTCTGCACTGTGGAGAACCACCCGAGGGTGTGGAAATCCGGAGTTGACTCTCTTTTACTACTAGTATGAGTCTGGAAAGAAGAAGGGGGTCTCAGAAAGCAGGACTGGCAATTTCACAGTTCTCCCTGGAAGCTTGCTCCCACAGTGGAGAGCACAGCTGCCCGCTGGATGGCACCAGGGCTCCGTACGTATGTGCACGCTCCCCTTCAGCCTCCCTGACTCTGTCCTATCCATCACTGGGCTAAGTGATGCTTTTCAAACAGACACAGCAAGACTCTGCAAGCAAAATGATAGGGAGAAATTAGAGATGTAAAAGCTATGCCTGAAGATGCAGGATGCCGTCACGGCTAATATTTTCAAAGGGGCAAGTGATTTTATGGTGTGTTACCTAGATGGAATATTCTACATAGCACTTTATATTCCTATCCATACAAGCTACTATTTCAGAATAATCACATAGAGAATAATCAGAGATGTGGAATGCACTTTTTCTAACCATATGATAGAGGGAAAAACTTTTTTTTTTTTTTTAATATGTTGTTCCAAATCTTCCTTTTTGCTTCTTCAAGTTACAGCAACAGCAGTATATAGATGCTGCAGGTTGTGCAGAGTGCAGATTCTGGCTGCAAGATTCTATGTCTTAAAGTATATTAACATCCACATATGATGCAGGTCAGAGGCACTGATGCTGCCACAGTAAGACAAGCGCTTTCTTGCACCTCAGTGGAGAATACATGCAGAAAACCTGTGGTGGATATTTATAGAATAATGTACAAGTAAATGCTGCTAGTACTGTTCTTCAGAACCACTGAAGCTGGGCTTGCTGCTAAATGTACATCTGCAGTATACTTACTGAAGCCAAGAAGCTTTACAAAGTCACCGAAAAGGGGAGGTGTTTGGCAATTTTTTGATCCATTACTTTCTGTTGTAATTCGTAATGATCTCTCCGATGACTGTTCATTTATTTATTTTTTGTTGCTCAGACAGAAGTGTAAAAACCCATGAAATAGGAGCTAGCCTCAGATTTGAAGAAACTGCTGCTGGTGGCAACAAGGACTGAGAAAAGCCTGCAAGGCAGAACATAACAGCCCAAGACTGAGATGCTTAGTAAGGACCAGCCTTGGCAGCCCCATGCTGTGTATAACCTGGAGAGGGAGCCTCCTTCACTGTTTAGATGGCAGAGGTCAGTGGGCTCCAGGTGCAGGACTAGATGGCGTCCAAGCCCAGGAACAGCATAAGCAAGAAGGCAGTTAGATCACAGATCTGGGCTTCTATCTGAGGCTTAGAGTGTCGTGGGCACTGACTCTTTCAAACCTGCTCTTTATTTCTTCTACCTCACTGATCCGGAGAGTGACACCACAGGCACACCCAGTGCAGGTAGAAGAAGGAAAACTAAGACTGATGCCCAGATGTGGATGGCACCAGCTACAAAACCCCTCTGGCCTCCGACCCTAAAGAGGGGAGAGCAGAGGTACAGCCCAAGCCTTGGCATTTGCAGCAGGATGGGCTGCTGTCAGCAGGATCCTGCTGGGGCCACAAGCTGAACCAGAACAGTTCGGAGGTGTTTTTTGGACAACATCCTGATGTGAATCAAAGTCATCTTCCTCATTCCAAAGTCAGGTCAAAATTGAGCATGAATGGTGTGAAAATGTGTCCCACATCATAAAAATGTATATGTCATAGTTTAACCACATCCAATAACTAAGCACCAGACAGCTGCTCACCCATTCCCCCTGCATCAGGATAAGGAACAGAGTTGGAAGACTAAAAATGAGACAGTGGGAAGAAAAATTAAAAACGTTCCTCACTTCCTTCCTCTTTTCCTCAGCTTTATAAGCTGGGCATGATGCCATATGGTATGAAGTGCAATATCCCTTTGGTCAGTTGGGGTCAGGTGTCCTGGCTGTGTCCCTTCTTACTTCTTGTGCACCCAAAGCTCACTCACTAGTGGGGTGGTGTGAGAACCAGAAAAGGACTTTGCTCTGTGACAGCACTGCTCAGCAGTAAGTAGAAGCATCCTTGTTATCAACAGTGTTTTCAGATCAAATTCAAAACTCAACACCGTACCAGCTGCTCTGAAGAAATTAACTCTATCCCAGCCAAAACCAGCACAACATCGCAGGACATGTAGTCACTTATTAGCAAGGGCAGATCCATGTTCCTTCCAAGGTGTGTTGACTAAAGAAATGAAAACATCCTTTTTGTTCACATTTTGTTATAGTTTCACCTTTTTTTTTTCTGTAGGTACAATGTAATGAAAACTGTATATTCTGGGCAGGGTGTGTCTGACCAAAGTACCATCAGCAGGGCTTTGGGGGCATCCAGCTGGTCCCTTTCTGAAAGCACTAATAGTCCCCTCTGCATCTAAGCCACTGAGAGGGCAGCTGAGCTGACTTGCTTTGTGTCATTTTGCTGGAGATTGTTTTCTGTAAAACTGGGTTAGCAAGAGGGAAGATTCCTGCTACATCCTCCATTTCCTCCTGTGCCTGACAGTACAGAGGAACATTATTCATCCAAATAGCTGCCTAAAAAGCTGAGAATCACAAAGAGTCAGAGGTCTATGGAAGAAGGAAGACAGAAGATCTATTACCTGAATAACTGTCCCACGGATCTGCTACAAAAGTCATCCAGACTTTACGTCTATGTACCAGGACAGCAGATGCCCTGCCTGCCACACGGGGGGGTTGCTGCAGCTCCTGACACTGAAATATGCTGACAGTAAGCAGCTTCTCTTTCACAATAAAACCAAAACTCTTCTGACACTCATATCCTGTCTCCTTTCCCCTTTCTCTTTGTATTTCATCCTACAACATTAAAGCCAAGGGATTAAAAAAAGGTAGGACACGTTTGATCTGCGAGTGGAGCTGACCTCAACTTGCTTGAGTGTGATGGACGTGGGAGTTGAGCCTTCTCCAAGCTTCAGAGAGGAGATACTTTCTGCTGTCTCATGCTCCTCTGAGTTACTGGATGAAATTAACGCTTTGGATTTAATTTTCAGATCAGAACAAGGCAGGATGCCAGTGGCAGATAGGCACATGACTGGCTGTGGTTGTACGTGGTATGGGATTTTTTTCTCTTTTGGTGTGGTTATGAAACATTTTCTAGTATGATTGTGCAATTGTTTGAAACCTTAGAGTGTCTCCTTTTAGCAAGTCAGGATATGCAAGGAATGAGGGTCAGTAAGAGTTATAAATTACATCTCTAAATTTTTCCTGAACAAATATTGGTTTTCCTTGATTTCACTATATGCTTCCACAGCCACAGAACCAGATGTGTAACCTTTTTTCTTACTCTTCTCAGCTACTTAAGATTTTAGCTTTTGACACTGATATGTTCAAGATGCCTTTTGCTTTTTTTAACATGTTCTCACCTTTTGCTCCCATGAAAAGGAGAAGAAAAGAATTCCCTAAAAAGACAACTATGTTTATTACAGTCTAGAAGAATGGAGAAGATGGGAAAGACCAAATTATTTGAAATACATTAATTTTGTAGATAATTTTTATTTGTTACTGTTTGTAACAAGGAAAAGTTAGGATTTCTTTGGGTTTTATCATGAAATTGGAAGGGAAAAAGAAAGAAAGCCACAAAGGATGGATTTGAGAAAAACACTGGACAGTGTCAGGATGTTTGATTACAATGGCAATAATCCAAATGCCCTGTATTATTTAGGCCAAGTTGTTTTATTCCTCATTTCCAGGAGGTCTGTGCTTTTCCCTGGGGGGTGAGACAGTCGCTTGCATGCTCAGACATCTCTTCCCCTTCTGGCCATGACCAGTTCAATGGCTTTTTCTCTCAGCAAGGCTCTAGCTGGTATATTTACTAAATTTGACCTGCAGTTCTTAAAGGTGCCAAAAGCACTGAGATTCTGAAAAAAAAGGTAGTTTACTAAAAAACCGGGATGCATTATTGCAGTGGGGTGAAATATTATGTCAGTAGTGTAATGCAATTATTGCTTGACCTAAAAGAATCCCGTAGTCTTACATAGGTCAGTTTTGCAATATATTAAATTTCTAAAAGCAGTCCTGGTTTTGTACATCTTTTCACTTTTTTTTTATTTTATTTTATTTTGATGCTATGTTAAGAAAATCACAAAATTTAGCCTACCCATTGGGAGAATGAGGGAGAAATGAGGGAGAAACCTATGAGAAAAAACTAAGGCTGGTTGCTTAATCCCCCTGAAATCCAGCCTCCTCAGATAGAGCAGAAAACCCTATGGATATACTGGTTTTCCTCTTTTAAATGGATGATTTTTTTTTTCCAGGAGATAGGCTTAGGAGCACTAAACGCAGAACATTTAAAGAAATTTGGTTTAATGGCAAAAGCAACTACAGCCTAGTTATCTTCTTAATTCATGACCTTGATGAAAAAAAGTATACTTTTAATCTACAATTTCAATTTACATTGACACTAAAGAGAAGCTATCCTGCTGTTAAGAGGACCGTTTCAAATTAGACCCACACTTCATGGTCTGCTGTTGAAAAAGGATTTTAAAATCTAATTTTCTGAAATGTCAGAAGTAAAGTATTTCCTTTTGTGTTTGTCACAGTTCCCTGTAACTCAGCAAAGAGGTTGTCACCGCAGTGCTTATTTGTAAAATGTGCTTTGTGAAGCTGTCCTTTGTACCCTTCTGCCAGGCAGAGGTGAAAGAGTGCAGGCTGAAACTGAAAGAAGAGTTTGGTCTTGTTGGTATTTAGGCTGGTTAAGGGGGAAAAGGCTTTGGGAAGCTCTTCAAGGCAAAGAGCAAAAACTACTGCTGGTGCTCAAAACACTGTGAAATCCTGCAAAGTTCAAATTAAGCTGCTGAAAAGGGAGATAGCATATACTCAATATAAAGCAACTCTTGTCTCCCCAGTTTTGGCATTTACCAGTTCCTTCTTACACACACATCAACCCTGTGCTGTGCTTTCCACAATCTGCACTGGACTGTGGGTCAGCTGAAGGATCAATAGGTGAAAAGTGGCTGATGAGTATATAGGAAAGGACTTTGCCTTTAGGAAAAACACAGGCATATGAGTTATTTTAGGGGGGGGTTTCTGTGTTCTCACTTTCATACATGTGTTAGAGACCTTCAATCAAGATTGTTTTGGTTTATTTAGTTTCATTTTGTTTCATTATGTTACATTTTAATGTGCCTTTGGACTGGAATATTTTACATTCTGCTAAAAATTACAATATGAAGAATCTGTGTTACTAGAAAACCAGTGCAATGATCATTTTATACAAACCCAGAGACAGACCAATCAAGCATAAGGAATTTTAAGATTCATTATATAAATGGTTATGTTTAAGCTTGCTCTTCTGTGATTGTGAGAGACAGTGAGAAATATCCCTATTTCGTTGAAGTTGCTGGTCTATATTTTGGTGAAAAAAAAAATAGCTTTATTAAGAGTCAGAACACTTCCTTAAATTCAAATATAAAATATTTATGCAACATATTGCTATGGATAGCTGTTATGTACTCAGATATATTTATTCACTTTAGGAAGCAAAAGTGCAAACCCAATTAAAAACAAGTGAAAGCAAAAAACATAGCTTTTACAAGGTACTCTTTAGAGTGCGATCTGTGAAAATGTCTAACTGTGGGTTCATACAAGGCTATTTGTCTAGTTGTGCAAACAGACCTCAGACCCTGACAAACAAGCCATCCCAGACAATGGAAAGCCCGCCTCTTCCCCTCTGATGAATATCAGCACAGAACAAGATTTTGGTGTGAAAAGTACTTTTCCTGTGAGTACGGGAGTAGAAAATCCACGTTGGTTATGTTGCATTCTTCTGCAAATTGTTGACTTTTCATCTGGGAGAACTCCCTGTGTGTTTCTCAAGGAAGGGGCAGACCTTGCAAATACTACTTTTCTTCTTATTCTATATTTTGTCTGGAGAAAAGCAAAGGACCCACCCCTAGTTGTCTCTTGTCCTGTTTTAGTGACTCAGTGACTGCATCAGCTCCCCCCTTCGATGGCAACAATGCAAGCTGTAGAAGCAGAACTGTCTCTGAAAATGGCAGGAGCCTTATGCTCCACAGCCACTGCCGCTCTTAACTCCCTCATTATCTCTACAAGAGTGAGAAGTCCTTATTTTACCAGCTGCAAGTTTAACAAGCCTCTTCTGCTCCCTGTGGAAAGCATGAGCCCTGTTCCCAAGATGACTTCTTCTTACCTGTGTCTTTGCCCTGAACACAAACCAGCTTTGTGGTGGAAATCTTTTTCTCCTCACCTTGATTGGTTTGGGAGGCCAAAAGCCCTGAGGAAAATGATGGGATTTTTGCATGGAAATGAATCAGCAGAGGGAATTAGAGGGTGGAGAGGGAGGGCAGATTGAAAATAACTTTATTCTTAATGGTTCTCAAGTCTGAACTCCTGTAAACATCTCCTGAAGAGCATGGATTTGGACCCTGAGGATCCATAGGTACATCTCCTCAACTTCTCCCTCTCTCCTGACACCTGAAGTGAGAGGGGAAGGCAGAACAGGAAGGGTGAAGGAAATTGGCTGTCTCTTGGTAAAAAAAAACCTATGCCTGGAGCAGGCAAAACTTAGCTTTTTCTGATGTGAGTTTGAAGTCAGAAACATTCTTGCTGCTGGCCCTTTCTCTGATCAGCAGTGGACAGAGAGTACTTGCCAACTTTTTTGGTCTCAGAGGGAGCTCCCACACTTGTGGCACACCCACTCTAAAATAGTGAACTGGTTTGCTGACAACTTTTTGTCTTTCCCTACCTCCTTCTCTTGGAAGGAAGGCAAGAGATGTCACTTAGGCAGGTGGTGGGGTGAGGTGAAGGTCCCTTCATCCCCACAGTACGACATGACTATGGGCAGTGAGCCCTTGCTGTGAGCCTGAATTCACCTTACAAATACTGGACTGCTGTTTTGAGGCATCCATTGATAATAATTAAAGACAGAAATTTCTATGCAGTGTATTAAAGGGCAGTTTATCATCAGAACCTGGGGGATAGCCATGTGATCGTTTCTGAGACTTGACCTGCCACTAAATCAGATGGGCATTTTTCCATTCTCATGAGTCAACAAAATTATGTTTGGGAGACAACAATTCAGTAAAAGTTTGTAAAAATGAGACCTGATGAAAGTTTCAGTTTGTTCTTTCACTTGCCTTTGATCAAAACTAGTTCTTGTACAAACAATTGTTCCTCAGACATTTTTTTCCCCTGTTTATCAGTATCCTACCTTGTAAGACATTGTGTCTCTCCTACAATCTGAAATACCATCAGCTGATGAGTCATCTTACATGTTTATGCTGAGACTAATTACCCTCTGGAAATCCCTCTGTCTTGAGCATATAGGAAAAATGGGCTGAGTAGCTCAGACTGAGATGGTGTTGTACAGGTAGATTTCCAGCGCAGTTCCTTTGGTGCTGTATAAACCAGAAGGAGCTTTCTCTCACCTTGCTGGACCACAGAAATAGAAATACCTGGGGTTAAGTAATGGCATAGAGAAGGGACTTGTCACTTGCGTTTGTCCCAACTTAGAAATGCTTTACAGCCATTCTTTTGGGATGCCTTTTGATTTTGGGTTGCCTTTGCAGTATTTATGAAACTTGTCTCTGCATATGACTCTTAGTTGTTATCATGTGAAAATGTTGATGCTGGGAAGAGAATGGATGAATAATCAAATGTAAAATTGTGGCTTAGTCTGGAATGTCTTTCCCTGGGGTATTAATGTGCACATCACCAGCATGTCCATCATGATTGGTTGCACCGTTTTGCAAGTTATTAATAAATAACCAGTATAGGCAATATTCTTTGCTGCAATGTGCCATCGGCCCATTTCTTACAGCCTGGACCCAGACTGACAGTGGCTCTTTGATATTTCTGTTTTGCAGATATCGTAGAGTTTGCCAATGGAAAGGCTGATATTGTTGACGAGCTTTTGTTTACTACTGTCCGATACACAGCAAACACCATCGTAAGTACATTTTGTTACCAATTCTTCAATCCTATCCCTTGGAAGGGAAAGTAGGAAATATTCTCTCTCTCAATAGAAAATCAACAAAGCCAGTTTCTTGGACCACTGAAAATTTGTGCAACCTTAAATAGGAAAGAGGTAAAAAGCTTAAAACAGCCCTTTTAAGGCACTTTTAATCGAGAAATCTCCACTCAGTAATGAATAATTAAAAATATTCCACTGAAGCATGTTGTTCATTCTGTTATTGCTGTTTGTTCACCTTTTGTTTATGACATGTCCTGGATTGAAAAATCTTTGGAAACAATATCTCTATAATTGATCTATACATTGCAGAAAACAAAGGTTTCACTTCTGGGAGAGCTTCAGTGTTTTTCTATACTTGTCCTCTATTTTAGTGAAGACTTACACATGTTGATACTGATTCTTCTAGTTGGACAAATTCCTGAGTTTGGGAAATGGGTGTTAGTCTTTGAGAAAATCTGTGGAGTATGTTAAAGGTCCTTCAAATTAATCTTTATCTGTAGGGCAGAGGTGCAGGAGAAGACACTCTTCCTTTGTTCCCACAAAATGTTTGCAGGAACTTACCATACCCAGAGGAGAGCTTTGATGAGATATTTGGGCTGTCACTTCAAACCTTCTTCCCCTTTGTCAGGTGACCTTTGAGGTTATCTCTAGCCCCAGATACTTTTTTCTTTTCTGATGATGTTTCATCCAGGTGCAGACTCCTGCCTGCAGCCTGGTGTTGAACTCCAGTGTCCACATTGGCATGAAAACTACAGCCCCACAAAACCTTGATGCTGGGGTACCTGTGGGGCATCTTGAGACAGACTGCACCATCAGTAATGCACAGTCTTTGTTATCTGTGAAAAAAGTCTTAGTGGAAAGGGGGACTGAGATAGATTTTTTTTTTCCTGAGGTAGTGGGATGTGGGAAACACAAGGTGCTGAATTTATCAAGTGTATGAAATTGAACATTATATCAGAAAAACAGCATGATGCTTCGAGACTGCATCTGGCCTGTATCTGTAGCTGAGATTATGGGCAGTGTAGGCTAGCAACCATATCTCACTGAGATATTACATACGTAAACTTTTAAACAACCAAAACAACTAACTATACCTCAGGGAAAAAAAAATACCTTGAGTTTTTGTAGACTATGTCAAAGAGCAAGCATTACTCTCTATTTTCCATATGTGAAGTCAGGTCTTGTGTCA
>JAYRBT010000001.1:51636529-51653814 GCA_036023395.1 Myiotriccus ornatus
TTTGCATTTTATTACATAGTGATTATTTACCTTTGACCTGTAAAGCTTACTGTATCCATTCACTTTTATTATTTTGACCATTAATGATTTGCAGTTATTTCTGAATAATATATAAATATACACATGCGACATTGGGAGATACTTCAGCAGAGAAGTTCATTCTTACAACTTACTAACTCTACATAATAACTTGTATAATTTTATAAAGGTATTTCATTAAGTTTCCTAGGCGAAACATCTTTGAGTATTGCCTTTTAAAAACATACACATAATTTAATAGTATAAGAATATCGTATTGATAAGTCACCATTGCATAGTTTATGATTTATAGTTGATGCGAATGGAAGGGAGAAGACAGCCAATACAGAAGGGAGGAAATATATAACTGTAGAAATTGCTAATGTAATATACAAATAAGCATAAAAAATCCTGGTCTATACAACCAAAGCTTGAGCCTTTATTAAGCACTGACAATAATTAACCAAGTAAGTCATTTGGCTTACGGTAAATTTGGCTTTAGTTAAATAGGAATTAATTATTAACATTTATCTGGGGCCAAGGAGGCCAATGACATCCTGGCCTGTATCAGCAATAGTGTGGCCAGCAGGGCTAGGGCTCAGCACTGGTGAGGTTGCATCTCAAATCCTGTGTTCAGTTTTGGGCCTCTCATTACAAGAAGAAATGGCCTCAAGTTGCAAAAAGGGAGGTTTAGATTGGGTATTAGGAAAAATTTCTTCACTGAAAGGGCTGTCAAGCATTTTAACGGGCTGCTCAGGAAGTGGTAAAGTTACCATTCCTGGAGATACTTAGAAGAAATGCAGATGTGGCACTTAGGGACATGGTTTAGTGGTGGACTTGACAGTGCTTGGTTAATAGCTGGACTTTTTCCAACCTTACTGCTTCTATGGTTCTATGTGAGTGTATGTGACTAGTGCATCATTAGTACTGTGACCATTCATATTTCACCTTGTGTTTGACTCTAGAAAGCCCTCCAAATTAAGAGCAGCAAACAAATTATTATTTTATTCAAGTATTATCCTCATACACTGGGAACTTTGTCTGCATTTCAACATGATACCAGAGAAATTACTTGAATCACGTGGGCAGTCAATTAAACAGTTCCAGCTGGGTCACAAGCCCCAGAGCTTAGCTGCCAATGGCTCAGCTGGTGCATGGCAAGAGCTTGACCTCATCCATGCAGCGCTCCCCAGACAACTTCTGGAACCTTTTTAGGAAGAAGTACGAACCGAGGTCAACCCAAGGTATTTATGTGACCACCTTGCTGTTTAGTAGAGCGGGGCTGGGCGGGGCTGGGCTGTGCCAGATGGCTGCAGTACAACAGCACTGTACTCCTTTAATTTAATTAACCTGGTCCAAACAGAGCAGTCACTAGTTTTGCTGAATGGACCCTGACACTGTATCCAAGTGGAAAACTAATCCCCCGTTCCCCTTACTTCTTATCTGGGTTTATTTCTAATCTAAATTTATCCCTGACCAGTGTATACCCTACTGGACTTCTGCCCTCTGTCCCTGACCATGCTGGTCCTTCCTTTCCCCAGCACACCTTGAGAGAGCAGACAGAATCCTGAATTCGTCTCTTTTTGCTTGGCTGAACTCAACTCTTCTAATCTCCTCTTGATCACCCTGAATTCTTTATTTGGTTCTATTGAATAATTACTAGCTTTAATCATGATTCCTTGCTACTGTGATATGAAGTGATATCAATCACTGGCTTTAATTTTAATCCTTTCTAAAATGTTCGCTATGCTATTGCAGAACTTATTTTTGAGTTTATAAACTTCATATATATTTCAATACTCATTAACATCGCAATTATTTAAGAAGAAAAATTATGGGTTAATAATTGTTTTGTCTATTGGAAAATGTCTTAGTGGTGCTGCCTGACTTTCATCAAAATCAACATATGGAATTCCTGATAATTGAACATATTTCTCTGAACTGGCCATGCATGTAGTAAAGTTATTTAGTATATTGACTATTGTTTCCCACAATTATTAGTTCTGGAATTTAACGGAGTTTTCATAAGAACTGCCTCTCAGTTGCTTTTGTTGGTATAGCTCAGTGCTACTGATCAGGTCAATTTGAAAGAGGCTTTGTTTAAACAAAAATAAACCATTACATAACAGAGATAAAGCAGGATTTCTGCAAGCAAAAGACAACACTATGGCCATGACAAGTCTCATGTAGCACATTAAACGCTGTGCTGCCAGAGGATTCCATCTGCCAAGGTTTCTTTGAATAAGGAGACAGGTACAGTAACATGTCCTACATGCCCTATCCTTTCTCTCCATGACCCATATGGAATGTTCAGGAGTGTTCTGCACAGATACCTATCTGGCAAGTATTTCACTTAGAAGAGAACCTTATACTATACTGCCTCAATCCATAGAGGAGTTGTGAGGCAGAGGGTGTCTACTGTACCCAGGGCATGTATTAAAATATCAGCAGGTAGGATCTCATACAAAGGAATTAGCTGTTCATCCAAGCTAAATAGACTGGATACCTCCCTAGCTCCCTCTGAAGGGGATGAGTTGTGTGAGACCTCACTGTGCAACTAAAGTTCTCATTAATTCATTAAAAAAAAAAAAAGAATTTGCTTACTCTGGTACAAATTTTGTCAGATGGTGCCTCGACATGTGATTCTGCCAGTGTGATTCACTCCATATATATGTCTGCATTTGAAATCACTACTTGGTACACAGATCACTAAAAGCCTTCATGTTTGAGTTACTAGTGAATGGGACAGTTTGTTATTTTCAAGCTATTGGTTACAGATGAGATGTCTACAAATATTCCAATTTTATTTCTGCATAAAACAATGTCTGATTTATGCTCGCTTTTTATTAAGATAATGATTCACCTCCTCACTTTTATTCATTTCAAAGACACTCTTATGGGAAAGAAATTCAAGGTGCTGCATATGTGCGATTTGGCATCATTGATGAAAATGAAAACAAAGTGTTTATTCCAGGTCTGGAGCAACAGCTATCTGTAAGTATTCAGTGGAACTATTCTGATTTATTGTACCTAAGCTGAATATTGTCAGAAATTCTGGAAACTTAGAACCCTGCAACACCATAGTCATGATATAAGCAATGCTTTTTTATTTCTAGTGGCAACAAACCAGTAAAGGCTTGTCACTTCTCCTTTTTTTTGTTTTCCTTTTTTTTTTTTTCCACTTTTAGATTCAAAATGGGAAAGGAAGAGTTACTTTAAATACACCTCTTTTGGAAGAGAAATTAAGGAGGAGCGTTTCTACTCTGGAAGGGTTTCATTTATACGTTGCTGTTACTACTGTAGAAACTGCGAGTGAGTTTCTTTTCATGGTTTAGCTGATATAGTCTGTAATATTTATATTGACCTTTCTCTTCATGTGGGAAATCTTGTGCCACTGGATCAATCTTTGCTGCAAAGCTTGCTCATGCTGTAGTGCCTGACAGTCTCTTTCATCTGACCCCCTTCTGTACAAGAACTTAATTTTGTGTGGTATTCACTTATCTGAACCCAAATATCCTGACCACTTTAAATGCCCTATGTGGTCCTGCATGGTCTTCCATTGCTGCTCCAGAAGTACTGAGGTCTCCTGTAAGTACTGTCCTTTAGGCTCTGTCCCACATGAAGTAGCCCTGTGAGGATATCTGAGATATCCTAGTCCCTCTGAAGTGGCATCAGACACATGTGTGAATGCAAAAAAATTGTTCCCCATAAGATCCTACTGATCACTTGCCTTAGCCACATCCATTCCTTACATATATATAAATTTATTAGCTGCACTTGATAACTTGCTTTGTACCTCAGCTGGCTAAGCTGTCAGGTTAGAGGTAAGGCATATGTATTAGAGACACAGTGCAATGCAGAAGAGAATCTAAAGCTTGTGAGTCCTGTTTGTCCTCTTATGTCCCACAGTTTTATCAGACAGTGGTACTTGGCATACGTACAAGCACAATATAGTCCAAATTGCTTGATCTTGCTGTTCATCTGGGACATGAGCCTGGAGCATGCCTTCCAGGGTTTCTAGTGGCTGCTTGCAGTTGTTCTCCTAAGGCACAGATTATAACAGAGCACACTTCTGAAGCTGAATCCGTGACAAAGCTGACCTTTCCAACAGGGGCAAAATTTTTCTTTTTCTTCATAGGGAAATTGATCCCCTTTATTTTAGATATCTGAAAGTAAAGTATCTAGTCAGAGCTCAGGCATTTCATGTAGTCAGTATAGAGAATGGGTGGGTTAAACTGCACTCCAGATATGGCTGTTCCCAATAGCTATAGAAGGAGTCTGGGTACTTAGCTTAGAATTACAAAAATTCTGTAAATTCCTAGAAATCCTATACATTAAGCAGGATTCATTAAAATCCTAAAATTAAGACGAATTCATTGCAGCTGTGCAGTTCTTTTATATAACCTACAATAGATGCTAGCATGTACTATTGCCACAACATTTATGGTAAGAGCAAAAGGGGCTGGAAGAACTCCTCTTACTATACCATCATGATGGGCACAAGATCTCACGGTGAGACATGCTCTGTCACGCTGTGCACGCTGTCTCCTTCTGCCACAGGCAGGCTACCTTCACACGTGTACTTGCTGGGCTTGGAACTGATTGCATGCATGACAGGGCAAGGGTGATGGGCTTTACTGACACCTCTCAACCTTGGAGTGTTAGAGTGGAAAATAAGGATGTTGAAATATGTTTCTAAATGCGTTTGGTTTAAAACAAGTTGTGCAACTAGTTTCTTTAGATATAGTTGTTGTTGGTAGTGGTGTAACTAGAAGTTAACTAGAAGAATTACTGTTTTAACTAGAAGAATCTTAGATAGAAAGCAGTTGCTCAAGCTGCAAGTTGCAGAAGATTACATTAGGTAATATTAACTCTCCCTAGTAGCTGAAAAGCTGAAAATGAAAAAAAAAAAAATCTTTCAGAAAATTATATATCTAAGGTCCCAACCCCTCTACCAATTCTGAGTGACTTCTGTGTTAGACTTTCATGGAGCCTTTCCCCAGGAACGGAGGCCCAGCAGCTCAGAAAGGGAGGTGTGTGGCTGCAGTGGCTCCTGTGGTAGAGTGCCCTTTGTTTGCAGGTACTTTGTTCTAACTGATGTATTAGAGAAGAATTTTTATTCATCCTCTTCTAAAGACTGAAGCTCTTGTGTAGGGATCATATTTCACTTTCCTTTATATATGCTGCTAAAGATGAAACTAATCTTGGAAACAGAAATTAGGGATATTGTTGTTATATTGAAGTATATAATTATTGCCCTCATAGCAACAGGTACTGTTTGATATTAACAGGTGGTGAGATAAGGGAAGAGGAACTCAGCAATGTGAAGTTTGTGAAATCTCCTTATGCTGTTGATCTGTCTAACACCAAAAAGTATTTTGTGCCTGGAGCCCCCTTTTCTGTTGTGGTATGTAGTATTCAGCCAATTGTATCTGTTTACCTCCAAAGCAATGCATTTGTATCTGCCCTTTTTCCTTATCTGATCCAATGGGAGCTCTCTAGGACAGAGACCTTTAGGAATAGGTCCAACACGGACCTACAGTTTATGTCTGGTTTGTCTTGTTTCTGTGCACTCAGAGCCTGAGCAGCCAGAAAATGCTGTTTTTCTGCTCTGGAAGTCAATGTGCACTGTTGCCCTACAAGGTTTTATAAAACAGAAGTCTCTTCCTCACTTCCAATCAAAATATTAAAATAATAATATTGTATCAAATTACTCCCTTGTCAAATTAGAATGCTGAAAACTAAAACAGCATACTGCCTTTTTGAAAAAATGCATTTAAATCTTTACTGTTTTAACCTTCACACCTTCAAGTTTTTCTACAGAGTTACAACGAGTTAAAGTCATAAATTTACCTTATAATAGTTAAAGAAAAATATCTCTGGGACCAGCTTAGACCAAATAGATGCCAAGTGAATATCTAAGGCAGATCTTAATCCTTATTCAGAGATTTTTACCTTGGAGTCCAGACTGAGTCGATTTCTACCCCCTTCTCTCAAAGCTCAAATTTTTGAACACTAATGTGTACACTTTTGTATTTCTTCCCAGTTTATAAAAATAACTGCTTCTTATTTGTAAGCCTTTTTAAGTCTTTAAGGATTTTAAGGATTTCCTTGAAGTAACAAAATCTTTTTTTTTTTTTTTTTTTCCAATAGGCATCTGTCACTTTGGTTGATGGTTCTCCTGCTGGCTCCCTACCTGCCACTGCTACTGTTACCTTGCCTGGAAAACCCCCAGTGAAGAAGACTGCACTCTCTAATAAAGAGGGCCTAATCCACCTTACATTCGACATCCCCAGAGATGCCCAAAGGCTTGAAATAATGGTAAAGAAAACCCTAACATCCCTGTTTGAAAGTATACCACTGGGAAGAACTCAGAAGACAATTACAAATGACTGTGAAGATGATCAGTTTTCAAGAAATTAGCACAGAGGGTGGAACATCATTTTTTACACCATCTGCAGAGCTTTGTCCAGATTGTGTAGGATATTTTAAAGAGAGCAGGGGCCTGAGGGATTTACAAAATCACTTTTGAGTGATTTTGGGGCATTGATTCATATTCAGAAGAGACAAGAATGAAAAATACCTGGTTAAAATGCAGCAAGAGACAAAATGGGGTGAGAGAATAAAATAATTAAAACCCTGCTTTTTGGTGACAGGTTCTGCTAATGAAGTCTTGGCATTCATCTCACTTCACAGCATTTTCCAAATAATCCAGCAAGATATGAGTTAATGGTGACACTGTATACTGTCTCCTGTGGGACATTGATTCACTCTTTTTCTTCCCTGACAGGTAAAGGCTGAAGAGGGAAAAGAAAAATTAGAATCACCTGAAGCCAGTATCAGAGCTGAAAGATACCAGTCTGCTTCCCCAAACTACCTCAGCATCAGCGTCCCACATGCTGTTGTGGCACCTGGAGATACTTTACGCATCACTTTGAATGACATTCATCAGTCTGGCAGTGGAAAGATTGACTATTTCTATTATATGGTAAACAGAATAGTATCACATCAGTGATTTCTTTTAGAAATCATACAACCCAGAACATTTATGAGGTTATTAATGCATGGGGAAACAGAGGGGGCCCAACAAAGGGCAAGTGAGACAATCAGTGTTCTGGCACACCTGACCCACCTGTTCAGTTTGGTGAAGAAAGTCAGAGTGAGTTACTAGCAATCTAAAATTACTTGAAGAGGAATTACAGACATAATGAGAGGCAAACTTTCATACCTTAATGAGAGGCAAATTTTCCTAGGTGGTGCAACACAATATAACAAGGGATCAAGGCTATAAATTATGGGCTGGAAGGTTGATTTTGGAAAAATCTATTCACTAGCGATGAATGCAGTGTGAAAGATTTCCCAGAGGTTTTAGGGACTTTCCATCCTCAGAAAAATTCAACACACAACTAGAGAAAAACCACATCTGGCCTAATCTTACACTGGTGATGTCTCATCTCAGAGCAGGCGGTTGGACTAGAGACCTCAATAAGTCCCTTCCAGAAACTATTTCTATAATTCTATTATTTTTATATATTTATATATGTTCTGGGGCATGTAATACACAAATCTTTGTAATTTTTTTCTCCTGAAGAAGGACACATAAGTACAAATTTTAATCTGTAGTTTCTAATGCAGTCTAAGGCAAAAAGATCCATGTGGGGTAATATTTGTCTGCATAATTATGTGTATGTTTTTGAAGGAACTGACAGCTTTGAAAATAACTTGTATGATATCTATACAAATTTTATCTTAATCCAAATTTCTCTTAATCCAGATATTGTTCTTTCACACTTTTTCCAAACTGTATTCTTTCCTCATAATAATATTTTCATAGGTCTGATTCCAATAAATGCTCCCCCACCCCCCCTCCCCCCCAGCTATTACAGAACTGCCCACCTGGTTGTGGACAGATCACCCATATACGTAAGGTTCTGTCCCTGCAACTAGAAAACCTAGTCCTATTCTAAGGGACCTTGAATATATAAAAGATGTCTTTTATAGTTAACTACTGTTTTCTTTTGTTTTCACAAATAATACATGATTTTTTTATTACCCTGGCTCCATATTACCTGCTTTTGGTGTTAGTTAATCAGCAGGTCAGTGTTATCTCCTGCAGGCTTTGACTGTTATGACCCTAAATAACATTCTACAACTGAAAAGCAGATCTGTAGATAGAAAAGTGAGGAAACCATCTTCCTCAGTCTGGGATCAGGAATGCACAGTATTTATTTTGCTGAATGAGACAAATGTATTCATGGGTACATTCCAGGAGTGAATCCTTTGGATGTGAAATGTGTTTAATCCCCTTCTCCCTCTCTTCATCCTAATTTCTTTTGGCAGCTTAAATTTCCCAGGATGAGAAACACCACAGACACCAGTTCCTATTTATTTTTAATAGGACTCTGATATATTGTAATAATTATATTCTTAGGAGTTAAGTTTAGGTTCGTGGGTTAATTTTCGTTGCATGACAGCACAGGGTTGGAACTGATGCTGCCAGGCTCTGGGAAGGAATAGTACTGGTTAAGCAGAGTGTGTAGGAGATGTGGTGAGAGACACTGCCAGCATTCAGCAGCGAGGCTCTCTCCCAAACTTTGGTCATCTAAATAAGGGCAGCAAGGATTTCAGAGAAGGCTACAGCATGTCTTTGTTTCTTCCAGAAGCTCATTCATTGTGTGTTTAGGAAAACTTCACGTGTTTTATTCAGGGAAGAACATTGCCAGTCCTGCCACTGTGTCTGTTTTTCATTCCACTGACAACCCAAGAATATAATTAACATAACGTGAGAAGAAAGGAGTTAAATAATGAAAGGTGGACTGAAATCAGTTAAAGGCTGTGATATTTTATCCTGAATAGTATTTTTTGGATGAAACCTCCTGTTCCAGCCTTGTCACACCATCTGAAAGATTCAGTACTGATTACAGATTAAACAAAGCTGATAACCTCATGAGGGTGATGGTCAGTCACTGTAGAAGACAAAGATAAGACTGACATCTGGGTGCCTCTTTTCAAGCTATGAGATTGAGTGGAGGGTGGTAGATTTGTGTTCAAACCTGGGCCACAGGACAATTGCAGCGGAGGCTCACCAGCACACTGTGTTCTAGTCTCCTTCAGGCTATTTGTATACAGGTTGAGAATTAAAACTCTTAAGTGCTGTTAGAAGAGAATATGTTTTAAACAAAAATCACTACAGAAAATTATATCTATGTATATATATGCATATACATATATATATGTTAAATTATGCAAAATAATGCCCATTCTAGGGTGTATTCTCAGGATTTGATTTCTGTTTGTTTCTGCCCTGCAGGTTGTGACCAAGGGACAAGCTGAGCTTTTGGGAAGGGTCCCATCCTCAGAAAAAATAATAAACCTTAAAATCACAGAGAAGATGGTGCCTGCCTTTCGCTTTTTAGCCTACTACTTCATTGCAAACGAGGGCCGTCAAGATATTGTTGCCGATTCCGTATGGGTGGACGTTATGGATGTCTGTGAAGGAAAGGTACTTCCAGAGCTTGCAGCTTCTGTTACTGTATTCCAAACTGAAAACAAAAACATGGAGTGTCAGCAGCAATGCAGGCCTGGGGTTAAAAAGTGAAAGATGTATCATCTTTATTGAAAAACAAGGGAGTCATCAGAATTTGTGCTGAAAATTTTCTAAGCTATACCACTTAGAAAGGCTTCCAAGAGTGACAGAAGAGATATCCTTCTTTCACAGGACAGGCTGTGCCTCAAAAAGATGAAAAATATAGTTTTGTAGAAATAAAGCTCCCCCGTGAGTGTCTATATATTAGAAATCCACAGGGAAACACCAACAGAGTAGTTAAGGGGCAGAATCTCTTTAAACGTTGTCTTTTTGTAGTAAGGTGTGCTACGTGAAAGAAAGTGAAGCCATGTATTGGGAAAAAAAAACAAATTCAAAGTAATTTTTCAAGCTTTTTGATTTCTTTTAAAAGTAATTTTCTGAGATTTTGTAGCATTTCAAAGTGCTACAAAAAAAGTGTTTTTTAAACTTTTAAAAAGTTTACATTAGAAAATGAAGTGTGGATAAAATAGGAATCCCTCTAAGCCTTTCTTTCACCTTCTTCCTCCTCATCCTCCTTTGTGGGACCATAGGATAAAATGAAAAAAACAGGACACAGGAATTTTTCCTAATAGCATGAAACACAACTGCTGAAAAATTTCAGCTAAAATTATCTTTTCCAATGAAAATGTTTGTTTTGGAAAAAAAATGTGATAGTCCATTGGGGAAAAAAAAGTTGTTAAGAAAAATTATCCATCTCTAAAGCAGAAACAAATTCTTCATTTATACAATGACAAAAGTCAGTTATGTTCAAGCTGGCATATCTACTAAGGATTAGTTTCATAATCACTGTGCCTACCCCCTCCTAGCATGAAGTGTCTACATTAGAACCAGATCTGGGTTTATCCAATCATGTTAAAAAATGCAAGTGTGCAATAGAAAGCAGGTAGTATTATTACAGACTGATTTAAGTCAGTTAATTTTGTACATTAATTAGTCTTCTCCTGTATTTCATGGCAATTTTGTTTCCACTGGAAAATGACAAAAATTATGTTGAAGACCCTAGTTCAGCAATCCCTTACACGTACTTTCGACTCCCACTGGTGCTTCCCATTGAAAGTCAGTGTCCAGTATTCTGCAAGACACATTTTTTAATACCCCAGGATGTCCTTCAGTGGGAAATATCTGCACCTCCATCTTCCGAAACACAGGATTTTAGGCAGAAGCACCACAAAACAGGAACATGCCCCAGACTCTGACTGCTGACAATCCCAGCTGACAGTATTCCTGGCCCAAAGAGTCTTCACTTTTTGTTAACAAATCTGATATTTTTGTTTCGTTCTTGTCTATTTAGATTAAAGTGAGAACAGGAAAAGAGACATATGAACCAACAGACATCATCAATTTACAGATTGAAACGGACCATGCGGGAAAAGTTGCCTTAGCTGTGGTTGATAAAGCAGTCTTTATTCTGAATAAGAAAAATAAGCTTACAGCCAAAAAAGTAAGATACTTCTAAGAAGAAAAATTTTCCATGACTAATGTGAGGATCAAAATTTAATTAATGGCTATTAATTACTTAAACACAGATTTGCTAAACTTGAAAATGTTTTTTTCTTCTGCAATTTATTGTCTACTGATGAATGGTATATATAAGATGGGAATTTCCATGCAATGGCAGATAAGTTTGTAAATTAAAAAAACACTGGTTGAAATCACTTCCTAACTAAAACATCCCTCAGCTCTAATCTCAGTTTCCAAATGCAGCTTGTACCTCCAGTTTGTCTTGCTTCTGTGAATCAAAGGCTACAATAATTTTTCTAATATATATGTAAACCTTTTACAAGCATGTACAGTACATCTGTACTATTTTATTTGGCAGGTATTTAATGCTATGAATTCGTATGATCTTGGATGTTCTGCAGGTGGTGGTTTAAATAGTGTTCAAGTTTTTACTGATGTTGGTCTGGCTTTTTTATCAGATACAATTCAATCCAGCATTCGGGAAGGTAAGTGCAATCTGCCCTCTACTTTACATGTTTGTATAAGACCACTGGAGATCTGGCAAGGCTGACTGCTTAAAAACCAGAAACATTTCATTGTGATGTTGTAAAATCTCCTTTGCTTCTGGATTTTTCTTCTGTTCTTCCACTGGATGCTGGAAGCTCAGATAGCCCAGATGATGGGTGCTGGTCCTTAAGTGACCACCTCACTAGGGGAGGGCAGCCAGGGCTGGAAAGTAACTTGACGAACTGTGGGTCTTCTGTGAATGAGATGGGTCCTGAGATGGGTCTTCGTGACTGATGTGAATGAATCAGGCTGTTCCTGTCATGTTATTGTGACAAGCTCTTCTGCTCTGCCTTCCCAGGATATAAATGCCTCCACGGTACAAGAAGGCAGAAGAGATCTTTGGATTTTCAGAAGAAAATGTCAGGAATAGGTATGTCTGCTCATCTGGGTGGCCTGAAAGGCTTAGCAGGGGAAGGCAAAGGAATCTGGCAAGGATTTAGGGGGGCAAGAAGTGATGGCATAGTAATGGTTACCAAGATATTCTTAGTCCCAATTCTTGCATTAACTGACATAACCTAGCACGAGTGTTTATACTATGCTGCGTGACCTGATGCATCATTCATCAAACAGCTAAACAAAAAAGAAACCTGAAAAAAAAATCCCAACAAACCCAAAAAAACTGCAAATGGAAACTAATTCACCACTTCAGAATCTCTCAAATGTGAAGTACTTCTACTAGATGTCATGTAGTAAGTCATGACTTTGAGGCTTTTCAAAGTTATTTGTATGGCCAGAAAGTGTTCCATAGATCCTATTTTTTTTCTTGATATTCTGATTTAAAGTTGTGCTTATTTTGGTACTTTGTGCTTCAATTAAAAGAAGAGTTAGTATAACATTTGTTCTAAATTGGAAAAAGTAATTTTACACAAATTGACATCTCCTTGCCAGAAGACATGACGACTTGAAGCTGGCATCTTCCTTACTTTTGAAATCAGGCTCTTTATTTGAGAAGGAAAACACTGCCATGGCTATTTCTATTAAGATATCTAATTTCAGCCTGCCAAGGAAATGTTTTTAATTCACAATCTGACTGTGAAGAGAAAGATTAGAACAGAACATCTAGGATGACATAGGGCCTGTATTTTCCTCCTGTGTTTGTGGACTGGTTTTAGCATGGAGAATAGGTCCCTGGCTGAAGCTTGACTATTGCAATAGAAACTTATGTTAATGGCAAAGAATGACAGATACGAGCATGATAAACATCTTCACACTTGTTGCTACTTACACAGCGCTAATTCTGGGCTTTAATTGCATTGCAGCCAGCAAATACCAAAACACTGAACTACAAAAATGCTGTCAAGATGGAATGAAATTAAATCCCATGAGGTTTCCTTGTGCAAAAAGACTAACAAGGGTGTCTGGCTCCCGCGAATGCAGGAACGCATTCCAGGACTGCTGTGAGAAAGCCACAGCCCTCAGGAAGGAGGCGAAGCGGAGGAACAGAGTGGGCTTGGCACGGCGTAAAGAACAGTGGCATACAGCTACCCCTTCTTTCACACTTCATGTGGTGGCAAGGGAGGGTTAAGGGGCATTTAGTGCTGTGAGGCTGGGGAGGAAGTTTTCACATCAGGGTTGCAGTGGGTCCCAGTGTAGTGCAGCACCCACACAGCACCGCATCTTCGCACCCGTACACTGGGAAGGTGGGAGTGGGACGGGATAACTTCTTGGGGTGAGAGAACGCAGGAATCACTTTAGCCCAGAATAGCCTTGTGGAGGAGCTGTTGTCCCCTGCCCAAACCCCAGGAAGGCCACAGAGAGGAGAGCAGCAGAGCAGCAAAGTGGGTTCAGCGAAATCTGGGTTCAGGGCTCTAAGTGGTCTTAGATCCATGACTGTTTTATTAGTGGCAGTACTGTTGTCACACCCAAGGATCTCCCAGACACCTCGTCATGAGAAAGGGCCACTTTAACCAGAAATAATTTTGTCTCCCTTTCTACTCACCAAAGTCTATCTGTGACCACAAATGTTACATCTTGCCTCATGTTAAAGAAAAAAAACAAACATTACTTGGCGTAGAAAATGACCCCATTTCTAACTGCAGTTTCCACTACCATTTCTCACAGACTTATCCTTTCATTCTCTTTCACAAATATGGGACAGTGGGAACATCTTTGCTATGCATTACTGAAGGGAACTGATTTCTCATTTGGTAGCATACAGTTATTGAACTTGGAAAGGGGAATTTTCTTTTGTTCATTGACAAGATTTGGTCAGTGCTTCTTCTTTTTCAACATATTTTTGTAATGTAGAAGAGGAAACACAGATGAAATCTTTTCATTCAGAGCATTTTTTCATGCTCAGTCGAGCTGACTCCCTGCAAGACAATGTAAGGTCAGCAGCAAAGGCTTCCAGACAGAAACCCCACTCTTGTTTTACAGAATACAGTGATCATGAAGAATTCTTTGACGAAAGCTCTGTCACCTTGCGCAGTTATTTTCCTGAGAGCTGGTGGTGGCATTTTGAAGAAGTGAAAAACCCTGGAAACCATAGGTAGTATACTGTCTGAGTAGGTGAATATCTCTAAATTTGTACAGTAAAATATATATAAATATCAGCTTTACATGTTTTCTGATGCAGAGGACTTCAGGATATTTGCAAGTACTTTGTCTCTACAACCAGTTGAATATGTTTTTCCCTTAAAATACTCAAACTTCAGCAAATGACAATGTTTACATTTTATACATCCTTCCTAATACATTTTATTTTGTGTTTCTTAGTGTAGAAAACTTTGCTCCTGACTCAATAACTACCTGGGAAGTTCAGGCAATAAGCATATCTCCCGAAAAAGGTATAAGTATTGGGTATTTTATTTGGTTTCTTTGTACGAATGGATAGAGAATCTGCAGTTTTTAAAAGAGAGACACAATGTTATGTTGACAGAGTAAAACAGTCTGTACTGAACTAATGCAAAGTGTTCTGGTCATGATATTTCCTTCACTCTTTTATGCCATATTAAAGCCCAGCTAGAAGTTATGAGCTAGATTTATAGTTATAAAGGCAACATGAAGTGGGATCTGAGGGAGGATGGATCAAAACTGTCTTTTATTCTTTTTTCTCTATAAAACATCTTGGTTTAGCTTCCACAGGGGCAGGAAGCCAGGAGAAAGATAGCAGTAGTAACATCACTTTTCTTTGAATAATTCTGGGACCAAGTTCTGGCCATATTAAAGCATGAAGATCTGTGGCCTCTAAGAAGACAAATAAGAGCACCAGGAAACAAGCAGAGGACCAGCAAGGGCTAGACACCAGAGAGGCCGGGTTCCTCTGTGCTACTCTCCGGGAACTCCTAGAAGTAGACCAGAACCATGCAGGAGGGGCAAAGGGTCTGTCTGTTACTGACCACTCCCCCTTGGAAAGGGAGTCTCATCCAGGGATACAGTGATGGGCTTGGAGTTTACTTTCAGAAAGCAAGGAAAGGTCATTGTGTTTTAGACGTGGCCTTTGCAGGAAAACTGGGCCGTGTTTCACTCACAAAAGTTACAAACACTCCTGCCAAGTTTTACCTGTCAAAAATCATGGCAGTGATGCCAGAGGGCAAACCATCTACCCCTGAGATGGGTCTCTAGTGCAGATGAATTGAAGTGCTTTCTGAATACATCTGTTTTCATCTCCTGCTCTTGACTTCAGAGGAGCTCAAGCAATGAGTTTTGATTAGACAATTAACTTCTTATCAGCTGCTGTTAAGGTTGTAATTCTCAACTCATTTTTTGTGGTTTTTTTTTTTTTTTCCTCATCCCAGGGTTTTGTGTAGCTGACCCCCACACCTTTGCAGTTTTCAAAGACTTCTTTGTGTCCCTGAGATTACCGTACTCAGTCAGACGACATGAACAACTAGAAATAAAAGCAGTGGTTTACAACTATCTGCCCAGTGATCTCCAGGTAGTGTTATCAACAACTCCTGTACCATACATTCCTGGTTAGCTAAATCTGTAGTTATGTAGTAATTTAATGTAAATGACCTGGCCACCTTTCAGTGCCCTTCCATAGCCCAGACATAACACTCCCATCTTGAAAGTTTCCCCAAGGACAGGATCCAGTTCTACTTGCTAATCAAACTTACTGTATAAAACAGATTTTATTTACCATGTTACACAGCTGTATTGCTTGCCTTTGGGTATGATTTCTTCCCCTTACTTTTTTGCTGCCTGGTAATCTGGGCAATACCCAGCTGCTGATATTTCACAAGGTGCTCAAGGTACAGAGGGAAATTATGAGCACACAATGCAATATGTTAGCCACAAAACTCTGTGCATACAGTGCAAAGCCCCTTTTTTCTTCATGTGACTCCTATACAGCTCTCCATACAGCCACAGTTGTCACTGGGCTTAGGACTTCTGTCATCCTAAGGCTGATGCTCTTTTTTCGTTTCTTCCCATCTCTCAGCCAGCTGTTTGTCCAGCATTTTCTGAACTGTGTTGGTGTAGAGGGACATATTAAAAATGTTTCTTTCTTACTTCCCTGTGGTTCAGGGTTAGACCAAAACTACATTGCAAATTCAGTGTAATGAAGAAATACTAGCTAATTTACATTCACAGCCCTAGTCAGTGTAGATGAATGTTAACACTCCAAAGGGTCATAGAACAATCTAGGTTTTAAGGGACCTCTGGAGGTCTCTAGTCCAACCTGCTGCTCAGAGCAGGTCCAGTTAAAGCAGGTTGTTCATGGCCTTGTCCAGTCAGATGTTGAATATCTCCAAGGAGGGAGACTCCACAAACCCTTTTGACAAGCTGTGCTTGTCCAAATCACTTCTTAATGAAAAGGTTTTCCCATTTTGTACATGGAAAACAGTAAATTCAGGAGAGCAAAATGAAAAACACTATCTTGTGAAACGGCTTCATTGCTCTTTCCTTTTTAAGAAAAAGCTAGTCTCCTGTTTTACCAGTTTCTGATTTCGCATTCTTATCTAGACATAGTGGAGCTGGAGTTTTTTTCCTGTACACTGGTGCTCTGATCTCAGACATTGCCTTGTCCCCACAGGTAACAGTGAAGATGGATGCAGTGAAGGAGCTGTGCACCGCAGAGGCAACAGAGAAGGCTGTGCAGCTGCCACTGGTGGCTAAGGGGAACTCTGCAACACCAGCCTACTTCTCAGTTGTCCCTCTGACTGTGGGAGAAATTCCAATTACTATTACTGCTTTCGACAAGGTTTCTGGACATAGTGACAGCATTAGGAAGAACCTCAATGTTGTGGTAGGTATAACTAGGTGAGGACAAGCACTTCACAAATATGTTCTACTCCCCAAATGTAACGTTCACTGTGTGTGAAGCTTTCGTGAAGGGAGTGAAATGGTTCAAAGGTAAGACTGTAAGCAATCTCAGGAAACCTGTTTTTCAGCAAGGAGTGAGGTATAGCATGTGGAAGAAATTTAACCCTATGTATATAATGTAGGTAGAAATGTTTGTTCTCTATAGCAAAGAGGCATCCTTCTACCCATGACATAGCAAAAACTTCTTCGTGCAGCCAGTGCTCATCTCATAATCTTTGGGTTCCACATGCTTCATCAACATGCTTGAGATCAAAGCAGCCCTGGATGTATGTACAGACTGGGGAATAAGATGCTGGAAAGCAGTGCCATGGAAAGGGACCTGGGAGTCCTGATTGATGGCAAGTTAAATATGAGTCAGCAGTGCCCTGGCAGCCAGGAGGGCCAACTGTGTCCTGGGGGGCATCAGGCA
>JAYRBT010000001.1:51653914-51682866 GCA_036023395.1 Myiotriccus ornatus
AGTCAGCAGTGCCCTGGCAGCCAGGAGGGCCAACTGTGTCCTGGGGGGCATCAGGCAAAGCATCACCAGCTGGTTGATGGAGGGGATTGTCCCACTCTGCTCTGCACTGGTATGGCCTTACCTTGAGTATTGTGTGCAGGTTTGGGCACCACAATATAGAAAAGGTATTCAGCTATTAGCAAGCATCCAAAGGAGGGAAACAGAGATGGTGAAGGGTCTGGAGGAGAAGCTGTATGAGAGGCTGAGGGCACTTGGTCTGTTCAGCCTGGAGAAGAGGAGACTGAGGAGAGACCCCATTGCAGTTACAGCTTTCTTGTGAGGGGAAGAGGAGAGGCAGGCACTGATCTCTTCTGTGTGGTGACCAGTGACAGGACCTGAGGGAATGGTCTGAAATGCCAGGGGAGGTTTAGGTTGGATATTAAAAAAAAGATTCTTCACTCAGAGGGTAGTTGGGCACTGGAACAGGCTCCCCAGGGAAGTGGCCACAGCATCAAGCCTGACAGAGTTCAAGAAGCGTTTGAACAATAGCTCAGGGACATGGTGTGACTCTTTGGGATGGTCCTGTGCAAGGTTAAGGGTTGGACTCGATCATCCTTATGGGTCCCTTCCAACTCAGCATATTCTGTAATTCTATATGAAAATTCTTTTTCCCTTATGAAGCAAAGATTGAAGATGTCCATGTATCAACATTTTGAGAAGGAAATACTCTCTGCTAGTAATAAATTTAAAGCCAGTTTTATTCCTTCTGGTTAAAGAATCTTCAGTTTTAATGACTGCATATAGGCAAAAAACCCACGATGCATAGATTATTAAATAACTCTCTTTCAAAATTATGAAAAGGAGAAACCTTCTAGAAAAGATGAATTTTCAAGAGCCAACACAGACTTGTTACGGCACCCAAGTCACCCATTGAGGGCTATTTTCCATCTACACAAAAAAGTGCAAAATATGAATCCTTGTACCATTGCAGGTAAGGATAAGGCATAGGATGTTGAGAAACTGCTGTTGTTACAGACCATAACTTTTTTGGAGATAGATACAGTCTCAGAGTTCAATGGTACTCTAAAATATTAAAAGCAACTGTAAAAATAGCTTCATTAAAACTGAAATTGTAGGAAGAAGGATGTGTGGAAGTCAGAAGGAAAAAAGTTTAAATCTTATCAACAAGATGTACTCAGAATTTCATGGATTTCATATTTATATGAAATTTTTATTTTATTTTTTAGATTTATAAATGTGAGTCCCTCATTGAACTTGTCTTGCATGGCTCACGAGGCTGAGAATAAACTTTGAAGTTTAATTTTTTGGGGTTAGTTTTGGTTAAGGGAATTTCATACAGGGAAATATTTCAATAGTAACACAAAAAGTCAGTAGAGTTTATTAGTATTTAACTGGGAGACTGAAATTCTGATTTGAAACTTGAGTTTTACGTGGAGAGAAATCTTACATCAAAATCACTTATTTGTGGCACCTGCTGCTCTAATGCCAGGATGGAGTTCATAGGTTTTGTGCAGCTTAATTTCAGGTGTGAGTGCTTGCAAACATTCTGACTTTTTCTTTCTTCAATTGTGCAGGCAGAAGGTGTTTTACAGAGAGAAGAGGAGACTATTTGCATTAACAGTGGCTGTAAGTTACAGAAAATAGTTCGATACAGATGAGGTTTGGAGTAGAAAGAGAGGATGGGTGAATGACGGGTGCAGTGAAATACTTCTTAACGTACAGATATTGCTTTTGTTAACCAGAACTTGTCACAAATAAATTCATCTGATACCTAGCAAAAGACTCAGGAAAGAAAAGTCATTAACTTCTACATTTTTAGAATTGATTTATTTTACTTTTGTGTTTCAAAGTAACATTCTTTAAATATTAAATAAGCCTCTATTTCATTTACCAATGGATCCTAAACATATTAAAAAGTAGGTTTTTTTTCAAGCCTAAAATATTGGTAAAGATTGAAAATTAAATAAATTTTTAAAATACTTCTTTTCATAAAATTTCATTTAATGTTTCAGATAACATTTCTGTCATAATTGCTGTCAGCTGTGAAATGCTTAAGGAAAAGTATGTTCTAAAATTACACTGTATGTTGTTTATGTTTAAAAAGTCTGGATGTAGATCTCTATTTATTATTTATTTACAGTACAATCCCATACACTGGACCTGAACAGACCATCTGATATGGTACCAGGTTCTGATAGTCATGTGTTTGTTAGCCTGAAAGGTAAATGTAATTTTTTATCAACAACTTCTAAAGGTGACAAGGGACAGGTCCCTTTGCGTTGCTTATTCCTGCATGTCAGATCTCCGTTCCCTCCTAGTTTTTCTGTTATGACTCAAATTGTCTGTGCTACATGACCAGGTCATACAACAGAACACCCCCAGGGTTGATCCAGTACCTTTTCCTCTTTCTAATTACTCCTTCTTACTTGAAATGGATGTAATAGCTTTATATGATCCATCCTCCTCACTGTGCTCAGACTAAAATTATGGGAAGGCCAGAGGTGAAGCGATTCAGCTTTTCTAATGAACCCACACTGCATTTAGGTTTGTAGAAATTTGCTTTAGCTTTTAGAAATAAGGATGCCAGACTGGGATGTAAAAGTTCTGGAAAGTTCTCTTTTTCTAAAAAGAAGATATGTATAATCATATAGTCATTTAATCCAATGACTGTATACATACACATATATACTCATGCATACGTATTTTAAAAACATCTATTAGCAAGTAGTTTTATTAGGGGTAAATACTTTTTTCCCCAGAAAATGCAAAATAATGCATTTGTGACATAAAGGGTATTGGCTTCCTTTTCAAATCCCTATGCTAAAGTACAGCAATGTTTGAATTCATCAGATGATAAAATTGCAGAGGAAAAATAATTACACAAAATGTTTGGCATGATTAATATACAATCTTTCTTCCCCTCTGTGGGAGGGTCATGTCTGGTTTGACTAGAATTTTCCAACCCAAACCCCATGCACCATTCTTTCCCCCTTTCCTTGCTTCCTTGCCTTCAGTAGCCCTGGGACTCTTTCTCTTTCATGCTCCTTCCTTTTGCCAGCCTCCTTTCTCCAGCTTTCCCAGGGCCTGGCACCTCATCTGTGCTCTTTTTCAGCTTTACAAAGTCTTAGGTAGCTAAAAACAGTGTTTAATGGTGAGGAGTATCAGGCCATGCTGGAATGTCAACCCATAGTAATTATCACCTTTCTTCATATTACACCACCCAGTTTTAAGTATGGTATGTACTATGGCTTGTGTTTTTTACAACAGGGAATGTTATGGACGAGTCTGTTGAAAATTGTCTTAGTCTCACCGGAGTTGAGAAACTTATTCAAGTGCCCACAGGCTGTGCAGAGCAAACCATGGTCACAATGGCCCCTGCAGTCTACGCTATTGAGTACTTGGATGCCAGTGAGCAGTGGGTGAACTTCAATCCTGAACGGAAGCAGGAAGCCATTAGTATGATTGAACAAGGTATGCAGAAAAAATAAATAAACAAACAACAACAAACACACAAACAATCAAAAACAACAACCACCAAAAAAACCCCCACACAACCGAAATACAAACCAGAGTCCAAAGGACAGGATCTTTGTTATCATTTTGCACTACACTCTAATTGTTGTTACTTGGTGAAGGAAAAACCAGTGTCACAGCCACAAAGTGCCTCTGACAATCTGCAAACAGACATGAGAAACAGAACTTGTGAGGAGGACTTTGGAGACTGTTTGCCAACATCTGACAGTGGACAGTATTGACGTTCACCATCCACCCTCTATCTTGCCTAATTTAGAAGTAGAAAGTAAAATCTGAGCTGATCAATGTCAAGTCTTTCCAGAGTAAATGGATAGCAAAGGCCAGTTCTTCATTTCCTGCAAATGTAGAGGTTTAAAACGCATAAAGATAAATCATGTCCTAAAAAGACTTATTTCTCCCCACAACTCACAGACTGTGCTTAGGATGCCCAGGTGGGATGTAAACATCTCTGTCCCTGGCTGTTAAAAGAAGTATCACAAAGGAAATTCCCAATGCTAATCACAATACTGACACTTTCCCTTCCACACTCCTGCACTCATCATTACATAAGCTAGAATGACTTGAGCAGCCTTGGACCAACCCAGGGAGGGAGTTTCCTTGGGGAGAGGACACATGCAAGTCTGCTTCTTGGAGAGTTCACTCCAAGATATGATCCAAAGATAGTATTAAATGACAAACCCAGGACCACAGTATGTGGAAGCGTTCCGGCTCACTGACTCTCAGGCACTAACCCAGAGCCTGAGAGTTGCCAGTGTTGCAGCAGGTGC
The DNA here is from genome assembly GCA_036023395.1 of Myiotriccus ornatus. Lineage (NCBI taxonomy): Eukaryota > Metazoa > Chordata > Aves > Passeriformes > Tyrannidae > Myiotriccus > Myiotriccus ornatus. Next base: position 51,658,216 of record JAYRBT010000001.1, read on the forward strand.
AGCTGATCTTTCTAGCTGTAGCAGTGTGCTTATGGCATAAAGCAATACTATGTGCCTGCCTTCATGATATTCAGACATGTGACACACATTTAATCCGTGATAAATAAGTATATAAGTAGAGATTAAAGACATGCTAGCAGTTGCTGCATGGAGGTCTTTGCCTATTTATCTAAGACTGCCTAAAGTGACATGAGATCCTGCTAATGAGTGTTTGGCATTATCAGCATCATTTAGTCCCTGTATTATGCTTTTATTGATTCTTATTGAAGTTCATTAGTGTAGAAAATGAGTTGTGTGGCTATGATACAGACTTTGTCAGGATAATAGCAGTCAAGATCAGAGACCACAACTCACGATTTCGAAGCCTGTGTATAACCAAATAGATGATGTTTTGTATACTTTTTGATTCAATGTGCTATAAAGTCAGCAGCTTGAAAAGTTGTCAATAAGGGGAAATAAGTTTCCCAAGATTCACCACGCAGATAATGCTTTGTAACCATAGGTGTCTGCAGTTTTCAGGTTATTCTCATGGCTCAATTAAGCCAAACAAGACAGAGGACCTTTTAAGCCTAGTGCTTTTTCTGTGTCAAAGTCTGCTGATCCAGTCATTTCCTCCTTAATGCACCAGTGAGCTGTTCCATGAACTCTTCCACCAGTCAGTGCAGAACATGTTCATGCTAATACAAGTGATGTAGCAAAATGCCCATTAAATATGGGTATTCTCTGAAAAGTTATGTGCTTTCCTGTTCATACAGGTTATACTAGACTGCTTGAGTTTCAGAAGGTGGATGGCTCCTACGGAGCATTTAAACAAATCCCCAGTAGTGTATGGTAAGTGATTTTTTTCCTGTGGTTTTATTTTTGTTTTTGTTTCTTTATCTGGTTGGGTTTTTTCCATGTTAACTCTATTACGTTTTGATGCATCAGAAGTTTTTTCTTGGGTGGGGGAGGAGCGGGGAGGGTAGATTTTCAAAGTCTGGTGGGCATGGTGTTGCCTATATACTTTTGTCATGAATAGTCAGCCACAAAAGTCTCTAAGCTTGTTCAGTCCTTGATGAAGGAGATTTATACTGAGCCACTGATTATTTTGCATTTGCCACAGAGTAGAAATGTTCATTCTGATGTTGGATAATATCTCACTAGGTTCCAGTGAGTGGACTGTATTGAATATGAGTCTCTGTACAAAATTAGTGTGTTTATTTTCCTGTCGATATAGTCTTCTACAAATATACATCAGCACAAGTTTGGAAAATTTTCTTTTGTGCAGGTTAACTGCATTCATTGTTAAAGTACTCACAAGGTGCAGAGAATACATTAGTGTCCAAGACAATCACATACTCAACTCGATTTCCTACTTGATTAATCAACAGCAGGCAGATGGTTCATTCCACGACCATCACCCCGTATTGGACAGGTCGATGCAGGTAGGTAATCCATATTTAGAAGAATCTGCTACTCATTTAGGGCTATTAGGGATTGAAAGGAATATTGTGAGTTGTTGAGTAACAAGAAATGTATCTAAAGAAAATAAATATGTAATGTAAAATTAATTTGTTAAAAGGTCTATTATGTCAGATGCATAGTTGGCACTTCACCACCTTTATCTTTTCATCCAACCTTAGTTAATTTTTGCAGCTCTGCCTATAGAGCACTTAGAAAAGTAATTGTGAGGTCTATATGTTCGGTAACGATGTAAGCCTTTTATTGCCAAAGGCAACAGAGCCATAGAATCATAATTTAATTTTGAAGGGACATCCAGAGGTCATTTAGTCCAAACCCAGCTCAAAATAGGTCTAGTTAGATCAGACTGTACAGGGCCATGTCCAGTTGGGTCCTGAGTACCTCCCAGTCCCTCTGTGTAAGGTGCTTCAGGATTTCACCACTCCCACGGTGAAAAAAGAAAATATTAATACTTAAGCAGAATTTCCACTTGCATATCATAGTCTACATATCCCCTATAACTGTCCAGAAACACAAAATTCTTATACAGTCCATGGATCTAGACTATGAAAACAATGTGCATCTTCCAAAACTCATTGAAAATGCAGTTACCTTTGTAGTGACGATATACAAAGAAACCCACCAAGTATTAATATTATTAATTATCTGTGCTACATAACTAGTGAGGCTTTCACCCTCAAATCCAGTTTTACAGTTGATGTAACACTGCTGGGGGGAAAAAACCAAACAGAACAAGAACTAGCCAAAAGGTTTTGATTTCTTTCTGACCCATGTTCATGCTGAGATTATCTTCTATTTTTCATATACTTCAAGAGCTTTCGGGTGGAAAAAAGCTAATGAGGGGACTGTGTTTATCAAGAAGAGGGATAAGAAATGATCTAGTATTGGTGCATAAATGCCTTTATAAGAAAAAAGTTCTGTGGGCAAGTAAGTGTATAAAAAGTACCAGAGAAGTGAAAAAAAAAACCCGAAACCCACCCCACTAGTGCTTGAAAATTGAAGCCATGAATATTTCAATGAGAAATTACAGATTTTAAACCATAAGTTAAATAATTAAATATTTGATTATCAGATGAAGGGTATGGTGGGTTCCTAATTTCTGACACTGTTTAATGCAAACTAGCTGCCACGATAGAAGATATACTTTAGATGGGCACATTGAGAAAAATTAAAGGCTAAAGCTATATGGTGTGTGGCCAGATGGTTTGCCAAGAAGATCCTTGACTTCATGAAAAGTGATTTTCTAAATTTAATCATGAGCATGTACATTTAACTCTTCTTTTTAATGTTTTGTCTTTCAGGGTGGCATTAAGTTAGCAGAAGAGGATTTGGCTATGACAGCCTTTGTAACTGTAGCATTGCAACAGGCTCTCCAGGTCTACAAGCTACCTGATGTGGTAGGAAGCATGACTCTTTAAGTCTGAAGGCCATCACACAATGGCATATCTACCCTTCTGTCTCTTACAGTACTGCAAATCAGGAGTTTAAAATTTGCTTACATCTGTGGTGCATAGGAAAAGATTCCATGGCCTAATGTACAATAAGGGGCTTCGAGTTACACAGTCCATCATCAATGGCTTTAATCACTGAGCAAAAATTATTACAATTGTCTCAAAAATTACTACAGTGAAGTATTCTAAATTCCTAATACTCTTACCAGCAGTAAGACTTAGTGGATCTCAGCGATCTTTTCAAATGGATCCATTCTGTTTTCATAGGTACAGGGGATTAGAAGAGCAGTAGATTACATGAAAAATCAACTTTCGAGAAATGCTGACTGCTATTCTACAGTCATCACCGCTTATGCTCTGACACTTGTGCAGTCTGAAAGTGAAGATGCCCAGTTTGTGAAAGAAAAATTAAGGGACTGTTCTGTTTTTGATGCAGGTAACCATCCCTAAAAATTCCTTTAGAAAGCGCTTTTCCTAACTGAAACACTTTGAGAACACTTAAATGAACAAAACATATTCAAGTAAATGAGGAACATTTCATTTTATAGAGACATGTATGCATATGTGTAATATATTTAATTATTTAAAATACATAGTTAAATACATCAATATTAATATTTTAATATGTAATATGAATAATTAATATCACTAAAAGTGACCCCACAAAGTGACACCATAATGAAGTTTGGATTGTGATCTTCTTCTCTGATACTGGAACTTGGACAATACCATGGTAAATATTAATTTACATTTTCTGCTCCCCTTGGGGAAAAGAGAAAAAAAAGTCCAAGCCCAATGAAGAAGAAGAAAATTTCAATGAGAAAATAGCTACACTTGGAAATAGCCCAGACTGGATTTCTGATCAAGAGGCAAGATGTCTCTTCCAGCCCACCTGCTTTCCACCAGTTTGGAGTGCCTTATTGCAGCTCCACACGGATGTCATCTCTTACTCCTCTAGTGTGTGGCTGTGGTGACTGCTGGGTTAGTTGGCTGTGCGGCTGCACTGCCATCCTATTAATTTCTTCCAATACATTTGCTAAATTTCTTGCAGTACATTATGGTTTAATAGCCATAGTTTAAGTTTGGGGAATATGGTTGTCCTTACTCAAGGCCGGATTTATGGGCGTAATTAATACTATTATCTCTCAGGGACCACCAGACATAATGCTACCACTCCATCGGGCAGACATCGTTGTACATTGGGATCATTAAACCGTGATGATTGAAAAATTGGAAGTTATGGGTTTCCTTTTCCATTAGCTTTTCTTCTCAATGAATCTGTAGCTCTCAAAACACCAGCTGTGTCTTGTGGTCCCTCAGTGCTATGACATGAATTACCTATTGCGTAGAACAAAGGTGATTTTTGGCAAATGCCCTTACAAAGAGGATTCAAGACTGAGTTATTCTTGCAGCAAAGCAGCAGCGCTACTGGGGAAATGGGAACGATGCAGTCTCGGTGGAAACCACGGCCTATGCACTGCTTCAAACACTGCTCCTGAAAGACATGGAGTATGCAAGGCCTGTTGCTACGTGGCTGACAGAAAGAAGAAACTACGGTGGAGGGTACTGCTCTACACAGGTGCCTGACCACCAGTTCAGGGGGAGTTCTAGGGGGAGGGGGAGAAAACAGAAGCCTCATACAGACTTTTTCATTTAGATTTGAAAGCGTGGTAACAGTTAATCCTGAACTTCTTTGGTGCACAAAGCACTAAAGAATTTGGCTCATTAATAAACAAGGAGCCAAAATAAAACGGTTAAAAGCTAGCGAAGAAGACTGTCTTCATGAAGACTTTTGATAGTCTAAGATTGGAACTCCAGTGGTTTTACAATTTTAGTGCTGAAAGAAGAAGCTGGGAAATAGGATTAATAGTCTGTGAAGGTAGGAACAGACAGATACAGAAGAACTTCAAAGCAGCAAAAAGCATAAAATTGAGTAGTCCAAGGTGACTGATAATGTCATCATACGTGTTGTTGAAACAACGTGGCATAATTATTAGTTTTTTTGCACTTCTTTCTCACCTAGGACACAGTGGTGGCCTTAGAAGCTCTGTCAGCATACAGCATACAGACATTGAACACTATTTCCACTGACCTGACTGTCACACTGGGAACACCTGGAAGACAAAATGACTACAGCATTGTTCTGACTGATACTGATGAAGAGTTTCAGAAGCAGATAGAGGTACACAACAATCCATCTTTTCAAACTTTTTTTCCTCAAACGGGAGAAACTGGATCATCTGGCCTGGGTTTTCTCGTGTTAAGCAACCATGATGTAGCTGGCTTATAATACATTTAAATAATTTATTCTGTAAAACAACAGAATCTTTTTAAAGAACAAAAAAACAACAGGTGCTTAGCAGAACACTTTAGAGGTGCTTTCTCCTGCCTCTTCAAGGTCTTTGGTGATGTGAATCTCCCCCAGCAGTGAAGAGCAGCCACGAGACCAGGTCTTGCTAGGCAATGAGCAAGAAGGGGAATATTCTGATCTTCAGTGTGCTGGGAACTGTGAAAATATCAAATGCAGGCTACAGAGGGGAGAGTGAAGTTGATAAAATATGTCTCTTGGGCCCTAAACAGCAGAGTAAGATGCACCAGCTCAGCCCATTTAAAATCTTATGAGACTTGAGGTCTTACAACTCCATAGCTAAAAGTTTTCCCAACCCCATTTTGGAGTGGTAAAGGCAAGACAACAGGAAAAACACAGATCAAATGCTGAGTACAGACTAAGTATTTTTTTCCCCTTTGGTTTGCAGTTTGAACTTGGGAGAAAACTTGAAGTATCTGTACACGGCAGAGGAAATGGAACAATGAGTGTAAGTTGTAAATTCAGAATCCAGAGTCTTACTGGACTTCTTTTAATCCCTTCCTGAAAACTGAGTGAAAAATTACTTGCCACGACCTAAACCTTTCTTTCCTACCTCCAAATTTCTAAAATTCATGCCCTAAAGCCTGCCCTTATGGGCAATAAATTTTTCCTGTCTTTAAGTTTATTAGATCTATGAAATATCAATGCTGGTAGAGGCAGCTGGAGTTTGAAAGGCTTTTTTTTTGGTTGGGAATGGAGAATTACTTCTAAGGGGTCCCACATCATTCGTGAATTGCACATGCTTATACCCATGACAGTCCTCTGTGACCATTCTGAGCCTCTGGGAGACTGGTCTTTCTCTCTACACTTCCATGTCCCATCAACATTTGTTCAAATCTTGGATGAGTAAATCCCTCATCATTTAAATTATATTTTTACTGGCTTGCTGTTTGTGTGTTCATCTTAGATATTAAAGATGTACTGGTCTTCTGAGCTGAAGAACAATACCTGCAATGATTTGATTTTGACAGTGGATATGGAAGGGAGCATTAAGTACTCTGGTGAGTGAAAATGGCAGTGATTGGGTCTCAAAGGTGCTAATGATAATTCACAGCTTTCCAGCTGCAGAAAGTGGGAACAAATAAATGAAACAAGGAAAGATAGAAGACCCTGAACTCCCTAGCTATTGTTTCATTTAGTTTATTATTATTTTTAAATTAAATATTAAATAATATAATAGCTATCAGAGTGACTGTAGGTGCAGCAGGTACTTAACAATTACACAGGTACTATTAGAAACTCTTCTTGAAGAACAGGAGGTGAACTCCCTTCACAGAAGGTAAAGCTCAGCTCAGTTCCCTGGCTAATAAGGGACCTACCATGTGGCCTTAAAACTCTTTGAGGCAGATCTGTCATAGGTTTTTCATATGAGCAATAATGTGTTTTCCATTCCCTGAAGTATATATTCATCATCATCTCTGCCTTTGTCTACAAATTTATGCAGAGCCTAAACTAACTTAGCTAGATTTGTGGGTTATTCTAACTATAGTTATCCCTAAAATTTTAAATCTGAATTAATTGGAAATACTGAAAAATTGGAAATACAGCAAACTTCTATAAAACCCACAGTGATGGCATGACTTCCAACTGATATTTAACATTATACCAAAAGGAGCCAAGTTACCAGGTCCTCAGGCAAATTTATGCATGACTGATCATATCTCTCACCTCCAGCATCTGAATATTCTGATGAAAACGATGATGAGGACTTGATTGCTGCAGAAAACAGCACATTTGAGGGCCTTTCTAGCATAGAGTTGTTTGATATCCGCAACAGAAGGAAAAGGGATGTGATCACTCCCAGTAAAGCCGAATCACTGCGGTACAAAGTCTGTGTCAGGTATGTCTGCAAGATCAGCTCTTCATTTGTTTGTAATTCTCCTTGGTCACCCTCTTCATACCCACAAGCTCAGCTTCCAGCATGGTGATCTCCTGTGAGTCTGAATACACTGTGAGTCTGTGTCCTCTCTCCCATGGTAATAGTAGAAAAGATTTCCACACAATTATGAGGTTTACATGGTTTGCCTATGCTTCAGATGTCTACTGCAGATTCTGCCCCACCAGACTCTGGCGAGACTCTAAAGCACCTGTCAGGCTAATAATTTGAAAGAAGTCTTTTATTAAATAAATAGAACTAGAATACAGTAGTAACACATTTACAGAGTTTCTGGAAAGATGCTGTTGCTTCTTTCATGGTCAGACTCTGGCCTTATAAAAAAGAAAATATGTCTACTGCTATCTAAGAGAGCTGGGGGCGGAAGGTAGGATATCCTGTTGTGACAATCAAGAAGCTGGCAAGGGCAGAGGTAGTAAGAAAGAAATCCTTCCATGCAGACTAACTCTGAAATACCTGTCTTTGCTCTTGGTCTGGCATGGGTCTCAGAAACACAAAGTGGTGGCTTTTCTGGATTCCCCTTCTAGAGAAGTGCAAGGTGGCAGAAGCAGGTTTTACTCCTCAGTAGAATTTCATTTTTCCACTGAGTTTTGGCAAAGCCTTGGTTTTAGTCTCCCTCTCAGACAATGGCATGAACAATGGCAGCGGAGGACTGAAGTCACCCTAATTCCCAAGTTTCACTCCCTCTCATTAAACATACCTGCAGTGAAATGTGTGCTGGCCAAAGAATTATTTCCCCCATTAGTTACTATGTAACATTTATCAATACCAGACCCACTGTTCCACAGCACACTGTTGAGTGTTAGGGCAAGGCTTAAACAACAATAAGAATCTCCCTTTGTTGTAATTAAGACACGGGAGAAAAAGTGAAGGCACAAGCTACATCACCATTCTTCCCTACACTGTGGTACATCCCTTATGGGAAAAAGAGGGTGCCAAAATAAAAAGTTCTGAGGTTCAGAAAGCCTATATGAGAAGCTCAGGCAACACACATGGGTTTTGAATGGCCATTTGACTAATTGAGATGACTAATTTTGCCTCATGATTCCTAATGAAGTAGGCAGCTAATTTTCAAATTAAAATCCACTTAGGAAAGTGAAATGGAGCAGAATGTTTTGTTTCACCATTAACAAGTCTGAAGAGCCAAACTCTTCAAAGCAAGCTGGCTGTTCAGTGCAGATATTCACTGCTGACTCTCTCCCTTATAAAGGTCCACAGGTTCCAAAGCACCAAAGATGTCCCTGGTTGATCTCACTCTGCTGAGTGGCTTGGAGCCTGACACAAAGGATCTTGAACAGGTTAAAAACACACTTTTCTGTACAATGTTTTATAGCTCTTTGAGAAAATTTTTCTGTCAAAATCTTTTAGAAGTCCACAGAATAAACAAGGGAAAACAGATTTTGGATAGGTAGATTTTCATTATTCCTGTTCTGATAAAATATTTGCTGAATATATACAACAAATACAAAGCTTGTGGTGAACAGAGTTCAGCCTTCTTAGTTCCTTATAAGAGAAATTAGGGCAAAGCTCAGCAGGGCACTCAAACACGTGCCTATCCTTAACCAGTGCCACTGGCACTGTTGTCCTGCGACATGCCAGGACAGTGCACCCTGTGCTTGCAGGGGGAAAGGCAAGTACGTCTCTTAGAGATGGTTGGTGGCAGAGCACGGTGACAGGGAGATGGGGGCACACAGCTCTGTAAAACTGTGGCTACAAAGTTTTGAGATCTGGAACCTGGTTATTTTATTGCCCAGTTTCATGCTCTCGGGGACTGTCTCCTTTAGGGAGGAAGTAAGAGGGCAGAATAAAGCAAACAGCTGAACAAAGCAAACCAGTATATAGAGGATGTAATATGTTCTGCCAGGGTTTTGTTCTGATTTGTTTGTTTCTTTGTTTTCCTGCAGTTGGTGACAGCTGCAGACCAGTACATTCAGCACTATGAGTACAAGGGAGGAAAGGTTTTGCTCTACTTTGGTGAGGTAAAGCAAACCCAATGATTTTCTAATCCCTGCCATCTCAGATAGCTTATAGACTTTTTTCTTTAAAGCTAATTATTATATTTTTCACACTCCATTACCTTTTGGTAATTTTTGTTCTATATTATTATTGAATGGCTTTATTTTTTTTAATATTAGATAACAGAAAAATGAAAAAATGTAAATGTTATTATTACTATGACTGTCCTAGATAATTTGTTCATTTAACATGTCTCTGACCTTAGCAGTTTACTAAAGAAAGTGTATATACTGGTGGCCACTGGTACAAGGGGACATATTTAACACCCATTAGTCCTGTGCAAGGTGGTTTTAGACAAAAGCTGAAAAGTAAACCCCAAAGTACCAATGACGTGAGTTCAGATCAGACAATCGCAGGCAGAGAAGACCTGCACACATCTTGCAAAACTATTTTTATCAGTCTCTTAGCTCATGCACAAAATCTCCCAGTAAAATCATGGAAGGAAAAGTCCTCTTCGAGTTGACGGTACAGATACCAGTATTAACCTATGCCATCAGAAACCAGTGTTCAACAACTAGCACAGGAACAAATAAATAAGGAATTGACTGAGGAGAGAGAGTTAGTTTTCTCATCAAAACTATTGTTCCTTTTTCCTCCAGCTCACAAGTGGACCAGACCCAGATTGTATATCATTTGGGGCAAAGCAAATCAATCCCATGGGCTTGGTTCAGCCAGCAAATGCCATCCTTTATGATTTTTACAATCCTGGTAAGGGCACAGAAAAATGATGCATAACTGCTTGAAAGAGAGACCCTAAAAAAACCCGCTCCAGTCTATATAAAAGTAATTTTGACATAGCGTGTGAAATTACATAATTTTACCTAGGGATAAAATAACCTGCTTTGCATACTGTCTTGCACTATCATGGTTTAAGATTATCTAAATAGAGATCTTCTCAGGAAGGTCCAGTATTGCGAATGGAATGAAAAAAGAACTTTTACACTTACGGATTTTTAAATCAGGTTTCCTGAGTTTCTGTTTCTTCTGGTGATTTTAAGCATGTTTCACTCACATTTTGTTTTCAGTTAGGCTGTCTAAGATAAGCAACCTTAGAGGTTTGATTTATGTACTGTACTCGCTGGGGAAGTCAGTCTTGTTCCGCATTCAAAGAAGGTTAAATGCAAATCATCCCCATTTGCCAGAGCTATGCAAACAATATTTGAAAAGTAAGTGAAAGTAGACTTTGTCTAAACTGAGGGGTCCAAGACAGTTTACACTGGCTTTAAACCAATAATGATTGGTGATAGGATCACCAATCTGAAACAGTGCAGTGCCCACTGTAGTTCTACGGTCTCATTATTTTTAAGATGCTTTTCACAGGGAACAATAAAAAGGGCAGGGGGGTGAGGAGGGAGGGAAGAATGCAACTTAAAATACCCAAACAAAATTTACCCAAACTGAACAAAACAAACCCCACAAACTGTTGCCCAGCTGAAAGGCAAGGTGATCCCTGCACTCTAGGTGTCTAAGCTATAGGTCTTTGTGGACTGTTGATGTGCATTCTATCCCTTAGTGCTCTCCTTTCCCTGGACCAGGAAGAAAAGTTGGGCTGCAGATGTAGATCCTACTGTATAGGCTTTTCCACCTGAGCTCTGAGACAAGCTCTTTTGTTTCTTCTCCACAGACAGAAAGTGCAGTGTATTCTACAGTGCTCCCAAGCACAGTGCCATGCTTTCAAAGGTGTGCCGTGCCAATGTTTGCCAGTGTGCAGAAGGTAAGGAATGACTACATAGGTGGGTTTAAAGAAGACAGATAATTCTAGGAACCATTAACATGGGAATTGTTAAGTCCAGAAAGGACCATTACAATTATCCTAATGCATAATACGGGACACAGTACATCTAGTATGTTCGGTATCAAATTGAAATTGATCTTTTGATAGCTGAATGCAATATTTGTGTGTGTATATATATATGTGCATGCATATGTAAAAACCCTCTATCGCACCTCTAAGAAAGTTGTTCTGCCTTTTTATTCTCTGTTATATTGTTGTGTGAATGTGTATGTGTAAATTATCTACATGTCCATGTCTACAGAGACAGCCACATCACTTATTTTCTTCACTCCAGGTCCCTGCCCAAGACAAAGATCAACTTTCAGTAAAGCTGTAACACAAACTACACGCTTTAATTTTGTCTGCTACCAACCTACTGCAGACTATGGTAAGGCATGACAGACAACTGTCAACTTAGTTTAAACATAGTTCTTTTTCATAAGGATAAATTTGTTTGGTTTTTTTTTTATGCCCAGACCTCTCCTGAACTGAGTAGGATTTCTGTATGTGGCCCAGTGGCTAAGGAGATGAAATGAAAGCATGTGCTATTGTAGCCATCAGAGGGGTGAAATGGAAAGTAAAGGTCTTGGAAAGATGCAGGGGATGCTGGAGGAAGGAAGGAAGGATGGGCAACATTATGTTACAGGGTTTAGGAAAAAACCATGGTGTGAATACCACCTTCCCCTGCATCCCTCATGTTAGAGGATGTAGATAAAGAATAGGCTCTACATAGCATGCCGTAGCTCAGCAGCTCCTTCTGCAGAGATAGATGAATGTTTTCTCCTTTGTTAACTTGCCTTTCTGACCTCTTCTTTGGATGGAAAATTGGAAGAGCTACTGAAGGAAAACTGGTTGAGCAGGTTTGGTAAGTTAAATGCTAACAGTAGGATAGGAATAAGAGTGAAAAGATAATCATAGAGGAGCTTCCTTGAAAAAAATGCAAAAAAAGGAATACAAATCTAGAAGGTCTTGATTAATACTTGAGCTTCTAAAAGCATATTAAGTGCTATCCTGTTGTCTTTCATACTCCTGTGATTTGCGAAGTGATGGTACACTGGCCTCTGTATAGACACTTGGTAAAAGCACACCTATTTTTCAGTCTTTGGATGCAATTTCATGTTTCCATCTGGTGTCTGTTGCAGTATATGAGGTGGAGATCCTCAACATTACAAAGAAGAATGTTTTTGATTACTATGAGGCCAAAATCCACAGAATTCTTAAAGCCAGTAAGTACCACATTGTTTGATTCCTTTCATTCACCTGTAGAAAAAATAGGCTGATTGAATGTTAGCCAGTATAAGCCATGCAGATACAATCTTTGGTGCAGAAAGTAGGGTCAGATGCACTTCTACACTAAGCTTTCAAGAAGGCTGATTTATTGCAAGGTTTGGTGTAGCTGCCTCATTGTTCAGTTTGGTTCAGGGATAGTTTTTTTGGTTCACACTGTGCATGATTGCACATTGTGCAATCCTAGAGCACGTGAGCTTCATCCTTTCAGATGAAACTAAACTAGGAGACATGCTCTAGCTGCACTGAGTCAATGGCTCCAAACTACAGTTAGTCTAAGATAAACCCTCCAAAAAACATGCTTAGTGTGGATATGAGGTCTTCTGCATCAACTAGTTCACTTTACAGATCCTATAGATCACTACTGATCCATATTTTTTCTAGTGTAGACATATTCACTGGCCTCTGTTCTGATAGTAGGTTAAGATTTCAAGTGCTTATTACTTAATTAATTATGAAGCAATTGCAATCCTTGAAGAATAGGCTGAGTTGTCCACAATGACTTGCCTCAAGTCAATGAACGCAGGAAAACTTCTGTAACTTCAGTTTAATAACTGTGATAACAACAAAGAAGCCTTTCGGTTTCTTTAGGTCCATTGTAAAGAACTGCACTTAGACAACGTTGTTTTGCAGGCCTGTCATCCCAGCTGTCCCTGTGTGAACTTAAACAGCAGTACCAGCAAACATTGATACTCTTCACACTAATTTCTGGGGAAGCTCTCACATGACATCTCAGACTGCAGCCACTGTGGTATCATGCAGTTGCCAGTTTTGAGTTTGGCAGCCAGAGATTGCCTTTAAAAAGAAACTTCAAAGGTTTTGAATTCTCCCCTCTCTGGAACAGAATAATTAACTCATTCCATCAATCTTTGCTCAGGGAACTGGCAATGCCACACAGTACTTTATGGCACACAGCTTGTGTGCTGTGCCCAGTGTTCAGTTCCTGTTGGAAAATCAGGTCCACTCTTTATGAGTCCAGAGAGAGCATCTTATACATAGGGCTTTCCGTATGCAGCGAAATGATAATGTACCTAGTGATCAAAATAGCCATATGATAGCTATGATCCCACAGCCAATGGGAAATTATGGTATTCTGTGGAAAGTTTCATTAATCTCTTTAGAATACCTACAGGATTTAAATGGTTTAGAGCTCTGGATCCCAATGCGTTTGTACTCTCAACTTTCAGGCAAGCACTGGAAAGATTTTTTTTCTCAGTAACTGAGAGAAACACCCACTGAATGTGAAGGGAAAAGATGTCTTCTCCCATTCCCACATACTTTAAAATCTCTTCTGGTTCGTGCTGTCTAATGCAGCTTCTGAACAGCAGGCTTTCAGCAGGCTTGGGAAAGGCTGGCAGGGGGCATGAAGCCATGATGATAAAGAAAAAGCAAGGTATTGCACTCAAATCAACTTGTGACTGCACTAGAGTTGTTATCTTCTGTATTCTTTGTGGCTCTTTGAGTAAGGTTGGCCTATGTAGCCGTCAGCAAGTGTAGGTGAGAATTAGTAGGGTAAAATCTCATTCCCTGGGTCCCTGTCATTATTTCAGTATCAATCTTTGAAATAAAGGATTGGTTCAGAAGACAGATGGAAACACTTATTTGTGTTTGGGAGTCAGCAAAAGAGAATTTTGCAGATGTGTCGTTCTAGGATTACCTTGGTTAATAATAGAATTAGTGCACATGTTTTGGATGACTAATATTTATGCTGTCCTATGAGTCCTTTAGGAGTCCTCTTAGAGGAAGAGTATAGCCTGTGCAAAATAGCACAGAATCCTTTTTTTAATCTTCTTTTTTTTTTCCACCCCCAGTTTTTTTGTTTCCTATTATAGATTCTAAAACTTGAAGTAATTGCTTCTCTTACATTCTGCTTGGAAGCTTTGAAACATTATATTTTAATTTTATTTTTTTTAATTGGAGATTTAGAATTGAAAATTATGTAATAACCTGTTAAGGTAAAAACTCAAATGCTTACAGTCGCCACAGTCTCAGTTGAATTAGAGCATTTGTGAAGTATATGAACCGAGAAACACCTTGGTGATTTAAGCCAAATGAACCTGAGGCATAACATCATAATTTTCTCAAGTAGTTCTGATCCATTTTTGCATTCCGTGAACAAAATGAAAATTCAGTCGACTATGTAGCACGGGAACAACAAAAAGGTCTTGGGTTATATGAGAAAACCTACAGTACTTATTATTCTTTGGAAAAATATAGATATATAAGTACTATTTGTAAAATCAATGTAAGTTTTACCAAGGAAGTAGATAAGATTCTTAAAGCTAGATTGAACAGTCCATGTCAAATTCTCTGAAGTCTTATTAATGTTGAAACATCCTACTCCATGTTTTTATTCTATTTTGGTTTTATTTTGAATACCAAACTTTCCATACTTTTAATACTTTAGAGAGCAGAAGCTGTGCAAGTTTCTGTTAACTTATAGAAAGACTGTGGTGCCTTACCTGTAATTCAGGCTGGTTTAATACTGAATTTATCACCAGGACATTTCAAATTATAGTTAGAAAGAGAGTGAGCAAGTAGAATATTGCAGTTATTTGCATATTTTTCCAAATGGACTTTGAAAACTGTTGTTCTAGTTAAACAACACAATATCTTCATGACCTGAGACTGGTCTGATGAATAAGCATCTTTTCAGCTCTCATGTCATTGCAGTACCAGAGCAGCCATCTCGTCTTCCTTGGATGCTCACTTCTGTAGTGGGAAATGCAGTTCTGAATGAATAATCTTCTGGGCCAGGATCCAGAGCAGAATCTTCTAAATTATTTTAACATGGAGATCACCAGGAGCATGTCCTATGTATCAGATAAGAGGGAATAGTATAAAGGCTACATCAGTGAAGTTCAGGTCAAATGTACTAAGCAGAGTGAGATTTTAATACTGTCTGCTACATTGTTGAGCCACAAGATATTTCAATTTAGTGTGCTAGCTTTTAAGACCACTCTGAGCCTGAGAAATCTGAAATAGAACACAGCACATTTCCTATTTTCCTTGGCTTTTCCCTCAGTCTCTGAGAATTAAACAAACTCCATAATGTCTGAAAAGTCCTAAGGTCTATAGCAAAACAGCTCCTTCAATAACTACTGCAGAGGCCAAGACAACCATCTAAGGCAAAAGTGGCTTACTTTTTGTCAGGTAATGCTAAGGGAAACCTATCCTACCAAAGCACGGCCATTTATCCCCATGTCAAGCTACAATTCCCAAGTGAAATATTACTTTGTCTTAGCAGTGGGGCAAATGATCCCAAAGGGTTGTGCCTTGTGGGCTGCAGTTCTACTCTTTATTAGAAAAGTTCATGGGGTTTTCTTTTCTTGTCCCCCAGCTGATGATGAAAGCATCCAAGTCGGTGTCCACCGCCAGTTCCTAACACGCTCCACGTGCAAGTTAAACATGGTCCCTGGCAAACAGTACCTCCTCATGGGGAAAGATGGGAAAACAGTCGACTGCAACAACAAGTAAGTGCAATGGTTTCTGAGCAGCAGCAGCTGCTACCACGGACCATAAATCCAGAGGATACTCAGTCTATTAGAATACCTCTAGAAAGCAAAGGTGGGACCAAATTTCTCAGAGACTGATTCTGCTGGATTTACTAAAAAGCAAAGAGTTCCACTCCATAGGCAAAATGGTAGCTGTGGGGAACAGCTGAGGCCTCCCAAATCTATTGGCTCATGTATCTTTGCAGAGCCTGCTTCCCAGACTTCTCAGAATTAAGTCTGGCCCTGACTCCACTGGGTTAAAAACTCACAGCTGGGAAAGGAGAATGGGAAAAGCTATGTGGTCCACCTACTGCAGATGCTTTAAACAACTCCTGTTTTTGCAAAAGAAATGAGCAGAACCATGACTAAGAGCAGCCCCCAAAGTTGTTTTATATCATGCATGTAAATAGCATATTCTTCTCATTTCCCATTGTCAGTCTTTAATAAAAAAGACAATTTATTTGAGTAGGAGTTTACTCTGACACTATTAAATATTCAGGGAGGAAGACATATTAAGTGTCTCATTTCCCTTCACAGAAGTGGAGAAAGATAGTGCCTCTGAAAGCTTCTAGGAGGGAGACCTCCATCAAATTGGGGGCACCACTTCCTAAAACCTTAAAAAGTCCCACTCCCATGTCTGTATGACACCAAAGTGAGTGTCTAAGTCAGGGGCCTTGTTTAGCAGAAGCCTGCTGAAGACTGGGGCCTCCTGGAAGAGGTGTAACCTCCAAAGTCTTCTCCAGTCCAGTTATAAAATACTCAAAGTAACACAGCTTCTCAGCACAAAAAATTAGGAAACATTTTGGGACACTGTTGAAACTAAACTGCCCCTCACTGTGTCCCACTGATGTGCACTGGGTCCTTTTATGCTACTGTGGAAAGCTCTAATAGAAGCTTAGCCCAAGCTTACCTGACACACTCAAAACACCAGTACAGCCAGGTTTGTCCCAGCTTAGCACTGACACTAACCAAACTTTACTCAAAGCTCAGTTAACCTGCTGGTGAAATTAAGTTTCAGGAAAGTTTCTTGGCTAGTATAACTCCTGATCTCAGAGATACCTCCGTGGAGGGATGCAGCATCTCAGGGATTATGCTTTCCCATTGTTCCATGTTGGGAATAATGACTCATCTTCTTTATCTGTCCCATTTTCACTCAGGATGCAGTACTTCCTTGACACACAAGCCTGGGTAGAGAAAATTCCAAGCAGCAGTGAGTGCCGCAGCACCCTGCGTCGGCAAAGCTGTGCTCACCTGCAGGACTTCCTGAGCACGTCTGACAGCCTGTGCCTCCTCTGATCCCCGCATCCTATCCGCGTGACAGCGGCTTGCCTCCTTCCTGAAATTTTTTTTGCAAAGAATGTGCACCCAAGTGGCACCTGAAACATTGCAGGGCTGCTTCCATTGCTGTTTTGCTCTCTGGGGTATTCATTGTAGATTTGTGTGTGGGAGTAATACAACAAAAAATGCAGTTACTCTGCTAGTTATTGTGTTTATTGTACCTGACACTGGCAAAGAGAGAGTAGGAATTTCTGTCTTCCTGATCCATTATATAACAGTGCAATTATCCTGGGGAGGGTCAAATGAAAAAAAAAAACATTTTGCTTGCAGAGCTGATTAATTCCTGCCTCCCAGGAAAAAGAGGTCAAGAAGTTTCCATGGGTCAGAAAGATGACTGGACATTCCAGGGCTTACCAAGTACAGCCTGTATTACACTGCTGCTGAAAGAGCAGTGCTTCTCACTCATGCTTCAACACATCACCCAGCTTCTGGGTTTAATTGTGAGTCCTGATATAGTGGAACAAATGACCCCACTTGTACCACAGCAGGATTCCCATACACACAGCCGAAGCTGGAAGAGGAGCTATCCAACTTAGGGACAGGTAACTGGACTCAATAACATATCCTATGCCTGACTCAGGAGACCTGCACAAGTTAGTCAGGGCTGGCAGCTCACTGAGGGCATGGAATTGCTTTTGATTGTGGTCATGTCTTTCAAGTTTGTTTTGTTTTGTTTTGTTTTTTAATTTAATTGATTTGCATTATTAAAAAAAAAAAAAAACACAAAACAGAACAACTGACACAACCTGTGGTTACATTTTCCTAAAGCCTTGCTGTTTCTGGGGCTCTGAATACAGCTCTGTAGTGGAGATGCAATATTTGGAAGGGAAAGGTGGGGATTTCACTGGTGCAGTTAAAATAGGCTGTATATGTATACTTTGTATCACTTTTGTGGCCTCCACAAATATCAAACTCAGTCGACAATTAAAAATTATCCCAAAAATCAAAACTTCTCTTTTCTCAGAATAAGAAAAAAATCTGTAAGAAAGTGTTTTGATAACACTGATAAGCAGATGACTTGCCAATGCAGGTTTTACTTCTTTAGTTTGCCAGAAAAATGCCATTTGGCAGTCATATCTGAAGCAGAGAAGAGCTGCAACAAAAAGCTGTATTTGCTGAATAGGTCACCATCCTCAGATGCTCATACCACCATCTATCTACCACATTGCCAGCAGCTACTGAGCACAAACATTTGCCACCTGGACTGCTTGTGCTACACTGCAGTAAACATAAAAGGGCCTGTATCAATGATACGATAATTAGCAGGTCCATGCTGATGTTGTTAATTTGGAGTCAAATGACTCCACCGACAAGAGGGGGAGCAGTGAGCCTTGTGTGGACAAGACATTACATGGCAAAAGCACCTATCAGAACAGCTCTATCATGAGAGCTTTCAGATTCACAGCAGACAGCTCATTGCTGTGTGCTCGCACTGTGTGAGATGCCCAGCTGTTTTTGAAGGCTGCAAACTCAAATTTAATGTCAGCTGAACACAAATATCAGCAACGTCCTCTTCTCAGCTCCAGGATTTGCATGGTTGGAGGGTGGGAGGCTCATTTTATGAAAACTTGCTTCATGATATGTGCAAAGGAGGATAAGAAACCTACTAAAAGTGTAAGACGGATGCTTCAATTAACAGAGGACCTTGAGGTTTACCCCAGATTTTACATTTAGGAAATATGACTGTAATACCTGGTCATATATTCTCTTTCTTTTATTACAGAACTCAAATAAATGTCAGTGATATGGCAAAATACAGCTGAGGTTAGTAAAGCAAGTACTAATTTCTACTAATGCAAGATAAAAAATAGCCTGTTCCACTGACATACCAATTACACAGTAATCCCACTAATATTTATGAAAAGATACCTCTAAGGTTAAGAGCGAAATCCTTCTTTTCCACTACACAGGGCTTGAGTTAAATGCCAGTATCTGACCCTTCTGCTGCATGAAGTCCATCAACAGCTCAGAGGTTCCTGCTTAGCAGACAAACACCAAATAATTGCTCCACTCAAGACTCTGTAAAGTGCAGTGAAAGCATCTTTATATTAGGTCTAGCATGCATTTTACATATTTTCTTCCACTTTACTTGAAGGTGAGCTAAGCTGAAACTTTGCAGATGCATAATGTGGGAGCTATGTAGGATCATTAAACTAATTTTACTCTTATTTTTGGGACAGAGGACCCAAGCATGCTTCTACTTTACTTCTGGGAATCTGGAACCCCTTGCTTCCTGAGGAAACCTTTAAATATCTTTGGCTAAGAAGCTATCCCCCTCTACTCTTCTGCCCCAAACTCCCAAGCATATTCATAGGGAGAGGGAAGACAATGGTGGAATTATTCTCTGCTGCCACGGTTGTTAATGTTTGCAGGTAACGCAGCTGAAGACCTGCTGGAGATTCGGACAGCACCACGGAGGCCTGCTTGAGAGCTCTAGAAGCATTCATTTCTCCTTCTGCTGCCACAGCCTGCAAAGGAAAAGAAATGGAAATGCCATGGTGACACTGCCCTTAGTGGGGAAAACCCACTTTACAATGAGAAAACAAACAAGCACTTGGATTCCTGGAACACAAGAGGAAATTGCCTCAAGTTGCCCCAGGTTTAGATTGGATATCAGAAAAAAAGTTAGGTTGTCAAGCACTGGAACAGGATGTCAGGGAAGTGGTGGAGTCACCAACCCAGGAGACATTCAATAGACATGTAGATGTGGTGCTTAGGGAGATGGTTCAGTGGTAGACTTGGCAGTGCTGGGTTAATGGTTGGACTCAACGATCTTAGAGGTCTTTTCCAACCCAAACAATTCTATGGCTTTATGACAAGGAAATGAGTGCTTCGGGATAGATGTTGCTGTTGGTCTCACCTTAGCTCTTGTCTCTCGAGCAGCCTCTGCTTCAGCTGCCATTGCCCTCTGCATGCCCACAGGAATCCTGACATCTTTGATCTCCACACAGGCCACTTTGACTCCCCACTGCTCCGTGGCACTGTTGAGGATAGCCTTAGGGACAAACACACAACACACCACAAAGAGCACAGAGAGAAAGCCACACGATGTACCCTGCTACTTGGATAGAAGGACAGGCAGAATGCAAACCTGGACATAAGGAAGACAGACCCTCCAGGGATACAAGCATCCAGCATGGTGTGCGTATGGTGGGCACAACAGTCTTATGAAACACTTGCTGAGTGACATCAGTGTCACCTGTGTGGCTTCTCTACTGCCTCCAAACTTATGATTCCCATGCTTTAACTGGGCACTCACTAAACTTTTCTCTTTTACAAAGAAATACTACAACTTCCTTAGCAGCACAATGCTGTACACTATGGGTGAAAGACACGGCACAGCCTTGCAGCACTGACACAATCTTCTGTGCTCTGGCTCCTGGGCACTCCTGCAATTCACACCACCACCGTGACCCTGGCTCTGCCCAAGACCACTCTGCTGCCTGGAGAGGGGTAGGCTCTCTCTTTGATTTGACTGTGCCTTGCCTCTGACTGAAAATAGTAAATCAGGTGTTGGATTTCTTCTCTGCTCCCTCCTTGACTGCCAAATAAAGAAAGGAACCAGATGGCATTTTAAAGCATAAAACAACTTGTTCTGTACTCTTAGTTGTAATGACGGGAGATACAAGCCTTGCCTCAATCAAGGGTCTGCTCTAGCTATAGCTTCCCACAAGAAGCAAACATTTCTCCATGCTTGCAGCAGCCTCTGTGCAAGACTAACCTGATTTATTTAGGTCACTGGATAATTTCAAAATCTTAATTGCTTTTTGATATGAGATAACTCTGTTACAAGAACATGGGGAAATACCTTTAGAATAACTCTTTCTGACTCTAAGCAATGAAACGTGTAATTGAAAAAATAATAAAGGGAGATTTTGTTATCACTGCTGAAAAAAGAAAGAGATAGTACTTCTAATTTGCTACTCCCCAGAACACATCTCCTTTGTCAGTGCTTGTCATGTGAATTTTGAGAGCCAGATTTACCTGGATACTGCGCCCAATCTCCTCACGACCTGCCAGCAGCTGAGCCAAGCTCTGCTTACCCAGGACGTTTCTCAGGGTTGTCTGTGCCAAAAGCAAGGTTGCTGAGTGGACATCACTGACGTTAGCAACAGCGCTGACAGAACTGTAGATCCTGTAGTACACCACCCCATCAACTCGGGCAGTAACAGCATCTTTTGTGAGAGTCTGCATTTGAGAAATGTAAAGAACTAGAGAAGGATCCAATAACACATCCTTTGCCTAGGAAGGGGAATTATTTTTTTTTTTTACCCCTTAGTGAGGCAAAGGCCCTGATAATTCAAAGAAAATAAGAATTTCATTTGATTTCCTGGTCATTACCCTGAGGAATTAGTTCAAGACAGCTCTCCAGCACCACCAGTGTTTAAACTGGGAGAAAATGTTGTACATAGCCTCTAAAGCACAGTTTCAGTGGTAAACAAGTCTCACAACTTGAATTAATTTCTATCGCAATAATACATGATGGCCATCCTCTTCTTTTCTTGTAGAAAGGTTCATTAATGATTTTAAACATTACATGCACCTTGGAAGATCTGTGCTATTTCCTCTAAACAATGTAAGAAACACCAGCAAATTGAAACAAAAATGAAAAGTGAAAAGAATTGTGAGAAGAAACTGAAAAAATACTAAAGCATTCATAGAAGTGCTGTGTCATCTTTTTCCAGACAAGTTCTTTGTGCCTCAGGAGGCAGCTGGCCTCAGCAGAGCACTGATGATGCTCCACTGTCTCTTCTCTCCTCAGCATCTTTTGCCTGCAAGCAAATGCTTCCCAGAAGCCCTGCCAACTGCTGCAGAAGCCTTGGCAAAACCTGCTAAGCCTTGTACAGCACAAGTACTGCAACATCTTCCAGCCTTGTGTTTTGGAGAAGCAATTTTTCATTTCACCCCATGCAACCCTGCAACCTGCACTCTGAGAAAAGGTTATTTGTGATTATGGAAAGATAATAGTCCAAGAAACAGCTCCTTGGGAACACAATGGGCAATCCTTGAGGCCAAAGGGGCCCTGGAGCTGTCTCTTTGCCCTCCACTCTTTGTGTGAGGAAGGGGACAACTGTGCCAACTCCACAAGTAGAAGTATTGTTCTGCCATAGGGTTGGGGTCACACAGAGACAAAATCAAATCAGGACAGGATTTCTCAGCAACTAATTCTTCAGTTAAGTTCTTCAGTCAATAAAATGCCTAAAGATACACCCCTTCATTCCTGTTTGCATCTGAGTTTTGTGGATGTTGTCTGCTAATTCCTGTTAATTTAAGGAGACTTGTTTACCATATGTAATTTGCCTTTTCAGAAACATGTAGAAGGCTCTTTAGAAGGGTGAGCTCCATGTCAGATCCAATTTCATTAGGACATTCATTACAACTGGGAATTTCGTACTCACTCCTCTATTGTTCTCTCTGTCTCCCATGCACACTTGTATCCCAGTTCCCTTGTCTTTTATCTCACAGTTCTGAACATCAGCTTGACTGCAATGCTGCATCCTCACATTTTTATAAGCTGAAGCATGGAATGGTGTGGGTTGAAAGCAACCTTAAAGATCATCTAGCTCCAACCCTTCTGCCATGGGCAGGGACACCTTCCACGAGACCAGATTGCTCAGCACCCCACCCAACCTGGCCTTGAACACTTCCAAAGATGATGCATCCACAACTTCTTTAGGCAAGAAGAAATTTTGTCAGCAGTTTGAAACTCAAGATGCAGCAAACAAGCTAAATTTTTTATGATACCTGAGAGCTGCAAGATTATAAAACATCTTTTTTTTTTTTTTTTTTTTGATCATGCCATGAATCAGCTGCATCTTTTGTTTCTGGCTTAAATGGCTGCTAGAGAATAGTTACCTCTTGTGGAGGAATCTTACAGGCAACCATTCTGAGGTCAACCTTGATAAATGTATCTGTACATGGAACTATGAGGATCACACCTGAAAAATAAAATTAGAAATAATTAGATGAAACACCTCTGAAAGTTTAGTCCAGAACCAGCTGTACAAAGCAAACAGATGGAAATACCCACACAGTGGAGAATGAGCTCACCTTATTACTACAGATGCCCTTTCTGCTACAGGAGGTGACAACAGTGAGGTTTTGCATTTTCAAATAACATAAGGAAATGCAGGTATCTACAAATAATGTGAACTCATTAGAGCTTAATGACCTAGGCCTCTGGTCTGGCAATGGGCAGACTGCAACTCTGGTCTTAAACCTGCCATGAGACTTTTGGCAAAAATTCCTTCCACGCCTTTGTTCTCTTTCCCCTTTTTAATTCATAAGCCATTTATGGTTCAGTACGTCTGTACCCAGGAAAAACGTCCCCAGATCCATTCCTGCATGGTTCCCACATGAGAAACATTGTCCCAAGATATGACACATCCTTTGAAGAAGTCCCCACTCTCCTTCACTGGAGAGGGAGACTGGACAAAACTATTCTAATTTCAGCATTTTGCTTTGGTGCCCAGAGCCACATAGAAGAGCTCTGCACCAGCCCCAGCTGCTCTTTTGATCTCATGACTATTATCCAAGAGGAAGGACAGTATCTGAAAAGAACTTTTTCCTGTTATTTCAACTTCTGGTTTGCCCAGTTTCACTGCACAGAGGTGGTAATGCACCAACACAAATGCACCTCGTGATGTTGGGTTTGGTTTGAGTTTGTGACTTGTAACCTGATCTGAAGTGACTGTAACAAACTCTGCATAGATGCTGAATATCTTGGCCCTGACACACTTACCATTTTCAGAGCAGAGACAACTAAGGAGTTGGGAGCAACAAGCAGTGTTGGAAGTGAGGTACAGGGAGAAAGGCCACAACAGTCACTCATAAAAGACCGTGGCAGAACTGAACACTGCATTTAAATCTCTCTGCAGTCCCCTGTCGGTGTTTGCAGCATGAGCTCAACCTTTTGTTGCCCAGTCTCCTCAACAGCAAAGCCATACGTGGTATCAAGGTACTCAAACTTCTATGCTGTGACAGCAGGGTGGCTTTACCTTCTCTTAAGAAAAGCAAATAGTCTGCAGGTAAAGGAACTGCAGTAGAGAGGACCTTCTCAGTCCCCTCTATGCTGTGAAGAAGGATTTCATGAATCTCTGCAATTCTCTATGTGATTAGAGTGCATCATAATAAAACAAATAAACCCGGTGGATTTTAACAGAATAAAACTGCATGCATTCACCTGCTCCCTTTGCTTTCTTAGACAGTATACGTCCCAGACGAAACACAACAGCTCGTTCATATTCCCTGATAACCTGGAAAATTTGAAGTTTAGAATTTTACAACTAATTCTACTCTCTGGTCTGGTTTCTTTAATCTTTGGCATACATATTAAATGTGAAAAAAGAAGAAATAATATAGAGGCAACAAAGCTGAAAACCACTAGGTGTTTTACATCTTCTACTTACCCTATGTTTTGCTGAAAAAAACTCAGACCTTGGCCCTGCAAATATGTTACAAAACAGATCAAATATGAAAGAACTGACACTGAAATCTTTACAGAGAGGGTAATCAGGCATTGGAACGGCCTGCCCAGAGAGGTGGTGGATTCACCATCCCTGGAGGTT